>OU744317.1:32720701-33063347 GCA_916610145.1 Eristalis arbustorum
AGCTGTCTTACAGATAAGTTTGTGCGATCAAAAATAACTCGTGTAAGAGAACTTGATGGGTGGGATGTTGTTCTTTGCAAAAATAATAACATACATCTACAGACACGGTGACAACGAACAAATACTCAACATCGATCTGTTAATGGATTCAACCGGACACACCGCGCGACTTTGGCTATCTTCTTTTCAGCAACACTGTACTGCACAGGGCATTCATTTAAGTAATAGATCAAAGGGAGAAAAAAACTTCACGGGCAAAGGGGCAGCATTTTAAGTTAGCAAAGCTCTTAGTGATTGAGTGTGAAATTAGAAGAATAAGATAAATAACCGGACTAGTGGGTGCAAGAAGGATTAATTAAACGATTGATCAAACATTTTGAGTAAAGCTGTGGAAATTTGTCCGCTTAAGTGCTAAATAGGTTATCCATTAAGGGGAGTAACTATTTTTTTAAAAGCAGTTAATTACTTTTCCGTCAGAGGGGCAATCAGGGCGACATTGTTTCGTACGCCCCAAAGTATATCCGCGGACTCATTCAAGATTTTTTTATACTGATTGTTAAGTCCCAAACCCATAGAATCCATTGCGTGCATTGCGTATTGTTTCAAAAAATTGCCAAGTCATAAGACTTAATCAAAGGGGAGTTACGAACTTCGAAAAATCTATCACAGAGTTCATTCCTAGTATCAAAGTGAAAAATCTGCTACAAGTTTCGTGAAAGTTGCTATCACTGAATACGAATGCAATCGAAATTTGTAAAATATTGTCTTTCTTACGTTGGAGTTCGTAATTTGTGACAACGTTTGCTCGTACTTTGTGGAGTTTTGCTACAAATTGATGATGTGATAGGCCTGAATAAGAGACTGGACAATGAGTGAAGTGCATCACGACGGATGAAGTAAGTTGGTCAAGTTTTAACTTTTGTTGCATTTGACAGCTCATTTTCACATGCGTATGTATCATTTTAAGGCCCATTCATATGAGCGGCGAACTGCGAATGCGAACTTTCACAAACAACCCTTTTCCAGCAAATGTAAACAAAGAGTTAAACTTCTTGGCATGCAAAAAGATTGTAACTGAATTATCGAGTCTTTTCATAGACAAAAATCCGAATAAAAGTTAGTTAAAGTATCCTAATTAGTGACTTGAAAGTTTTCCTCTGCGAATCAAACATTCTCTCCGCGAACTATCAAACTGAATTCGTGATATACAAACGCAATCCAAAGACGAAAACGATCCACAAACTCATGAACAAAAATTCGCAGTGAAGTGTCAGTTTGCACCCGTAGTTCTCTGCGAATGAAAAATCTCCATATGAATGAAACGTCAATGTTTGCGAAGTTCGCAATTCGCGGCGACCTCATATGAACGGGCCTTTATTGTCTTCAACTTGAATCAATCCAATTTTGTGTTCACACTGGAACTTTTTTAAATGACAGCTTGTGTCAGAATTTACTGATCTTTTTTTGAAAGGTTATGCAGACGTATGAAATATTAAGGCTCTACTATAATGCGCATGAGTGTGCATCAGCTAGTGTCAAACGCGCATGGGGGAGTGTGCGAATACACCCATCCCTTGCGCCAAACTGTAATGGAGTTCATGAACGATTGCGAGCATTTCGTTAAGCATGTTCAAAACCCAAATGTTTCGTTAAGCATGAGCTAGAGCGAAATGAATCGCACCGCGCATATGCGAATTTGACAGATGGCACATAAACAACGAAATGGGGAAACAAAAGTGCATCTGTCGAATTGGAAATAATCCAATCAATTATTGAAAAAGTGAGGAAAAATCCATGCCTTTATGACAAAAAGCACCCGCTCTATTACAACAAATTAGATATGAACAAAACATGGGAGCAAATAGCTTTATATAATTTATATAATAAATTTGTTTTAGTATAGAAATTACTTCAAACATTAAACTTATTTGTTTTAATCTGCGAATTGTCACTAATTGCCTGCTGCACGACATTTTGCGGCTGAATGAAACAAAACAATTTCTGACATATGGACATGCGCGCAAATGCATATTATGGGTAGACATGCATTTTTTGGAAACATGACGAAACATTTCGTTGAAATTTGACACTAGTTGATGCGCACTCATGCGAATTATAGTTAGGCCTTTAGGTCTGTTCCATTTGCTGTGAAATTCACCGAAAATCACAGGAAAAATGTCAAAAGCCGTTCCATTTGCTGATTTTTTCGTAGTTCTTGAAGAGCGTGCTCACGAGAGAATAAAAAATGTCCCTACCCTGCGAATTTCTGTCACAGGAAATTCTGTGGGCAGACAATTGAAGACTGTCAAATTCAAAATAAAAACAAAAAACGACAGTTCATTCAGAATTGGCCAATCGACATATGACTCTGTCGGAGTATTTTGGTAAGAAAGTTACTTAGACAAAATTCTGACAGATCGTTGAGAAATAGGAACTTACATTGAAATCTTGAAATACGGTGGTGATTTTAAAGAGAAAATGAATACTTTGTAATCAAAATAATGTTTAAATGTAGAGTGTTGTAAGTAAGTGCTCAAGATTTGTATAAAGCTATTGTCAAGAGTTTAATTGTGATAATTTTTGCAGAATACTACTTTAAAAAACTTAAACAAACCATCATTTTGTTGTTGTTCAACAAAAAAGTCAAATTAATCATAAACGATATTATGTGTTAAATTTCGAGTTTTTTTTTCAACAAATTGACTAAAACTAGCTCAGTAGAGGGAAATGCAGTGGGAAATTTACACATTCATACATATGTGTACATATTCTTCCAATTTAACAGAACACGCACACATTTTTCATTGAGTGATTCTATGAAAAATATCACCTCTGAGAACTTGACAAGCACTTTTTACAAAGCTTGAACACTTTTTCTGGGTATTTCACCAACAATTATACCCGGAATTAATAATTCGATGTATAATTTCATAAATTGAAATTTTCCACCAAATTTGAATTTTCAGTACAAGTTAGTTCCCGCGTATGAGCTGTCAGAATTTTGCTTAAGAACGTAGCTAATAAACAACATCACCAGAAGGCGATAAGTATCGAGGTCGATTCGCCATTTGAATAAGAAATGCCTGAAACACAATAGTGCGGCAGTGCGTTCGACTTCAGTGTTCCGGAGGGGTGCGATGACGCACTGCGTTAATCAGCTGTTCCCTCTCTCTCTCTCAAATACCAGATGAAAAATGTTGTGTCAGCTGTTTTCGTCTGTGAATTGTCAATTCAAAAAATGTTTGCTCAAACAATTGTACTTTGAGGACTTAATGACGGAAAATGAATGCTAACAAAGTTAAAAAAAAATTAAGAAATTGCTTTTTGTTGCTAATTTTGCGTACTCATGCTTTCAAGCATTTGAAATGTTGCAACAAATTATGTATCAATCAGAAAGAAGGTGCTGGGTTAGTGAGCTGAAGCTTTGCACACTACTCTAAAACATTTTATTTTTCCTTTCGAAACTTTCCCCTTAGACCGAATTTAAATTGATTTTGTCGTTAAAACATAGTCAGCTGTTCATCAGCGCGCCAATCTGTCAAACATTTTTCAACATGTTCAATAATGACATGCTGATGGTCTTACGTGTTATGTTGCTCTCACCGCTCTCATTTTGTACTTACGTACGTCACCGCAGTACTCTGTGCATGGTTGAAAGCCAACGCAACGCACCACCGCACTATTGTGTTTCAGGCATAAGAATTGAATATATTTTTTCTTGAATTCTGTGCATTTCTACGAAACGTCGTTCCACAAGTTTGTTCATAGTTTCTCTCTCAAAGAGAGATTTTTACCCCCACTTCGGACAAATTGCTCAACTACGAATTTCTGTGCACAAATCAATTGGAACAGACCTAATCATTCTGTTTGCGAACTGTCAAGTGTCGTGCTGCGTTCGCAATACTCAGAAGAGGGAAACGCAATCCACAAATTCACGAACAAAAAATTGGCAATGAAGTTTGTTTGTTCTCAAGCATAGTTGTCTGAGAATAAAAAAGACTCCATGTGAATAAAATGTCAATGTCATGTTTGCGAGGAGCTACCACATATGTGAATGGCGCTTAAGAGGTTTGTTCGATTTGAAAAAAAAGTGCAAATGCCTAGCCGAAATGTTGGACTTAGGTGCTGTGTAAACGCACAATTTCACGCACCGAACCTCCGGTATAGAGACCAAGTCATCGCGTATGTAAGACAGCTTGGCCTTGATGACTGGAAGCATCGTGCCCAGGACCGTCACAGATGGAAGGCAGCAATTGCTCAGGCTCAGACTCTTCATGGTTCGTCTAAATGATAAGTAAGTAAACGCACAATGGGACTAGAACATTTTAACAAATTGAGTTTAGAGTCAATAATGAGGGCTATATGAACTGAGCGCTCGAGTGTTGAAACATCACAGACCTTAATATCGTAGGTTAGGTTAGGTTAGGTTAGGTAGTAGTGGCTGACTGCTGCAGAGCAGTCACACTTAGACCAGAGTAGGCCCATTGTGATAACACGCGGATTGACTTCTCCTAACGCTGGAATCAGTAACATCGTAAGTCAGAGCTGAAATTTCTGTGTGGAGCTACTCTCCACTCACTCAGGTGTAGTTTTTTGCAGACGAGCATTTGCGACTTTGGGCGTTACTCTCAGTGACGTGTGTAGTTCTATATATTCGTAACGAACCTCTTTGCAGGCAACGAAACTACAATTTTTGCACGCAATGGATTCTATAGGTTTGGGGACAATTGGAAACATCTGATCACACATTTACAAAAGTTACTCATTTCGGACACTCAACACGATTCATGTTTACTAGAAAATTTAAGTGAAGCTTTATACATGTGCTCTCGCGGGCTATTCACATGCAATGTTAGAAACAGAAACAAAGACAAAACTTAGGCTATGAAAAAAAGAATAGAACAAATTAAAAAAAAAACAATTACCTAGTAGCTTATCACTGAACGGCGACGAAATATCTTGAATTTCAGCGCATCAGGAAAGAGAGAGACACAAAACAGAAAAAATGAAAAAAAGAAAAGAAAAAGACAAAAAAAACATGTTCATATTATTTCTATCGAAAATTTAAAAAGACCTTCAACAAAACAGTTTGTTTGCATAGTACGTATGTCCCTAGGAAAGAGCTGAGAGACATTCTGTTGGAGATAACTTACCCAAATCATTCCCATCGCTGCATGGAGACAATTCCGTGAACTCGTTCAATGGGTCAAACCCCGTCTGCGATTGGTGCTGTTGTTGTTGCTGTTGCTGCTGATGTTGTTGGTGGTGATGGTGCTGCTGTTGCTGCTGCTGGTGTAATGGACTGGGCTGTTGCTGCTGCGGCTGCACAATGCCATTCATGTAGACATTTGCTGATTTAAATGGCATTCCTGCAGCCGGTTGCGTGTTCCCCGTTGCGGCCGGGACAAAATTTGACGAATTGTCCACATAACCGCTACCACCACCCACAATGCCACCGTTCCCCGTGATCACATGATCGGCAGCTCGTGGCGTTGGCGGTTGACTAGGATACGCGGGGGGTGCACCAAGTGGGGTAGAATTTTGTACTACGACAGCTTGCTGCTGCTGCTGCTGTTGTGGCGGTGGGGGTGGTGGTTGCTGTTGCTGCTGTTGTTGTTGCTGCTGCAGTCTCTGCTGTTGCTGAAGTCTCAGCTGCTGCTGATATTGCTGCATTAACCGATACTGATTGCTTAATTGTTGAAACAACTGTTGTTGCTGGGGATTTAGGTTATTCTGGTTTTGCTGTAGGAACTGCAACGTTTGTAACTGTTGCTGTGATAGGTAGAATGCAGGCTGTTGAGCGGTACGTTGTTGGGTTTGCTGCTGTGTGACAATACCTGTGCCCGCCGCCACAGGCACTGATGTTTGTGGGGATACTTCATCTTTGAAGCGCTTTGGTGCCGCTGGTCCGAGGGTGTTGGTTGTACCCTGATGGGGATATGGTGGCGGGGGACCTTGTGTTGCCTAAAATTAAATCAATACAAGATGCCATAAGTTATGACGTGTAATTGGATTTGGTCAACTTGGACCGTTTTAGAGACAGATCAGAAGGCAATTGATTTGTCCGCTTAAGTGCTAAATAGGTTATCCATTGAGAGGGAGTAACTATTTTTTTTCAAAGCAGTTCATTGATTTTCCGTCAGAGGGGCAATCAGGGCGACATTGTTTCGTACACCCCAAAGTATATCCGCGGAATCGTATAAATCTTTAAGGAACCACGTTAAGCAACCCACAAATGTTCTATAGTACTCATTAAATGATTCTACTACGATATCTCCATACCGAATGTCGGAGCAGAACCTAATCTACTACAAAAATTGTTTGAAGATGACTTAGTACCTAGGCAGGACGATAAGGAAGGACGTTGACAAATTTAAAGTAACACTAGACGACACAATCAAAGAGATTGCATTGAGTGGAGTGGGTGGACAGATGGGGGCCCAACAAGACTTTCCTGATGTTTTCTTGAATCGGACGAGAGCGCGACAGTTCATCTTGATTTTCAAAATGAGCACAGACGTCGGACCGCACCAGCACAACTATGCAATCATGCAAGTACAGAGGACAGAGGACAGAAGTGCGTACAAACTTCTTGGCAAACATCCATCTTCTGAGAACTTGACGGCACACAGACCATAGTAACTAACCGCATGACAGTTGGCCAGACGACCGAAAAAAAGAGAGCTGCTTTAGAGAAAAAACGCCGACATCGACAAACACATCGCATGGGCTTTGAAAAATGAAGATGAATTAGGTGCAGCACTGAATGTCTGTGCCTACACAGAAAATGTGCAGTCTCGTGTAAAATGCGGTTCAATGCGGTTGGACACTTGCAAGAATCAAAAGCGAGTCGCCAGTTTGTAAGGAAATCCAAATACAAAAAAGTAAGGCACACCTAAAATTCCTCAAGAAGGAACCAAGTCTCCTCGGTCACCTGAATGTGACACGACAAATATTCTCTACACACTTGAAATTCAAGTCTCAAATTGATTTAAAGGCGTTGGTTCACACGTTCAGCACACCAACACGACAACTTCAACTCAACAGAAAATCAATCAGTAAAGAAGAAAAAAAGCACGAAACACACATATTATAGTGCTCGCAACTGCCCCGTCAAGTTCAGAACTCTTGTAATTAAATAGTGCGATGTCAAGGTCATCTCCTGCTAGGTTATTAGCATGAGGTTGAACTTGAGCGTGGGCCACACCATCAGAACAATACTTTTTATAGCATGTCTGCGTACGTATACACCAGAGATATATGCATCATCTCGGGGTAAATAACCTCAGCACCACGCAAGGTCGGTAGGAATACCTTCTTTTTTTTTCTTGTTCTCGAATACATATTCACGTCTCCGTGCATACACACTCAATTGCCATGGGTACACGGTGGCGTGTGCAATTTATATGTAAAATAACCACAAAAGTAAATTTATTGACAAATTACCTGCTAAATGGTCACAACCGGTGGCTTCTACTTTTGTCACAGACTTTCTGGAGTTATTTTCAATATTTCAAACATAACTAAATTACTTTTCGCAAAGACAAATTGGAACCGCACCAAGACTGAGTTCTGCTCTCGTCGACGACTTTCACCAAATGGAAAGAGGTTACCACGCGGTTCGGGTTCGACGAGGGTGTTTCGGTATTCGGATTCATGCCGGCATTTCCTCTCACTACGCATGTATTGCTTTTTCGTTGCACGGAAAGAGACAACTGGAGGTGGCACGATGTGGTTTTTTTTCGGTGAACTCGGTTCCGGTTGGTGTCTGGGATGGCAAGCACTCGCCATCTAGGTGTCAGAAGTGGACACGAATCGTTAGTTTGTACACCACCTTTAAATCGAATTTTCAGAGTTGCATACGACACGACATCGGCGGAATATACTCTGCAGAGGAAGAAGCAGAGGAATATATTCTGCTGGACTAATGCCCGGATATATGGTCCCCTTTGCGAGGAAGGCGAATGGAAGAGAAGAGACAGCCGCGAACTCTACGAGCTGTACAAGGATGTGAATGTAGTCCGGAAGGCAAAAATCCGTCGACTACACCATCGAACGAATGGACAACAACGCTCCAGCAAAGAGGGCCAAGAAGGAGAAGAAGACCGAACCTCCGGTACAAAGACCAAGTCATCGCTGATGTAAGTCATCCTGGTCTTGATGACTGGAAGCAGCGCGCACAGGACTGACACCGATGAAAGACAGTAATTGCCCAGGCTCGGACTCTTCATGGGTCGTCGACCTGATTAGTAAGTGAGTAGACTAATGCCCAGTTTCACAATGAAGGCTTGATCTTAAGTTCAGCCGAACCTTGAAGAGAGTTCAAGATATTGGATCTTTTGAAATCTGAACTTCAGTTGAACCTTCCATTCTGTCAGTATATTGCCTACAATTTGTAAGAGCATTCGGTATATTTGCTGTGTTTCGAGGTTTTAAAATGCCTTTGGTACACGCATCTTTCGACCAAGGAAGGGAATAGGAATCCATTGCAAATGACGATACATAAATGGGATATCATTACCGAACATCAGTAGTCACCGAACCGGACAAGTGAGCGAAACTAAAGACAAACAACTCTCTGCTTGTGTGTCGTTTATTAACAGAGGATGTAATGTATGTCCGCTGAGACATTTGTTAGATTACTGTACATTTAATGTTATTAAAATCTTTTGAGACATTTCGGGTGAATCATGCGATCAGATTTTTTTTTAATTTGCGCGTGCTCATGGGGTAGGGTTGTCCGGGGTCAAGACACAGCACGGGCCGAAGGTATAGAGGGAGAGAGAGAGAGGAGGTACCTATGCCCATTGGTCTTAAACATCTGCGGATTGTAATCTATGGGGAATATTGAGCTGGGAAGAGCATTGCATATTCGTGTGGAGCGGCTAATAAACTAGTCTCTAAATTCCACTGTGCGTTCGAAAGCAGGTTAAGGGTAAACTGACGTGCATTCCTCGCGAGACGTCTATTGCGGGTGAATTCAAGGAGAGGAGGAATGCAGTTGGCTAGCTCACTTGAGCATCGTTTGTTAAAGTAACGATAAAACACGGAAGACACCGTACGTCGATGCTAGAGTGAGTCTAACGAACCCGCGATATCGTTGTCTCCAATAAGTTTTATCGCTCGCTTTTGGATTCTATCTAGTAGGTGCAGGGTGGTCTTGGGGGCACCAGTCCAGATATGAGCGTTATACTCAAGCTTAGGGCGAATATACGCCTTATAGATTAAAGCCAAATCAGAGGGAGTGAAGTGTTTCTTGCATCGATTAAGGAAACCTAAACATTTCGCAGCATTTTTGGCGACCTCGAATATGTGATCGTTCCAACTAAGTGTTGTGTTGATAAACATGCCGAGGATGGAAAGTTTTCCGGTTTCGACGATACAAGCGCCATTCATGGATAATGGCTGATTATCAGGGGTTCGCTTTAGAGACAGCAGACAGCATTGAGTTGTGGAAGCATTGAATTCCACTCTGTTATGCTGTCCAGATCGGAATTCAATGTGCTTGACATACGCTGCCGTTCCAATATTACGTCCGAAGGGCAGGGTCGTGAATTTTGGAACGAATATGAAAAGCTGAGGGTGCTGTCATCAGCGAAGGAATGGACTGGGTTAGAAGTGGCAGACAGGAGATCACAGAAAAGACAGAACAGAGCCTTGGGGGACACCAGCATTTATTTTGTGGATATCAGACTTGAACCCATCCAAAACAACTTGGATTGAACGGTTCGAAAGGTAGTTTCTAATCCATAGAAGCAGAGATTCATCAACACCATAAGCACGCATTTTCGACAAAAGAGCTTGATGCCAAACTCTGTCAAATGCTTTAGAAATATCAAGCGCAACTATCTTGCTTTCGCCTGCATTGTGCAAAGATTGGTTCCACAACAAATATAGTGTGATGCAAAAAGAGAACAAGTACAGTATCGCAACAAAGTATGCAACTGAAATAGTTAAATTAATTTTTTACGACTACACATCAGATTTCAGAGATGACAAAATACGAAGGAGCGAAACATAATGACTGGGGTTTAACCGACAGTGTGCTCTCGTTTAGCTTAAACTACAAATTTTACTCAGTTCAAGGTCTAAACGAAACTGTTAGGTTAGGTTAGGTAGAAGTGGCTGAATGCTGCAGAGCAGTCACACTTAGGCCATATACCACGCGGATTGACTTCTCCTAACGCTGGAACCAGTTGGTGCTGCTGATGAACCGATTCAGTTGGCCAAAGCTGGCAATTTTTAGCTCGTTACGGCCGCTGAAGTAGTAGGCTCCTAGGGGCAGCAACCTACGACTGGCAAGAGCACTGCCGGAGCAGAGAAGGTGATGAGTATTTTCTTCCTCCTCTTCATCCATGCAGCTTCTGCAAATCATTATATGGAGCACCCATCCTGCGAGCATGAGTGTCAATTTCACAGTGCCCGGTTATGACTCCCATGAGGGTGCTTAATGAGGGCTTGCTGAGTCCAAGTAGACTGAGTGACCGTTTTGGGTTAGATTTCTTTTGGTTTAAGGCAGGTGGTGCCTTCTAGCCATTCGTCATTAGTGGTTTTAGTTGTGTGGATCTTAAGAAGATGGTTAGCTGTAGCGATCGGCATGGAAGGCGGTACCCCTGCTATCGATAGGGATGAGGTTGTACCACACCTAGCGAGTACGACGGCTTTGCAGTTTCTTAGTATGTCACAGTGTCCCGGCACCCACATGAGGTGATTGTTGAAATGCTCGGCCATCTCGTTAAGAGACAGCCTGTCGTTTTTGAGTAAAACATGACACTGTCCAGGGATGTTATGGCGGCCTGACTATCGGAACAGATGGTGATATCCCTTTTTGACGTCACACTTAAAAGCCGAAGCTTAAAAACGAAACTGTGGAACCGAATAATTTACTGAACTGAACGAACACTGTGAAATTGGACATAATGGTCGTTTTTTTAAAAACATTTCTCAACTTGCCGTAAAATGTTCGATTCAATTCGAGATTTAACCGGAGAGTAGAAAATTGGTTTTGTCCACTATTTCAACGGTCAGGCTGAAGTTTAAAATTCAGATGTTCGGTTTTGAAGTTTCGTCTAGGATATTTTTGACAGTTCATGAAATGTGCCGCGTGTGTTTGGCATGTAGGTACTAATCGGTGAGATGTGGTTTGCCGCACCATCATTGTTGTTCGATTTGGGAGACGATGTGCAGAAGGCTGCCTACAGGTGCTTAGATCGAAAGAAATGAGAGGGAGTGAGAGCAAAATCGTTAACTTCTGCTATTACTGGGAGTTGATATACTCTTGTGTTGTAAATAAAAAGCTGAAACCACATTTGACTGAATGAAAGCAAATCCAGAAGTAATAGTAAACAATGTGACCCTATGGGGCGTTTACTGTCACCACCACGCGCCATCGCCACCTAAACAAAAGACTTACGACTATCAAATTACAACCATTCGCCAAAACAACCAGTCATGATAAAATACAAACTAAAGAGAGAAAAATAAATCAAAACTACTTGACTACAAAAAAAATGAAAAAAAAATCAATAAAACGTCTTCACTTTAACGGCGTTCAACGTTGTTACAGAAAAACATTAATTTAAACAACATTCGACATCAAATAACTAACACGTTAACAATTTTTTGTTTTTTTTCGTACCATTTTTCTTTCTCTTGTAAGTGCAATTCTTTCCAAATGCAATCAATACCCAAGTATAAAAATCAATTAATGTTTTCAATTCGCCGAGAGAGATAATAATTAACGATCTTCTTGCCGAAGGAGCTGAAATGAGAAATATATTTGTTTGGTGTGTGTGTGTTTTTTTGTTTTTCTTTCGTAAAGAGCAGATGATGGTTGTGGTTTATTAAAATCGAATTCACACACAACGTATGATCCTAGCTAGAAGGAAATCATCGGACCCTGGTTGCAAGCTGTAATAGGAAATATGGTGGGGGAATTAAGCAACGTAAATTAGCTCCGCTGAATGCATCTGAAACAAGATCTAAGCCCATAAAAAGAGATAATGCTAAGTGGGGGCATTTTTGTTAAGGTCTTCGTGTCGCGTATGTCATCTCTTTAACAGCCAGCTTCGTGGGTTCGATGGAGTCTCGTTGTGTGTAGAGGCATCGTAGCTCCGAGGCTCATGAGGCCAGCCGATCTACGAGTGGTATTAGGAAGAGTTTGCATGGAAAACAGAGAAATGGTGCAAATTGCCGTAAATTATGCATTAAAATGCTCAGGCATGGCATCCATTGCAGAGGCATGACGACAAGTGTCCCTTTTTCAAGTAAGTGATCGACAAATAGTAGACTTCAGATAGGACTCGAGATTGACGTGATTGGACGAACACAGCGAGCCGTCAATGAGGCGTTTGCTGGCATTGAAGCGGAAGCGGTTGAAATGGGTCTAGCGATAAACAAGTACATGCTGTCATAACGAAAGGACGCACAACATCGACGTCTCGGACAGAGCGTCATATTGGGCAACAGAACTTTGAGGTAGTCAAGGACTTCGTCTACCTAGGCTCTGGAGTAAATAGGGACAACACCGGTACCGAGAGCAATCGCAGAATTACTCTTGCCAATCGCTGCTTCTTTGGGCTCAAGGGGCAATTGAGTAACAGGGCCATCTCTCGAAAGACCAAGCTCACATTATATAAGACCTTGATCATCCCTGTCCTGCTGTATGGCGCGGAAGCTTGGACTATCTCAAGAGCGGATGAAGAAGCTCTTGGTTGTTTTGAGAGAAAAGTTCTGCGCACGATCTTTGGTCCTGTTTGCGTTGATGGCGTCTGGATGAGAAGGTTCAACCACGAACTGTACGGGCTGTACAGCGGCATGCACCTAGTGAAGCGCCTGCGGATCCAACGCTTAAGATGGCTAGGTCATGTAGAGCGGATGGACACCACAGCTCCGGCCGGAAGAGTCTTCGAATCCGAACCTGTCGGGCAACGCAACAGAGGACGCCCGCGTTTAAGTTGGCGCACTCAAGTGGGGAAGGACCGCAACCAACTTGGAGTGCGAAACTGGAGACAGCTAGCCAGAGATCGCGCTAGTTGGAGAAGCATGTTGCTTGAGACCCAGGTCCACCCCGGACTGTAGCGCCACACAAAGAAGAAGAAGAAGATAAGACTCAAGAGACCATCGAACCAGTTATCGAAGTGAACACATGTACGTACTTCTGCTAATTTGTGTAACCATCGTTTGACATGTCATTTTTGAGGTTTCCAACAGGAAATAAACGTAACGTGCAGAAACAACACAAAGCATTGATTTCAAATGAAGCACAGCCGATAACGAGTAATTGGCTTTGCAGAAGTGTGCAGATACCGCGTCGAATAGCACGTGTTTTGAACATAAACACACGAATGAACTTGAAGTAGAGACAGAAGCCTGACGGATGACACTGTAGACTCGACTAGACTATTCCTAGAAATTCAGTAGTTCGTTGTTGTTCCCAAAGGCACTGCGCTGTTCCCAAAATATAATAAATTTGAAAGGTAATTCAACAAAACTTATGCTTACCACTGAGTAGCTTTTGACAAATTGCCTTTGCTGCATGTGATTGTTTAGAACAACACCAGGCTGCTGTGGCTGAGGTGGTGGGGGTGGTGGTGCTTGCTGTTGTTGTGGGTGTTGTGGATGGGATTGCTGTTGCTGTTGCTGCTGCTGCTGCAGCTGTTGTTGTTGCTGTTGGTTACGATGCTGGGGTGTTTGCTGTTGCTGTTGTATATGCTGTTGTTGCCTTGAACTCATTTCAAGGGATATCGGTAAGTTCCACGCCTCTTCTATCGAGCACAACTGCCGGCGTTTCGACGTTATACTCGGCATAGGAGCTTGAGCTAATTGTGTACCCAGGAATTTGATCCTTTGCTTTAGACTCTCCGCTAAACTTTGTGTTTTACTACTAGGACTATTACTATTATTATTATTGCTACTACAACTACTGTTAGCACCGGCTTTTGATGTTGACGCTTTACTAGTCGACGGCGACGAACTGTATCCACCTGTAGACGTTGATGGACCACCGCCAGCAGGACTTTTTGTTGGTGTCGCTGCTGTTGTCGATGCAGTAGTGACTGTATGAAAGAAATTCGAGTCGTGCTAAAGAAAGAAACAAAACAAAACAAAGAGGGATCGATTAGCACACAACACAAAGGGGATGGGTTTCACTGCCTCTGGCAGTTATATTGTGGTTTCAATTTAATTGCTAGCCAACCACAATCGGTCTGGTCTACCATCTGTTCGTAAAACCACTTACAGAATCTAAGTTTCGTGCTGCATTTAAATAGCACGCATATGCGTCCCGTAATTGCCCGCAGCTCTCGTATAAAATCCCTAAATTCGTCCAGGCAGCTTTGTGATTCTTATCCAATTGCACGGCGCAAATGTACGCCTGCAACGCGTCCGTTGGCTGATTCTGTTGCTGGTACAGAACCCTAGAAATGAACAATTTAACGTATTTAGCACTTTTCTGATGAAATTTTGATTTTGATGTACACCTACCCTATCGAACACCAGGTGTCGGCGTTTCCTTCACTTTTTTCCACAGAATTTCTATACGCTATAAAGGCATCATGGACTTTATTAATTCCTGCATAACATCGTCCAAGCAAATATAATGATTGTCCAGATTTTGGATTGGCTTCAATTGACCGTTGTAAACAATAAATTGCTAAGGATTCTCGTTGTCGTTTATCGCCTAAGGATTCAACACAATGATACATCCATCCTAGAAAGAAACAGTGTACATTTCAGGTTATGTTCATGTCATCGATTGTTTGTTTACTACTCAGTACTCACCTAGTTGTCGATAAATATCGGCCTTCAGTTCCAGTGTCAGCTGTTCTTCGGTAAGAAGCTTTTCGTATGCCTCTTTGGCAGCTTGATGTTTGTTTTGAACTTCATACAGGTGTGCGATGTGAAAGCGAACTAAAAATAAACAAAACCAAAGAGGAGACCATGAGAATTCATCCAACGAAATACAGGAAACAAGGAATGAACGCAAAAAAAGAACGGAATGCATCATGCAACGAACCCATCAGCGCGATGAAAGTTTGTGCATTTTTTTGGAAAAAAGTAACCCTTGTGGTCATATATTCTCATTTCGGCCCAGAGAAGGACGTATTTTTTCGCTGTCTTCAATGAAGGACTCAGAGTTATGGTGTGCGGAACAAAACAACAGATTCACCTCTTAATGGCCATTACAATGAGTGAGAGAGTGATTTGAGTGCGTGCGCGTTGGCCCTCGACTAGTCTGGATGGGCTGATGCCAGTGACGGGCTTCACACCGCATGACAAAACTTCGCAACGTGGTGTGCCTCTGTGTATCCGCCACTGACCTCGACGGTGTAATTGTTGCTTATTCACACGCATATGACATATGGCGAGTGTGACGTGGTTGCACTTTTTTTTCCTATATGCTTGTAAGCGACGATTATTTGGTGCTCCAATTCTTTTTTTTGTTTCCGAATATACACACATATGGTTGCAATGCAATGGCTGTGGACTGTTGTGCTATCGATGGCAGATAAGGGCTGCTTTTGTTTTAGTGTTCATTCAATTACAATGTTTGCAACACAGTGCTGCCTTAAATTTAATTATCACTTAAACCAAACGAAGGTTGACTTAATTTTGATTGAAACACTGATAGTTTTATGTGGTTGACGCAATTGAGGTCGAACTTGATTGGGGCTACATAATAAGATAACAGAGATATCAAGTCCTTTTTTTGTTTTGAGTACAAGCGACGGATTAGATGTGAGCCCATGGTAGTGTAGTCAATATTATAGAAAGTGAAATTCAGCCGTCAATGAGGCGTATGCTGGTATTGAAGCGGAAGCGGCTAAAATGGGTCTAGCGGTAAACCAGGGCAAAACAAAATACATGCTGTCATCACGGAAGGACGCACAACATCGACGTCTCGGACAGAGCGTTATATTGGGCAGCAGAAACTTTGAGGTGATCAAGGACTTCGTCTACCTAGGCTCCGGAGTAAATAGGGACAACAACACCAGTACCGAGAGCAATCGCAGAATTACTCTTGCCAATCGCTGTTTCTTTGGGCTTAAGAGGCAATTGAGTAACAGAGCCATCTCTCGAAACACCAAATTGAGCTTATATAAAACCCTGATCATCCCAGTCCTGCTCTATGGCGCAGAGACATGGACGCTTTTAAAAACGGGTGAAGAAGCTCTTGGTTGTTTTGAGAGAAAAGTTCTGCGTACGATCTTTGGTCCTGTTTGCGTTGATGGCGTCTGGAGGAGAAGGTTCAACCACGAACTGTACGGGTTGTACAACGGCATGCACCTAGTTAAGCGTTTTCGGATCCAACGCTTAAGATGTCTAGGTCATGTAGAGCGGATGGACACCACAGCTCCGGCCGGAAGAGTCTTCGACACCGAGCCATTGGGACAGCGCAACAGAGGACGTCCTCGCACTAGATGGCGCACACAAGTTGAAAAGGACCTCAACCAACTTGGTGTGTGCAACTGAAGGCAGCTGGCGAAAGATCGTGCTGGCTGGGGAGGCATATTGGTTGAGGCCCAGGTTCACCCCGGACTGTAGCGCCAATCAAGAAGAAGAAATTCAGCTCTTCGTGATGGCGTTATCAACAAGGAAGCTGCGTGCGAAGAGCTGCCTCTGTTTAACCATTAGCTTCCGCTCCGGATTAGCTAAGTCTAGTTGGATTCCCCTTCCTGTGCTTGTCGATGGTGTACCGCTCGCGGCCTTGTGTAAGGTGAGTGGATAACGACAACTCTTCTTTTCCAAAGGAGATCACTTCCCTCTGCTAGAGGAAGCCAATGTTGCTTTTTCTGGGGTTTCGCCTTTACAGCAGCCAAACCGGAGAAGTCTGGGGTTGGCGTCAGGTCGAGGCTGAGGTGATCTCTCCAGGTAAAGAAGCTCTTCTTCCCTTCCTCGTAACAACTGGAGCTTGTTTCCTCTATTCGATGTTGTTTCTGCGCTTTGCTCGCAACGCCAGTGTTGATACCAAGATCGCTTTTTCTGGTGGTTCTTCTGGCTTTGGTGCGTCGTTCTTAATTATCGTCCTTGTACTCTCAGCGTCGAATTCACTTCCCTACACCTCTTGCAGGGTGTGACCAAGAGTCACGAATAGCAGTATTTGAAGAATAGCTCCTTCCTGGTTCACTATATACCTCAGCCTCCTCCGGAATAGTACAATACGAAATTTACCTTAACGAGACAATTTCGCATTTTAGCGGTTAGATAACCATTCATTACCAATATTTCACAAGCGTTACAAAATTGTCTGTACTCGGTCTTTGACCGTACCTGTGAAGGTACGTGATTCCAGAGATGGACGGCGTGAATGAAGAAGTTCCTGCGTGACATTAAACAAGTATGAATGGAGGGCCTTAAGTTAATGTTACGACTCGATCGACAGAAAGTGATCTTTCCAAAAAGATCGTTTGGCTGTTTCTTGTGAATAATTTTGAAGAGTAATATGCAAGATCTGTAGCTTAATGCTTCTAATTCGCATCCTAGGCGAATACGACGTTTTTCCGAAACATGTTCATACCGGCGTAGGTTAAAAACATACCTTGTGTTGGCATTGATTGCTCTTGTCAACTTTTGGGAAGAAGAGTAATCACAGTCAGCGAACAATTCGGATGCATATGTCCATATTGGCACTATGAGTGCTCTGGCAAGTTTAAGTTTCACATTGAGAGGGAGAATATATTTGCTGATGGACAAGCCTCTTAGGGACGTACATATATATCTTGGAAACTAAGCTATCGATGTGGTCAGTCAATGTCAATTCACTATTGAACACTATTCCAAGGTTTTTACACATGTAACATATTCTATTATCGTGAAATTGAGTTCTATTGGCGGGAAATTGGGTAGAGAAGGGGATTGTTTCGAGTTCGGGATTGCTCTTGTTTTGCCAGGATTGAGCATTAGACAGTTGTAAGTAGCCCAATTTGCTATAGAGCTCAGATCCTCATTTATTTTTGCAACTGTCGCCAAATGTCCAACCAAACATTCATCCAACCAATGGATCAGAATTCTGAATGCGATTCACTTAACTAAGCTTGCTTAGCAAAATTCTGAGTTCGCAAAATGTCGTAACAAATGATCTAGGTTGGGTTCTTCTTCTTCTTTGTGTGGCGCTACAGTCCGGTATGACCTGGGCCTCAACCAACATGACTCTCCAACTAGCGCGATCTCTGGCTAGCTGTCTCCAGTTTCGCACTCCAAGTTAGTTGAGGTCCTTCCCCACTTGGGTGCGCCACCATAAACGCGGGCGTCTTCTGTTGCGTTGCCCGACAGGTTCGGATTCGGAGATTTTTCGGGCCGGAGCTGTGGTGTCCATCCGCTCTACATGACCTAGCCACCGTAGGCGTTGGATCCGTAGACGCCTAACTAGGTGCATGCCGCTGTACAGCCCGTACAGTTCGTGATTGAATCTTCTCCTCCAGAACCCGTCAACACAAACAGGACCAAAGATCGTACGTAGAACTTTTCTCTCAAAGAGACCAAGTGCGTCTTCATCTGCTTTCGAGATTGTCCATGCCTCCGCGCCGTATTGCATGACTGGGATGATCAGGGTCTTATATAGAGTCACCTTGGTTCTTCGAGAGAGGGCTCTGTTACTCAATTGCCTCTTCAGTTCGAAGAAACAGCGGTTGGCAAGAGTTATCCTACGCTTGATCTCGGTAAATATGTTATTAGTACAGTTTACAGGTTGGATTAGGTTAAGAAAAAGGGAGAAAGAGGCTACGTCCGCAGTTTCTGTGAAGAATGAATGTATGGTTCAATCAAGCTAGCTGCCGATTCTGGACAGCTGGGCAGTGGCAGATGTTGGATCATCTCGGTTACTTCCTCGTCGTGGCAGCTTTGGCTGAAACTAACAAGTCTACAATTAAAATCTGTAAATTGCTGCGTTCAAGGGTCACGAATGCAAACCCTTGTTGGCTACTTCTTTTTGAAAAATTATTCCAAAATTGGTTTTACTTTGAGTTTTCTTTAACGTTATGTGGCAGGTTGTTGATAGAAGCAGGCACACACAGTAGTTACCACACGGATCTCAAATCCTAATCCGCAAACAAGCTGGTGCTTTTGAAGTAGCAGATGACTTGCAGGCGACTTGTACTTTTATCTCTTAGTTCAGTCGACTTATTAAAACAGTAGGCGTGTTGGTGACCTTTTCTACGTTGCAAAGAACGTGGGCAATGGATTCCTAACCTGGAGGCAAATGTACCTATGCCACAATTCTGACACCAATAATCAAAATTTCTGATTTTTGGGTCTACTCAATCTGATCAGGATTCGTGAGCATTTTCGATTGATGGTAGGCCATGCTCGAAGCTGTCTTGTAATGATAATTGTGTGTCAACTTTAGTAGATGTTAAGCACCCGAAGGGAGTACGGAGCTGGTAACCCTTCTAGCGAATTCACCCCCTTCACAGTGTCCCAGTACCAGTGTTACCACAGGGACTCTTTAGAGTCAAAAGGACTCGTTTTTTATAGCCTGACTCGGGGACTCATAATTTTTAGATTTGACTAAATTTTTCAAGAGCAACATTAAATAAACACCTAACGTAATTTTATTTCACGTTTCCATTTTCATAACTTTGCAAGGTGTGAACTACACTTTAATATTACCGGAAAGATTTCATTTAAAATGCCTGAGAACATCGTAGTACTACACCCAGAAATGGTTCTGGTTAGACTTCGAGCCAGGCACGGAATGTAGTCGTATCTTCATGGATCACTTCAAAACCGAAGATGGCTTCGGCGGTGTTTTCAAGGAGGACGACAACATCAGCCTGTACACCTCATTAGGCAAATTTGCGTCCGTTTTCCAAGCGGAAATGTGTAAGTGGAAGACGTATCTGCGTCTGTAGTGACAGCCATAATATGCTTCATGCCTTACTCAACCCTTTAACGACTTCCAATGTACATAGTTCAGGAATGCAAATTATATCTGCCTTTGATTGGCAGTCAAAATGCACTGGAACTCATCTAGGTCCCAGGACACCATGGAATCGCTCGAAATGAGATCGCCCATGAACTTGCCAGACAAGAATCAGAGGAACCTTCCACAAGATCTGAACCTACGATCGGACCACCTGCGTCTGTGGTTAGTGCTTCCCTTTATGTTTGCTGGGCCTCTCGAGAGCACAATCATAGATGGCATGACTTTGCACAACGCAGACAGAACAAGCATTTGCTGCTAAACATGTACAAGAAATCCGCGGCAAACACCTTTGCCAAACACCTAAATGCGCTTGATTTAAGCGAAGAAACGCCTGTGGAGAGCAAGAAGACACGGCAATACCCTCCCTCTGTCACTTTCCCACCTTTGTTTGGATTATGTGGCAGGACTTTTACACTGATGTGGTGAGACCTGACTCTGTAGGCACTTCTTCACAGAAGCACCGAAGGAATTTTAGGTTGCTGCCTAGTAGTACAATGGACAAGTCCTCCAAAAAATACACTAGTTTCTTTTTTCTCATTAGGAGGCGTTATCAAGAACCTTTGTTGGGACTCATTTCTTTTCTAAATTACTCGTTTTTTAAGCTTCTGGGACTCATAAATAATTTAGCCTGTGGCAACACTGCCCAGTACCCACATGGGTGGGATACTTAAATAGTTGTCCATCTCGTCAAGAGATAAGAGGCAATTCGGGGCAGTTTTAGAGTTAAAAAAAGCCTCTTCTGCACATTTTAGCTGCAAAAAGGCCATTGGATGCAAATGGGGCCTAGAACCACGCTTCGATCACTGGATTTACACCTCTATCGTCAGACCTACACTTCTGTATGGTCTCTCAGTTTGGTGGACAGCACTAAACAAGACTATAAGCTGCATTGCACTCAACCGAGAACAAAGACTGGCCTGCCTGTGTATCAGCGGGGCACTGAGAAGTACTCCGTCAGACGTACTGAATATTCTACTCCATCTGTCACCTTTGGAAATATTCGGAAAACAAGCAGCAGCAAGCACAGCCTTGAGACTCAAAACACTTCTCGATTGTGGTCCGAACTCAACACTGGCCACTCAGCCATTCTCAAGGAATTCAATTTCCTACCTAGCGACACCGACCGCCTACTACCCCAGGCCATCTTCGAAAAGAAATTCTCAATCAGCATTCCTTCTAGATCGGAATGGAGTTCTGACAGGCAAACGCTGGAAGATCCTCTGCGCATTTTCACAGATGGATCAAAGACAGACGGGTGTCTATTCTCAAGACCTCAACATTGCTATCTCCGTGAAGCTCCCTGATCACTGCAGCGTTTTTCGGGCAGAAATCATAGCGATTAAAGAGGCGCTGTCTGGCTGGCTCAAAAACTACGTGGTGTCAATAAGGGATATCACCATCTGTTCCGACAGTCAGGCCGCCATAAAAGCCCTGGACAATGTCATGTTCTACTCTAAAACATCCTTAACGAGATGGCCGAGCATTTCAACATTCACCTCATGTGGGTGCCGGGGCATTGTGACATACCAGGAAACTGCAAAGCCGACGAACTCGCTAGGTGTGGTACAACCTCATCCCCTCATCCCTATTGATAGCAGTGGTACCGCTTTCCATGCCGATCGCTACAGCTTACCATCTTCTTAAGATCCACACAACTAAAACCACTAATGACAAATGGCTAGAAGGCACCACCTGCCTTAAAACAAAAGAAATCTGGCCATCACTTAACCCAAACGGTCACTCAGTCTACTTGGACTCAGCAAGCCCTCATTAAGCACCCTCATGGGAGTCATAACCGGGCACTGTGTAATTGGCACTCATGCGCGCAGGATGGGTGCTCCATATAATGATTTTTGCAGAAGCTGCATGGATGAAGAGGAGGAAGAAAATACTCATCACCTTCTCTACTCCTGCAGTGCTCTTGCCAGTCGTAGGTTCCTGCACCTAGGAGCCTACTACTTCAGCGGCCGTAACGAGCTGAAAAGTGCCAGCATTGGCATTGGCGTTAGGAGAAGTCAATCCGCGTGGTATCACAATGGGCCTACTCTGGCCTAAGTGTGACTGCTCTGCAGCAGTCAGCCACTACTACCTAACCTAACCTAACCTAGAGCTAAAAGAGATGCCTGGCTGTCGAAACAGAGGATGATATCTCTGCTCGATATTACATTGCTTCTTAGCCAGTACAGAGCGTTGTTACAGAAACAATATTCGTACATTTATTTAATGCTTCGTAAAAGGGAAATTTGTTCGATTTGAATTTTTCGATTTAACGACTGCACTTGGACTAAATCGTTTCACTGGTAACTGGATCACCTCTGTAACTATTATTTATCCAAATTGTGGTTCGTGGTTCGGTTCATTTCGCATTCCCATCAACGGAAAATAGCCAGCGATTTGTGAAGAGAACTGACGGCAATCAGAAGATCCCTCCAATCATGAGAAACAACACGAATGGAGTGGCCTCAGAAGTCATGCGTTCGGTTGTAATGCGCGACAATTATTGAATGATTCTGATTAAACAGAGGTACGGAGAACACTCGAACACTATCTCGAAAACCGTGGTCTTTAGCATCTTTTGCTGTTTTTTTTTTTTCGTTTAAATAGATAAACAATGTTACCCCATCAGTAATTCTAACCTCATTCCAAACAAACGCACACACACGCACTAAACACAAAAACATTCACTTTTCATGTGCTACAATCCCTTCAGAAGATCAAACGACGCGAGAGGTCTTCTCACTCACAGCAGACATTTGCTTTGATGGAAAATGAATGATCATTCCTTTTCGTGTGTTTGTGGTTTCACAACAATTCTAAAATCACTTTGAAGTCATTGCAAAACCATTCCGAATGCTCATTTATGACACATTAAAAGTGTCCGACAACACGACACACACCACGCTGTTCGTCTGCGAAGCATGCCAAGGATTGTCCTTGAGAGTGTTTTTCAATTCGAAATCAAACAGGGAGCAGCAGCAATTTGTCTTGCAATTAAGAACGTCCATTTCGAATAAAAAACATACCAGTGATGACCAAGAAAGTAGCCACATCCCATAATCAGTAAACGGCGACACACCGCACTAGAGATTCACTAAACATTCCACACACTGCAGGGAAAAAGCACTTGAACCGATTCGATAAAGTCGAACTCTTCGGGATAAATAAAACGAACGCATCGAAATTAAACGAAAAGAAAAACTAAATTCTCCGAAAATAGTCACAAACGGAAGAAAGAAAAAAGGGGCGCGTTCGTTTCTATCCAGTCTGCGAGATGGAGTAAACGCTGTTTGTGTGTGACACAACAATGCGATGACGAAGAGGAGAACGACGACTACGGTGACTACAGTGACTACACGGTGGCGATGGCGATGACGACGATGACGACGACGACGCCGCATGTGAGAGATTACAACATTGGACATAGACAAGTAGAAGGAAAAATTATTTCCATCACAATCAGCATTGTAAACCAGCCGGAGCAACCCCTAAATGCCATCATCGGAGAGGCAAGCAGGCAGGCAGCCCAGGCCAGGCACAGGCACAAGCAGCGCCGCCACTATCACCAGCACCAAAAAAAAAAAAAACCCGATATAATTCATGAAACTGCCTGTGAAATGTGAAAATACACACAACAAAACACAACACTCTCTCTGGCGGGCTTGCTCCTGCTCCGTGCGTCTACAGAAAGGTTCTATTATTCTATTTACCAAAGAGACAGAGCAAGAGAGAGAGAGAGAGTCTGTGTGACGTTTGGTCTCGGTCTTGAGTTCAATGTACCCCTTCTGTGAGTAACGATTCTGGATTTTCTATTACTTTTCCCCTCGCTCCCCTACCCGGTCGATAGATACGTGTGTACATACACAAATACAACCCGGGTGTATAGATTGTGTGTAGCGGAGCAGCACCTTTCTTCCTTTATCGATTACGACATTTTCTCACTTTTCTTCTCGCCCTTTCCCGTTTTTTTCTTCTCGTTTTTCATTTTCCAACGCACAGTAGGGAGTACCACCACCATGACACCTCGGCTCTACGATTTCCCTAATTTGGTTGTGGGTTGAAAACGTGACGTGACTCTGCTCACATCGTCGCGTCGTCAGATGGGCCGTTTTTTTTTTTTCGTGGTTGCCTTTATCCCAGTCGCAGACGGTGGATGCGATGAGAGAGAGAAGAGAATATGGCTGGAAAATTGTCTTTTTGGGGGAACAAAAAAAAAAAACAAGGGAAAGCTGGAAAAGTGTGCAAGCTAAGGCAAAAAAAAGGCGCGTGCACACTGTGAACGTTTGAAGGGACGAAACGGAAGTAACGCCTGATGGGGACTTGTTACAGTGTAGGATGCAAGAAGTTTTTAATCCGATTAGTTTGTCGGAAATGTCGATTAAACATGCTCCGTATTCCGGTTTTGCATTTGTATGCGACGGACCTTGTAACCCAGTTTACAAGGTCATCCCCAGGACAACCGGTCCCTTTTGCAGACGAAGAGCATCCGCTTGGAATTTATGACTACGCGGAAGGGTTGCGATTCTGCATCTGGTGGTGGACGACTGGGGATCTTCTGCACTTCTTGCAAATGGTGATTGAATTGTCAATAAACTCAAACAAAATTGTCTATTAGCGGACAAAATGTACATTAAACACGTTTTCTTAGAGATTAACTACTCAATAAAAAGAAAGGAGATATTTATTGATTGATTGAACGTTTTGACAGGCGGACGCGTAAGTTGTCATGTGCGCATGCAGATGCGGAAATTAAAGACGTCGTTTTCCAATTGAAAGTAAACTAAATTGAATTGAAAATGCAAACGATCTTAAAACAATTAATTGAAATGATTTATAATTTATGGAATGTATCAAGGGAACAAGGACTGTGTATGTGTACGTCACATTTGACGTTTTATCATTCCAATTCGTTCCATATTCACTTCTCCAGGTTGGCACATACTACGATATGTGACAGGGAGTTCCCTGTTGGAAAACGGTCTGACAGTTTTATGCCCCGAAACAAGTTTGTTAACAGACGTATGTATCTTTCTCCAGACGTAAGTAAGAATTTGTGGCGTCTTATCAGATGGATACGATTGTTTGACTAATCTGATGCGAATTCATCACGTAAAGACTTCAGAATTTTTCAAACTGCAAAAGCTATGCCTACATAGTTCTACATGGGACTGTCGTGGCACCAACGTTTTGCGAATTCATACGCTAGTCTCCTCTACACAAGACAAATTAATGGAAATAATATATATGATATATATAATAATAATAATGATATTGTTCTCACACGAAGGGAAGGGACATACAGTTTTATGCCGACTCCGAACGGCCAAGTTTGAAAAGCTTTTTCTAGACAGGAAATACTCTGAGCATTGTCAGTGACCTGAAAGAGGTGGGGTTGTGAAAATTATTTTTGTCGCTCAGAGCTGGACTCGAACCTACGACGTCGAGGTTGGGGTCCACGCACATACCCACAACGCCACCAAATGATTGGAAAAGGGTCAATAAACTGAAAATTTTGACCAGACTCAAATGTCAAAACAAAAAGCGTTTAAAAATAGTGTTTGACGGATGCAAGTAGGTGCCCAATGAATACGTAGTTACTTCGGAATCCACTCAACCAGAGTCGGACAACATTAACATAAAATAATTAAGGTATTTGGGAAGGAAATAGTTAAAAGTTGGACAATGTCATCTGTCGTGATGCATTTCTGTTATGGGCCGCATTTGTTGTGTCTCTGCCTATCATTATATCTTATAAATTGTCAATTTTTTAACATAACGCAAAGCACGCCATGTATTCTATGGGTTTGGGCATTAATAACCTTGTAACCCAGTATATATTGCAAAAACTAAGCTTTTAAGAATACTTGGAGACTTTCAAACACTACTCTCCCGAAATGCCAACGATCATAATTTTTCCAAGAGATCACAGAGTTGATTCAGCAACTAAATCCCACCCAACTTGTCTCCTTATAAGTGACAAATCAAACAAACCTTTTCATGGCAGCCACCTTTCAACAAAAAAAAAAAAAAAAAAAACAATTTGCGTGCAGTCACAAATAAAATAAGGGTTTTCTTTTTTAGCCGTAAGTATTGGTTTTCAATTTCTTGTGACTGAGTTTTATGTTAGCCATGCTCTCAAGCATTGGAACTGAAATAGCTGATTAACTATAAAGAAGGACCCGGGTATACCAAAGGCCAATGGAACTACCTCGGGATACTTCACTCTCCACAGAAGACATTCAAATCGCAGATGGACAGCGCATCGAAAGCGTGTAGCCTTTACTAAACCTGGGATGAGACAGCAAGGTCATCAGTAAATTAATAGTTATACCTGGCCATAGGTACATAGCAACAATACCAGAAGACTTGAAGCACCTTATAACGAACAAGAGGGTACAATACTACACTACTGCCTCGAGCTATGGTCTGCATTTGCTGAAACCAGAAGACAACCACTAGGCAAGAAGTATAATCGCAACCAGCGAGGCGAAAGTGACAGTACAATGGATCAGATGGAATGGAGCATGATTTCCTTGTCCTTTTTATACTCAGTCACCTTACTTACATATGTACCTGACCTCAGGCATTAGTATCCAAACGCGGCTCTCAACTATCAAATTCTTCTGCTGCACGCACAATTGCAATAGGTCTGAGGCTTCGAAGGACCACAAACAATTTTTTGAAACCACATTTCACGATATAGGGGTTTAAAGATTAAATTCAGAATTCTCGGTCCCCTCAGTCTGATGTGAGATCGCACAACGCTTACCTAAGAAACGCTTACCCATACATTTATGTAATTTCAAGTGATGTCTCTTATATTCTGAAAGTGTCAACGCATGTGACAAGCTTGTTGCTGCTCAAGAGCATTATTTTGAAGCAGACGTAAAGGCCCGTTCATATGAGCGGCGAACTGCGAACGCGAACCTTCAGAAACAACCATTTTCCAGCAAATACAAGCAAAAAGTTATATTCCTTGGTATGCAAAAAGATTGTAACTGAATTATAGAGTTTGTTCATAGACAAAAATATTAATAAAAGTTGTTTTAAGTACCCTAATTATTGATTTAAACGTTTTTTTTTTTTACCGCGAATCAATAATTCTCTTTGCGAACTGTCAAGCTGAAATCGCGATACACAAACGGGCAAACGCAATCCACAACCAGCACGACCAAAAAATTCGCAGTGAAGTGTCAGTTTGCACCTGAAGTTCTCCGCGAATGAGAAAACTCCGTATGAATGAGTTGTCAGAGTTTACGAAGTTCGCAGTTCGTGGCGACCTCATATGAATGGGCTTTAATTATAAAACTTGTGCAGTTTATTATTTGTTTCTGACACAAATTCCTAGATGAACTGATGAAAATTGATTTTCTGAGAGTCAGTGACCAAGTAACGCCAGACTTTCGTTATCTGTCATCTAATTGTCAAAATATACATACACGCTAACGATCAAGTGACTTGACACAACACGAATTTTCTTCCTAAGCCTACGTCATGCTGTTCGGCTAAGCTAACATGTCAAAAACTTTGGAGACCGAGCTGTGTTCGAGAGGCTACTTTTGGACCAGTTCATACAACATTTGAACGACAGCTTTAAGAACTGCAAGTGATTTGCAATTTCATACAGAATGATGGGAATGCACATGGCTTCAAAATAAAGCTAGTCTACAAGGTATACCGGCATGAAGTGAGCGTCAAGATCCAAATGTCTCGATAGGGAACATTTGCTGTTGCACTGGACACAAAGCAAAACCGGTTCAGGATACAATCAAAACACTTGGCTGGGAGCAGGTACCCCACCCGCCGTATTCACCAGACTTGGCTCTTTCCGACTACCATTTGTTTTCATCGATGGGACACGCATTGGCTGAGCAGCACTTCGATTCCTACGAAGAAGTCGAAAATTGGGTGCCTCATTGGTTTGCTTTAAAAGATGAACAATTTTATTGGCGCGGTATTCACAAATTGCCAGAAAGGTGGTCAAAATGTGTAGAAAACAATGGCCAATACTTTGAATAAAATCTTTTTACTTTCCCATTAATAATTATAATAATAATAATATAATAATATGGGTGGCGCTTCAGCCCATAGAGGGCCAGGGCCTAGCTTCTCAGCAACCACTCGTGTTGTGCGTGCTATTGTTCTCGCACAAGTGGAAGGGACCTACAGTTTTATGCCGACTCCGAACGGTCAGATTTGAGAAGCTTTTTCTAGACAGGGAATACTCTTTGAGCATTGTCAGTGACCCGAAAGAGGTGGGGTTGTGAACATTATTTTTGTCGCTCAGAGCTGGAATCGAACCTACGACGTCGAGGTTGGGGTCGACGCACATACCCACAACGTCACGGGCCACCACCAATTAATAATTAGTGTTTTATTTTCAAAAAAACGCTCATTTTAAACGGTATACCTTTATATAGCACAAAGTTGTTTCTTTTCTCGGACGTGACAGGTGGCACACTCAGACCAGCAAAAAAACAATTTGTATCCGTCGAGTAACTGACAGAAACAATGGCTTCAAGTGAGCTATGGATCAGCTTCAATGCTCATGTAGTCAATGGCTTAGCAAATAAGACATATTTCAGACATCTGAACAAGAGAATTTTCGAAGTAGGATCCAATTCCCTATTTCCCTATTCTGAACAAAAAAAAAGAAAAACATTGATGAGGGCTAGGACTTAAGCAATTTTTTTAGTTCAAAATCGACCAGATCATCCAAACGAACACACCTCGTGATCAGTGAACTTCTAAAACACCGCACGGCGCACATAAATTGCGTAAAGCCTCATCAACACATAAAATCAAACAAAACGCGTTTCAAATGTGTAAATAATTACATTCAAGGCGCCTGTTAAAGCCCTATCAGAGATCAAAGACTGACCGGGGTATACCTTGTCGACAAACAAACGTTAATTACCGACAAACAGTAATCAAAACTAGCATTGAAACAATAAAACCGAATCCACGTCAGTACATGTCGTGGACTTTCTTCAGCTGCCAATAAGTCGACGCCCCGACGTCTCAAGACCCAAATATCTTTCGATGAATAAATTCAAAAGTAATACGTCTAGAATCAATTAATTCAATTCCCCGATCGGTTTATCTTTTGAAGACCAACCACACAACCGACGGGGCAGCTGATGACATTTCTGCTGAGTGCGGAGGCGGCCAGTTTTTAATTGAGGGGCGTGTAACAAGGAAATTAAACAAAATAAACGCACTTATTTGGGTAATAAAAGATTTCAGCTAACAGCACGTGTGTACCGCCAATCTTTTGAGACACACTGTACGAATGATAAGAATTCAAAATTCACCATCTCCCCCTCAGCAGCACCAGCAAGGGGAGAAGAGCCGTGTGCTAGCATAGGCTGGTTGATGACGCGATGGTGTCGGCGGCGGCGGCGTCTGCTTTGGCTCTCCTGCTCTTCCGATTCGGTCGCTCATCATTATATCCCGTGCTGACTAACTCACACACTAGGTTTTAGTGGCTTAACTCCGAGCATGGAGCAGCACACTTTGTCAGGGGTCATTCACCGCCCGACGGCTACCGCGACCACGAGGGCGGTCGCAACGAGGTTGGAGGAGACGACGACGACAACGACAACGATGATGATGATGTCGGGAAGCACCAGCTCAAGTACTGGCGGTGGATCTTCTCTCATTTGGGTTCGTCCGTTCTTCCTCCTCCTCCTCCGTCTTATTCTTCTTGTTTTTTGCTTCATACCGAGGTTGCGTCGCAGTCCGGGGAACTTTTATCCACACAACAGCACGGCACAACACAACACACAACAACGACGCTGTCGATGAGTTGTTGATGGTTGGTGGTAGAATTGGGATGACGACGGTGTGTTCTGTACTCTGCTGCTCACCGATGGTGTGTTCATCTATCCAGCCATCCTTTCCGGGTGAGAAGAGGAAGATGTCGAGCCCGCCGCCCGGTCGTTCCGCGAAAGAATAGACTTTGTATGCGCTGTGCCGTGGCCTGGTGCGAGTAAGAAGTTTCGTGCAAAAACAAAACACACATTTAAACCGAAACCCAAAAGACCAGCGCGACGGGATGGAGGGATCATTGTTGTTTGTGTTTTGAGCGACTGCCTGCTGCTGCTGCTTCTGCTGGTGAATGGTGATTTCGCCCGATTGCTGGGCGAACGATGGATTCGTGATTCGTGAAGCACGTATCCGTTTTCTCCGTTCTCTCACCAGTCACCATGTGTTGTCCTTCTTCTCCTTTCTCTCACTCTCTCTCTCTCGTTTCGGGGAACATCTCTCGTTTGCCGTTTGCGGTGTGTGCGCTCTAGGACGAATGGTGTACGTGTGCCGACGTCGGGTGGAAATGGAATCCCTCACGACAGACAGGAAAAAAAAGGTTGCCGATTCCTTTTTTTTCGTTTCCCTTGCTTCGTAGTCTCTTCTGCAACGTCCCACTTTTTTTTTCCTCAGTTTTAATTTCGTCTGGCCCCTTTGGACATTATCACCCGAAATGTGGGAGCAGCAAATGATCTGCCTGCCTGTCTCCCCCTCGTCGGTAATCGTCGTCCAGGGTGGAGATCCTTCGTTTCGTGGAAAGGCAATATTTGGTAAATTTCACCGGTCACGGGAATGGGGAGAGTTGGACGGACTTAATAACCACCACACACACTACACCCACTCTTGAGACGGAAGAATTTAGATTTTTGCTCCCTTTATTCTGCCCGGCCTGCGCGGGGGAGGCAGAGTTCAGGCTAATTGTGTTGTATCCTGCAGACGTTGTGCGCTGTCGTTATGCACAAATGTTTGCATGAAAGGCCTTCATTACACGCCCCGCGCCTTGCAGGGTTAATGGACTTTTCCACTTTAATTTTTGGGGAATGTTCTCCGAACAGTCTCCCCTGTCTGCTATTTACTTTCGTGCAGACACAAGGAGAGTGGGTGCGATTTTGCGTACAAGTAGGTTCTACGAATACACATTTTCGTCGCCGGGCTATTGTCCTGAGAAAGTTTTCGCAGTGTTCAAGGACGCAGCCAGTGTTGGAGGCCTGGGCAACCGAGTGTTTATCGATTCAAGTCTGCCGGGAAAGGAGTGGCGGCGTGGTGTTCACGGAGGCTGCTTGGAAATAAATTTTGTCAGGCGTCTGACGAAAGTCGTGGCTGGGCTGGGGTGGAGGAAAGAATGCTCATAAACTTTGGAATGCTTTGAGGCAAATGTTGGGCTCCAATGTTAAGCAAGGAGAAACCAAAGTGGGCGAATGGGAGTTGGGTGCTATAAAAAAGGGCATCTGAACGACTGATGGAATGGATAGGTAGACAGGGGGTTATTTTTTGGTTAGGTATACTGTCACAGCTTGTCGCCGCTATTACACATGCCCGTCATTTGTGACTTAAGACCCATCATTTTCCGAAGAGGCCTAGTTAATAGTCAAGCTGTTGTACCCACAGTTGTATACCCATATTGTTAAAAGCCTGGAGTAGATTGATGGTAAGAAAGTAGTCCGCCATATTAAAGGCTCCAATCCATAGAATTCGTTGCGTTCTGTCATACAATTGACAACCCCGAAGCTCCAATGAGAGGAAGTGACAGCTGATGTTTCCTTCGAAATGCATGCGGATGCTGTTAATATGTTTGTCATTTCGGAATATTAGGAATTCATTCATACTTCTTTGTTTTTATATATGAATTTTTATTAGAAACACAAGACATTCGATGTTTCGAATTCGTTTGTAGGATCTAAAGGCACGCACGCAACGTATTCTGTAGGCTGGAGCCGTAGAAGATCCAAGAAGCTTGGTTAGGTGATTCCTCTCGTAGAAGCAGAGCGGTTATCACACCGAGTGAAAGAACTTTGACTCAGAAGTTCTATAACTTCAGTTACAACACACACTAGTTGACAAGGACCTCAATCAACTTAAAGTGCGAAACTAACAGCGATTATCCTGAGATCCCACTAGTTGGAAAGGATATACTTCGGCACATAAAATACTTGACAAGCGTAGCTTTGATGCATTAGTTGATGGTTTAAATACAAGACGTAATGGATGGCACAATTAATGCTGTCACTTACAGCTGATTTCATTTGACAGTTCAAAGTTAAATGGGTATTTACACTGTGGTGGCCCTTGGTGTTGTATGGTACGTTGCATATCTTATGTCTGTCGACCTCATCGCAGGCCCTAGGTGTCTAGGTTCAATTCCTGGTACGAGACTTTTGCTTACTTCGAGTTACTGACAATACCAAAAATTACTATCTAGGAAAGAATTCTGAAACTTGACAGTAGGCATAAAACTGTAGGTCCCTTAACTCGTGGGAGAACAATAGCACGCACAAGACGACTTGTTGTGGTAGAAGCTAGGCTCTGTCCCGCTGCGGGATGTAGCGCCACCGATATTACTATTTTTAATATTTTATTATTATTATACAATTCCAAGCCTTTATTTACATTTTAAAACCAAAAACCAATTACAAAATTCAAATTCTATAGAAATGTCACAATGTGACGACTGTCAACTCTGAATTGGAGAGCAAACTTAGAACTTGAGCAGCTAAACCTCTCGCGTTGACTTCAGCGTTGCTCCATGTGACACCTTCCATAAGATATTTATTTATCTGTTAAGGTGCTGCTGACAGTGATATATTTAAAGTAATCCATGCGATGGTTTAATGTCGGATGTAAAGCGGACTTATGCCGAGAATTGACTGCGAGGTTGAACTGTTTTAATTTTGGCCAACATATGTTCTTGTGCATGGAATCTGCAAGCTTAAATTGACACTACGAAAATGATCAATAAGTACAGCCAATACGTAAACTTTAAATATGGAGTTCCTCAAGGGTGAACACTTGGTCCAATCGTGCCCACTCTGTTTCCATATGCAGATGATCCAGCGATTGTGGTGTGTCACAGATCCTTGTATACGGCAATAACAATAATGTAGGAGGAGTTGGATTACTCAATCAGGTGGGATCGTGATAATGTAATAGCGATCATTCAAGATAAAATGACAAGAGAAAAATTGTGCATTGAAGAACATTAATGCGGTTTAATGTTGCTGAGTGAGAAAGGTTTTGTATCCTATAAGTAGAGAACTTCTTAAAAATGACGCTGATATTATAGAACAAGCACGACCAATCGTAGATCACACCATTTAACAATGGACCAGGCTATATACAAGACTATGGGCATAAGTTATGCTGCAAGAACCCAGGATCAAGAACAACTAAGGGAGAAAACAGTTTAAATGCAGTGTTCATAAAGCACAACCCTTCATTTAAATCCACCGAAATGAATTAAAAATAACCCTTGTTAGCTTAAGTCGAAAGACATAGAATAAGATTAGGTTTAGCTTAGAGTGCCCGCCGAGGGACAGTAAGTTAGAAATAGAAACATTGTGCGTCCAACTAGTTTTAAGCATTTTTGTCTAGTACATAAGCATGTCATGAAGTACGAAATAAAAATGAATTGAAAATGAAAAAAATGAATGAGTGTTCATAAAGCTCTCAACAGAATGCCGCAAGAACTAAGGCATATTAGACATTTTGAGTAAACTAAGCTTACTGTAAGAAGAAGAACATTCTGCCTAAAAATGCTTAAGGCTTCATGGAACCATTGGATTGACTTGTAATGTTGTCCGTGATTTAAAGGTGCTGCTGTAAATACGCTATTTGGCGTGTTGATTCAGATTTGAACATACGAAATTCGGAGTAGTGGTCGATGAACTTAATCACAAAGTCGCTTTCCTTAACACAATAATGCCGATTTGAAGAGCGACGTGTTCGTGCAGTAATCCAAAAGCCTTACACAAAGAATCCTAATGTACAACGCACGTATATAGGGCAACGCACCAAAAACGTTCGGCGTCTCTGATCCCTCGTTAATATCCTTCTCAAGTGGCTTATTTTATAAGTCACCTCATAAGCCACTTAACCTCAAAAGAAAAAAAGTGAATGACTCGCAAGAAGTCCTTCTGGAATTTTTATTTCAAAATTTCGTGATTATTCTCTTCTCTCGCGGTACCAAATGTACTTAACACTCGTGCGCTCAACATCAAAACGAATCACTGACTCACAAACAACAATTGTCCGGTCTTCAACCCCATAAACAACTGTCAAAACTTCACCGAGCGACAACAGCCCATAACGCATTCAGCTATTCAGCCCGGTAATTGATAATCGTTTACTGCGTTCGTTTTGCATAAATCACAAATCGCATAAAATCCATGCTTAAATCACAACACACGTTTATGGCAATCTTTCGTTTTGCGTCTCGTTGTGTTGTGTTGTGTTTTTTTTTTTCGTTTTTCCCGTGTACACCCGGTGGTTGTGTGGCGTAGTCAATGGCTATGCACAATGCATGCACAAACATCGGGGGAAGAGAACCGAGAGATTCCTCAGGACTTTTTCTTTATTTTTAAAGGAGTGCTGTTGTTATTGTTGCTGGTCTGCGGTGGTGTCTTCATGGTCTTCCATGCGGTGGCGGTGGCAGTGTCGGTGTCGGCAACGTCGACGGCGACCATGATTCAGGTCAAAGACGTAACTAATTCTAGACAGTTTTTTTTTTTTTGTATTCTTTTTTAGATTTATTCTCGTTTAACTTTTCGTTGTTGTTGGCCTTTGTTGATCTACCTTTTGGCTGCAACCTAAATGTGTCGGGGGGCTCTTGTGGTTCATTTTGAAAGATTATTCTCGAAATGAGAAGGAGGAAAAAAACGACAAAAAGTACCGAAATTGGTGCATCGCACACCGCACAGCAACACAAAGAGCCATCGCACCGCACGTAAGGTTAGCCACGCAACAAGCCGGCGAGCGGCGGTCTCTCGGGGAGATGTTAATCATTGCAAATGGAACGAAAACGATTTGCAGCTAATTAGGAGTGAAGCGCATGCACAGGCACACACCGGGCATCGGTGATACCTATGTGCTTAATGTTCCTCTTCTTTTTGTGTAGTCCTTGCCGAAATGAAAGTGTAGCGTTGATGGGTTTGCATTGTTTCGCCGAATCTGCGCCATCAATCAGGAGATCGGCTGCGGTAGAGGAAGACTAGGCCGGAGACGGGAATCAGTCTCGGGATCGTTCGAAAGCGATAACGAGCAATAATTTGCAACCCCCTGTGGAGAATGATCGATTGTTGTATTCGAGTCATCTGTTGAGGTTCCGTGGAAGAGCTTGATGTGTTCAAATCAAGGAACTTTCTTTAAATCATTGCTCGTTAGTTTGAGACATAGAGAACATCTGCCGACACCCAATCAATGGCGCTGGTCAATCAATCAACGTTTAATGGAATATAAAGTAATGGCATACCGCTTCCTGAAGGCTAACTAGAACGACCCAGATATCAAATCAAATCCAATCATAGCTAGGCGCACGCTATGACACAAGTTCCCCGCACGTTTGCCATGCAAATGAGGGAGAGCCGCTCGTCTCGTAGTGTGCAGGCGCAAACATTAATTCTGACATGTTATACTATACTTTTGATTGATGATTTCATACGGATCTTCGAGACAAAAGGCACAACTGCCAGTGCCAGCTCCTGTTCACCCCTCGACTGTAATTAATTATTCCGCGTTGCACGCATTAGATAATCGCCGAGTGATCTCATTAGTATGGCACGTGATCTCGAATCTCCATCGCATACGCACCTCGCATGCCAAACAGTCTCTGCCCGCTCTCTCCGTTGCGCTGCATTTCAAAACAAGCCACCGTACTCTACTGAACCGGTCGAGGGTGCGAAGAATCATGTCCAATTTCCTTCAATTATCCCGCAGTAACATTGCCCAATCTGACATTTCCTTCATCGAGTGAGCAGTCGCCACCACCGCCTCATCCCCATTCCCCCTCACTTAGACGATTCTTTACGACCCTCACGCTGCTCGAGAATCAACATCCGAACGCACTTCTCGCGTCGTCGGCTCGTCCTAACCCAACAGATATTGCATTCATAAAATGCGAACATAATAAACAAGAAAGACCAAAACCACGAGGAGACACAAATAAAGTGCGTAAGCGATGGCGCACGCCGCTGCAATACACCGCTATCGCCGCATCGCGACACAAGGAGACGCGTTTTTGTTTTTCTTTTAAAGATTCTCATCACTATATGTGTATTTTGTACTTACTCTGAAGTTTTGTAAAGGTGCAGGGTGCTGTGTCGATTAAAGCTAGTTGCAGGTGTTTCAGTGATGACTTATATTCGCCATTCACTTTGAACATAAATCCAAGGCGCAGGTGAGCTTCATTGGCACGTGGATAGTCTGGATTCAGATAAAGTAATTCTCGAAATGCCCTTATCGCGCTGAAAGGAGGAGAAAAAGGAATATAAAATTTAATAACGACAACAAGAAAAAAAAGGTCAACAAAAAAACATACAAAATTGGAGCACTGAATGAGGGATATCAAGAGGAAGAGAGAGATAGAGAAGGAGAACAAACGGGGGAACTGCATCTTGACAAGGGCAAGGTGAGGGTTACCCTATGTAAACGCGACTGTCGGACAAGATTTGAGAAACGCAGATGTGGTAGGGAAGGACAAAGGAATTTGATAAAGCAAGTATTTTATGGGGAGGTGAATATGTTTCCACGAAGTGGTAGAATAACAGCTGATGTCTGTCTGCGCTTTTGTCGGACTTTTGAGATGGCGTGGGACTGTGACAAGGCCTGAACTAGACCAAATCAGAGTGCCGTTGACGTATGTTAAAGAAAGTATACCAGGTATACGGGTATAAAGCGCCAAGATACAAATGTCTCGACAGGGAACATTTGTTGTGAACGAGCCCTTATTTTTTTTTTTTTTTGTTTGCTATGACATCTGTGAAAAATATTTAGTATACATCAAGTCATTGAGCAGGCAAAATAATATTTTTTCATCGTGTTAAAAATGTCGAATTTTGAACCAGAAAGTGATGATTTGCGGAAAGCATTAATTTGAAGAAAAGTGCTGCAGAGTCGCATCGAATGCTTGTCGAAGCATATGCTGATCATGCTCTATCAGAAGCAACATGCGAAAGGTGGTTTCAACGTTTCAGATATAATGATTTAGATGTGAGAAATGAAGAACGTGGAAGACCAGCAAAAAAGTTTGAAGACGCCGAATTGCAAACGATATTGGATGGAGATGACACTTTGAGTCAAAAGCAAAAGGCAGCAATGCAAACCTTGCACAACAAACAATTTCTGACCGTTTTTACTTTCCCATTAATAATTAGTGTCATTAAAAAAAACGCTTATTTCCGGTACATCGCCGGTACACCTAGTATTATTTGTTTCTAACACAAATTCCTAGATGAACTGATGAAAATTGATTTTTTGAGAGTCAGTGACGAAGTAACTATAGACTTTCGTTATCTGTCATCTAATTATCAAAATATACATACACGCTAACGATCAAGTGACTTGACACAACACGAATTTTCTTCCTAAGCCTACGTCATGCTGTTCGGCTAAAATAACAAGTCAACAACTTTGGATAAGAGCAGCTGCAGACTGAGCTGTGTTCGAGAGGCTACTTTTACGCCAGTTCATACAAAATTTGAACGACAGCTTCAAGCACTGCCAGTGATTTGCAATTTCATACAGAATGATGGGAATGCACATAGCTTCAAAATGAAGCCAGTCTACAAGGTATACCGGCATGAAGTGAGCGTCAAGATCCAAATGTCTCGATAGGGAACATTTGTTGTTGCTCTGGACACAAAGCAAAACCGGTTCAGGATACAATCAAAATACTTGGCTGGGAGCAGCTAGCCCACCCGACGTATTCACCAGACTTGGCTCCTTCCGTCTACCATTTGTTTTCATCGATGGCATTGCACGCATTGGTTGAGCAGCACTTCGATTTCTACGAAGGAAGTCGAAAATTGGGTGTCTCCTTGGTTTGCTTTAAAAGACGAACAATTTTATTGGCGCGGTATTCACAAATTGCCAGAAAGGTGGTCAAAATGTGTACAAAACAATGGCCAATACTTTGAATAAAATGTTTTTACTTTCCCATTAATAATTAGTGTTTTATTTTCAAAAAACGCTCATTTTATACCGGTACACCTGGAGAAAAGTAGTGGCATCTATGCACTTAGGCCAAAGTAGGCTCATTACACCCTTAGATACTTCAATAAGGGAGGGATGATTTTAACAGTCAGTTTTGCTGAGATATATGTAGTGTCTTTCCTAGTTTTGAGGTGAGAAAAGTACAGTCAGGAGGAGATGTTGGGTGCTTTCCCCTTCTTTTCTCCCCATAGACGAGATAGATTCTACGGACTCCTTGAAAGAAAGGTCAAGTCTTTTTGCTTGGAGGTCTAATAGGCAGTGTGCTGTAACTATCCCCACTACAGTGCTAATTTTTGATATTTTTGGCCAGACTAGGCTTCTTGATTTGAGATGAGATTTGTTTTAATGTTCAGCAGATGCTGCTTGTCAACCTCCTTCTCATTTCTATATTGAGCTGTAACTTTAAGGTAGCTAAGCTTTTGTTCATGTTATCGCACCATTCAGAACAGGACTAACTAGGCAGTTTGCTATTAGCCTGCCAAAGATATCCAACGGGTTGAGGTTCAGGAGAATGTCAAGTGCATCGATGGGATTGATTTTGAGGGCTCCACTGACACAGATGTAGGCTTATCTCTGTACTCCCTTAATTTGTTGAGATTAGTGCCGCTGTTTAGTATCATTCGTAGTTGTGAAATTACGCCATATATACCTACAAGAGGAATACAAACTCCTGACTCGAAGGACCAAAGTCATGCTCTACAAAAACCTTATCCTGTCAGTCCTACTTTATGGAGCCGAAAGCTGGACATTAAGTAAGGCTGCAGAGCTGATTCTTGGTGCCTTCGAAAGAAAAATTCTACGTCGGATATATGGTCCCGTCTGCGAGGAAGGCGAATGGAGGAGAAGACACAACCGCGAACTCTACGAGCTGTACAAGGATGTGGATGTAGTCCGGAAGGCAAAAATCCGTCGACTACACTGGCTCGGCCACAGCGAACGAATGGACAACAACGCTCCAGCAAAGAGGGTCTTCGATTCCGAGCCTCCTGGTTCGAGAAGGAGAGGAAGACCGAACCTCCGGTACAAAGACCAAGTCATCGCGGATGCAAGACAGCTTGGCCTTGATGACTGGAAGCAGCGTGCCCAGGACCGTCACCGATGGAAGGCAGCAATTCCTCAGGCTCAGCCCCTTCATGGTTCGTCTGGCTGATAAGTAAGTAAGTAAGTACCTACAAGAGGATGGATCTGATGACAGCCATCAAGAGCCAGTGTGTCATACATAGTTGTAGACACCTTTTGTGTCAAATTATTTTCCTGCCATGTATAAGGCCTTGGTGGCTTCTTAAGGCCCAAACGCGTAGAATCCGTTGTGTGTGTTGCGTCTTGTCAAAAACAATTGACAATTCATAAGACCCAATAGGAGGAGAGATTTTTGTGGGTATCAACTGCGACGCACGCAACGGATTCGATGGGTTTTGGCTTGGAAGACACCAAGGCCTTATACATGGCAAGAAAGTAATTTGACACAAAAGGTGTCTACAAACTTGTATGCCTTTACTCTTTTTTCTGCATTAAACTTCCAATTTTATCCGCCGCCGAGGTATTTAGCCATATCGAAAAAAAAAGAGATTGAGTGAGTTACCCAGGCAATAGACACCTATGTACGTAGTTTCGGTACATGGAGCCAATCCGCAAAGTTTGCACTAGAACCTATACATTGTTTGGGACACAACATTTTAGAAAAGCAAAGCTCAAACTAAGCCTATACAGTCTTGGCGACAGTTCAGTTTAACGTAAAGAATTATCAACTACCGACCACAAGTAGGATAACCTCACATGTTCATTGCATAATTCTGCGATCAAGTTGAATCACTTTTATGGATCCTCGCCCAGAAATGCACGAGGACAATTTGATGAACTTAAAACTGATTCAGAGTCGCCCCACCGAGGCACCTTGGCACGATAAAATGCTACCAACTCCATTGTATAACAGTTACCCCATTTTATTGTAAAAATAACAAGATAATAATCTGTCATCAGAACTCGTGTAGGCCAATGAAACCACACCCTATACCAGCATGATGATGGCATTTCAATAACAGTTAACAACCAGCCGACCACTGTAATTCCGACGGCAAAGGTACCGCTCGCCTCAGCCGATCCAATGAATAACGCATGAGCCAGCAACCGGAGATGAACCAGAAGGTATCCTCGTCGATCACTCGCCGCCGCAGCCAGCACAAAGCAGCAGCAGCAGGTTCGTGTGCCGCCTTCGGTCAACATGAACAGGTGGTTGGCTCAGGGCTGCGTTGCATTTCGTTCGACATTGCACTTAGCTCCTTGTGAAAATTCCATTACGAAACAGGTGATTGAATGAAGAGGACAGAAATCGCAAGCTAAACCCGCTTCGCCCCCGCCTCCGTGCGCAATTATTCACGAACTTAATTTGCATCGGTTTTTCGAAAGAAAGGGGACCCTCCGATACGACTCAAGGAAATGAGCCGTTTAAGCGACAACAAATCAGTTATTCATGTGTGCGCACATCGAGGCTAAGGAAATGGGACAGCGAACTGAAGGCGCACACCAACCCTCTATGTCGCTTCGAAGCACGCAAACTCTCGCACACGAGCCCTAATTGACCGGAAGAGCTGGACTACTCGAGACTCAGTCACACGACTCGGAGGTTGGACTATAAGTTTGCGCAACAACAACAACGCTTGTATGCGATGTCTTATCAAGGAAACGTCATCAACGTGACGACTACATAGGTTCGTGTGTGCCCGCAAAACATAGTGTATGTACGCACTTTGCGGCAGACAAAGAGAAAAGAAAAAAAAAAGCAGCATTAATGCAGTGTTGATGGGCTGATAAACGCTGACAGCAGTAGCTACAATCGCCCTGTCAGCCAGCAGCAGGACACAGCCCAGTGACCGGATCAAGACACACACTTGTGGCCAGAGAGAGGGAGCATTGTGCTCGGGCGCTGCTGGTCGCGTTATGAGGCACAAAAATCGAGTTGCATTCGAAATCTGTTTTATACGCGAAGGAAATTACATTTATTACGACGTGGCCGAGTGTTAACTTGACGGATGTAATTATAGGGCGGTGATTGGCGGCCGCACGGATGCCATGAGGGCGTAAAGTGAGACTGGCTGTGGTCTGGGTCATTGTACTGCATTGCACTGACTGACTGGAGGGAACGCGGACACACGCACATGATTTGATGAGGTTCCGTATGGATTTTTAATGGAGTGATTGTTTTATCGGCGACTACGACACTTAATCCCCCATGCACTGGCGTGTGCATTTGCGTTTAATTTTGCTGGGAACAGAGGACGTCATTCAGACACCAAGAGTGAGGTTATGTAGTCGTTGTTAAGTCTGCATCAAGATCTTTAACTGATCACCAGATGATAAAACTCAAACGCAATGCAAAAGCTAATTGTTCCCAGAAAGGAAAGACAATTGTCGGAAGAAAGTGAGTGAAGTTGTCTCGGAAGCGTCGTTTCATGTGTGCCAGAATTACATTCTCTTTTGAGACTACTGTCTGTGGGACAGACCGGAGGAAAGGCCTTAGAAAAGTGCGGTTGAGAGTCAGATTGTGATCAGCAGACAGTTTAATTTTGGTAAGTGCTGAAAGTTCTGCAAGAGAGTTTAGAAAGTTTACGTCTGGATTGCTAAGTCCATCGACCTTGTAGTAATTAAAATAATCTCTCTTCTTTAATTGTTTTGCTTGCAGCAGTGAAATGGCAACCGGCTGGATTTTAGGAAAGTGGGACGCGGGTGGCAAACATTAAATGGATCTGTATTCTTAGGAACGTTATACGTCGCACGAATGTGAGTACTTTCCAAGCAGTTGGACTCTTGTAAAGGCCATTTTTCTGTCATTTGGTTGGTTTCAATTATTCTCCATTTTTTCGTTTCACATTTCAAAACACTGATGTTACCATGGGTAGCAAGAACGATTTGCTCTGTGAATCTAATTCCATATCATAAAGGCCAGAGATCAACAGATAAGCTCGAAGATGCTTCACCACTATAATCAGCACAATTATCCTGTCAGTTCATCTAAACATTTTAGTTTAGTTCAGTTCGATACGGTGTAGTGCCCACACCCTGTAAGCGGTAACCACCGATGGCACAACGTTCTTGATAGCCTAAGGACTATGCATGACAAGGAATGAATGTGAACTGAAACGAGTAGTCGGTAAAGTGGTTCCTTTAAAGGAATTTGTTTGCATTTTTTTGTTTTTACCACTGATTCCCTTCTCACACTCGATAGAATCTTGCTTAAAAAATACCACGTAAATGAAATAATTCTTCAAAAATGTAAGGAAACTAGTGATGGGTGATTGCGAATGAATTTTACAATCGAATAAATTGGCAATTGTTAAAAATTGATTTCGATTGTCGATTTAGTCGATCTCATTAGAAAACACTCGAATAATAATCGATTCGAATTCTACAATTTATTCTCAGTAACTATTCGAATTAACTATCAATTTCCGATTTGAAGAATCAACGGATACACACAATCTAAAATCTCTCTCAGAATTGAAAAGTCGGCGAATACACAAAATTAAGCAATCTCTCTCTGACTTGGAGAATCGGCGAATACAAACTAATACTGGAATCGCACCTACAAAAATCGAAAATCAACAATCGATTCCGCTCAATTTGAATTCGAATTATTGCGATTGCAAGAACAATCGAATTATTCTATTGATTTTATTCGCCATTGCTCATTGTTGAAGGAAACAGAACTATTTCTATGATATTTCCTCAAAAGAAATGTTTTCTTTGTAAATTGATTTGATTAGTTCCCCTATTCTGGTTGTGGTCAAGACTCACAAATGTCAGTGATGCATCTCTTATGAGGTCCCTTGGGAATAATCAATTGTTTGGTATTCAGCAGTGTTATCATTGATAATCTATAGAAATAGACTCATAATTTTTAGATTAAACTAACGTAATTTTTTTTTCACTTTTTCATAACTTTGGAAAGTCTGAAAGAACTACACTTTCATTTAAACCGCCTAAGCACTACTGTTTCTTTTTTCACGTTAGGAGGACTTTAGTCGCCTGTAAAAAATAACTAGAAGAATGACAGGAACATCATCAGTACTACATTTCGGACAATTCGATTTCCATAACTGATATTGTTCTTCGCTTTTGATTAGTCTGCGAACAGCAACCGCTTAATTTTGTGGTGCTCTCATGGCGTTGTGTTATCAAATCTTTGTGGGGACTCATTTATTTTCAAAATTACTCGTTTTTTTAGCTTCTGGGACTCAAATAATTTAACCTGTAGTAACACTGTGTATTCTGTCAAAAAGCTCACAAGAATTATTACATCGGTGTGGTAAATTCGTGTCTTTTGAGAGGACAAAGAGAGAATTCCCCGCAAATTCCTTAGAATTTTCTTACGTTGCAGAAAAACGTAACGTACTTCTTTTATAAACTATCTCAAAGCAAATTGAATTCTGTCTCGATCTTGTCTGTCTTTAGAAATTATCCTACACATGGTTGAGCACACTTGTTGGCCTTTTTATTCAACAAACGTGTTTATTTTTCCTTGTGATGTCCTCCAACGTTCATCACAATTTTTACATTTGTTGTGATGCACAAGATTTTTAGAATACACAATTGGTTGATTTGGTTTTTGTAAGGCAGTTGTCAATTGCTACACATTACAGGTAGGTATGTCAGAATAGCGCTACAGACTTCAAAAGGTGAATTCCCCGAAAATTGGCAGCACTTCAGCACTTTCTTTGAACTTTCCTACTGATCCCTAGCCTATACATGCCGCCAAACAAAAACTGTTCTAAGACGTTTACTAACACTAACTTAAGGGTCCAGTTAAACGTGAACTTTAATGAACTAAAACCGGTCGAACGAACGCACCCTAATTATGCAGAGAATAAATACTACGGGTAGGATCTCTTTTAAAACGAAGGGTTAATTTCGATGACGGCAACCGAACTGATGCTCGACATGCGAATTTGTTACAATTACTCAAAGGACATGTGTTTTTATTCATCAACGTCCCGTCATCCTTGAAATCAAGTTAGGTCAGCTGACTAGAGCAGCCAGGTGATGTGTAAATTCATTCCGCGTCATCGAACGGAAGCAGTATAGCAGATTGTTTTGTAAGATAAGGGATTCTGTTCTGTACCATTTAGAGTATTTTTGCCATCAAAAGATGCATGCGCTCATATGAAACCGGTCGTCTTTTCAGAGAGGTCTTTTAGTTTCGAAGGACGGAAACTGGTAGAACAGATGTTAACTAAGTGCTTTTGATTTAACACATTGGAACTGTGAGAGGATGCTGGAACTATTCAACAGATGCTAATATATGTGTGCCAGTTGAAAAGAAGGCGGGGTCCTTCACAGGAATAGGAGCCAGGGGATGTGATGCTGATGATGGGTAGGAAACGTGGTTTTGGAAAAGAATACGGATGATTTCATGAATGTACGAGTTCAGCAATGGATCTTGATACTCTGTAGAGGTTGCCATTTACAATGAAGCGCAGTCTGGAGGAGTTCCAATCTTTCCACAGATCCTTCAGTGGCCGGCTTGCAGGCTGGCCAACTGTAACTACTGTACATACAATGGCTTCTCCCTAAGTCGAATTGTCACGGAATGTCAAAATTGAGTCGATTTATACAGAAATTGGACTTATGGAGAGTCCACTCTATTCTTACATAAAAAAATCTACTTCTGTGATATCACTCATGATAGGAAAAAGCAATTCCGCGGGAATTTAGAAATATGCTGTCATCAAACAAAGCGTGTCTTATTGAAAACAGAGGTCTTCCAAAAAACAACTCGATCGTTGATTCCCAGAAACCGGCAATGAGCGCAACGTTCCAGCCATCCACATCTTTGGTAAAGGATGAGCCGATGCTGATCGTCGTGGATTTCTGGGCTGTGGATACGTGTGTCAACTCCAGTAGGAGCACCCTGCGTGCCGGTTCATAATCCACGGCTACGCCTGTCATAGGAATCAGAAAGTAGTACTGGCTCGAAAGAGCTTCTCAAACATCGCCGATGGGAGTCTGTATCAACTCAGGTCTCTTCGAATCATGAAGGAACACCGCCAGTAGTTACGGGAGAAGATAGGACGAGATCAACATTGTTAAGTCGATAATCCAAGCAACCAATAAAACAAGTTACAGTCGTCATTTTGTAGGTGTAACCGAGCTTTATATGTCTTTAGAAGCAGACAAGCGCCCATTAAAACGAGGAAGCACAACAACAAAAATTCCCCCGTCGTCGTCAGTCGAGAGTCTCTTGGATAGTTTATCGAATAGAACCATGATGTTCGAAGAAAATTTGAGCTCTGCTTTGCCTTCTGTCAATACAGAATAGGTTATCAACAACTCTCAATTGTCAAACTATCCGCCATTACGAACATACCATCAGTGCTGCCAAATAAACTACAACGCAACAAAGAGTTAAAATACTTTTTTTTTTCCAAACCGTTGCCTTGAATTAATGGAAAATGTGCAAACCGTAAACCCAATCAACTCGAAAAAATTTACATTGCTTACAACTGAGCATCCGCTTCAAATTAGGTCATTCAGTGCAGCATTTCCCCCACAACGACGGCTTTAACCAAGACACTGCAGACAGTGATATCTTATCTGATCTTATCGCCTCTTCTGCGCTTATTTGGACACACACTGCATCGTGTCTCACATCACATCGATTAAGATGTCTGCATGCCCCCGCCATCTGTGGCCAGCTTCAAATCCAAGCCCACTCACTCGATGCATTGGCGAGATACACATGTAATCGTGTATTACTGCTCAAGGGCATTTATCTGGTGGACGGCCACACTCTCTGGTGTTTGCATTTAAATATTTTATCACCAGCCATCAGCAAACACCCCTCTATCCCACACAGTCACACGGATCACAGGAAAAGGAAAACCTCCAAATGCGATGTGATAAATTTGATTTCATAATTCAGTTCCCCAAAAATAAACACCGACCTCGCCTCCCACCGCCCAGCCGACAGGCACACATTCGAGGGAAGTGTGATCTGACTCTCCCCACCCGGCCGCTGCTGGTTGGTTGTAGTGTGCGGTGTGCGCACGCGAGTGAGATTGCGAAATGTGTGCCAATACTGACCTAAGTTAATTGTTGCGCGACTCGGCGTCGTAAGTGTGCCAAGCAACGGCACAAGCAGCGGCCGCAGCAGCCGCCAAACAGTTCAAGTCGCCGTGTTCTGTCTTTTCATCTCGTTTTTTTTTTCTGTTTTCGTCTTTGATTTTCTTCAAAAAAATTACAGAGAAAAAACGAACGAGAAAAAATCGAGTTTGTTGTCTGACTGGATGTTGTTGCGAACCGACGTCGGAGGACGACGACTTGATGTCTTGCAGCTGATACTAATCCCCAAACGTCTGCTAGGGAGGTACAGCGCGCCGCCGAGGCGGTGGCGGCTGCTCACCCTCCACCCCATTCGCGGCGGGAACGGACTGTGACTAATAGAGACTCTCGTAAATCTCGATATAAATTTATTTTTACTTTTTTCGTGTTTTTTTTGCTGGTGGAGCACACAAAAAAAAAAAACCACACAACACAAGCACTCCGTGTAGCTGACGGATATTTTTGACCGCCACCTGGTGCGGGTAATGTATCGCATTCGTGTGTCTAACTTGGCGGAATGTTTAGATACGGCTTTTCCTTCCTCCTTTATGGGGCGGACACACAACGAACATGGGGGATTGATTACGTGAGCACACAAGCAAAATTTCTTACTCGAAGGGGCTGCGAGAAAATCAAACACAACACACAACGCGCGGGCGAGTGGTGAGACGCGGCCGGCAAAACGGATTGTAGCCGAGATGGGATACCTGCACATGGCTGTCTGCATATTGAATTACACCTGGACAGATTGAATTGGAAATTTCTGCTGTGGAAACCGATCTGTACCCATACCACACGATAAATAACCTCACTTTGGAGACGCGAGAGAGCCGGATTTACGGAGTTCCAGGGAACCGACGACGAAAGGCATGCGGATTAAGAACGAGATGATTCCCATCTCCACACACGACGAGAGAACGGCGTACAGGTAGATTTTTTCGGCAGCAGCAGCAGGTACTCACTACTCGCATACAATGTGTTGTCATGTCTAGGAGAGGAGCACATGCCCGTTTGCAGTGCCTTCGCTAAGCAGGTGGTAAAAGGACGATATCTCGGCTTGGTTGTTCTTATTTTTTGCCTCTTTTCAAAAGAAAACTTGGAATTTTCCTCGCGGTAGGTCCCCGCTTTGAGGAGCAATGAGCGAAGTGCGCAGCAATGATCACGTACATCCGCAGATGGTGGTTTGTCTACTTCATGTGCCACGGCAGCATGTTTCGGGTTTTTTTTTTGTTTTGTTGGTCCTCGGGGCAGAAATGTGATCTGATATCCACACAAAAAAGAGAACAGATCGCGTACCCATACCTGCCTGGAGTCCTGCGTCGACATGGATATAATCGAACTGGAGCTGACTGTACCCTTGGGCACAGTTTTTTGTTTTTTTTTTGTTTCTTTTTTTCTGCCGAACTGTCAGTCGTTGTATGGCCTGACAGTTTTACGGATTTAAATTGGCTCACAATTACAATTTTGAGTTCTGTAAGTGCCATTCACAATTGACAGGATAATTTAGGGACAACTTTGTTGTTTTTTTTGCTAGACAGGTTACACACGGCAACAGGGCTGTGGTGAGAGGTTTGAAATTTGAAATTGTAGGCTCGGGGCGATTGACTGCTGTGCAGATGTGATGGCTATCGTGTGTCGGAAATCGAAAGGTTCTCTTGATTGATGGAGGACACAGAGGGTAGTGTGCCCTAAAAAAAACCTTGAAATGCCGATGAATTGTTTTGGTTGTCAGTTGATTGCGGAAACATCATGTGAATTGAGAGTTCAGAGACAGCTTGCAGCAGGACCAACTTGGTGAATCTGTGACTGTGGGCATGGAATGGCAGATCATATGCTAAGAGGTTTAAGTAAGCTATCTTAAGTCGATTATTCTTCTTGTGCTGACCTTTGATTTCTATACAAAATCGATGCACAGATTGCAAGATATACGGTGGGCCCTTAAGTGTTTTATTTTTTAGATCATAGGTTATGTTGACACTGACAGCTGTTTACGCATCAACATTTTGACAGAATGACAGTATCATGCCTCAGCGAACGATATGAGTCGTTTTAGAAACAGGTTGGAAATATTGAAGACTTATTTCAAAAGCCAGTAGCCCAAATAGTGCAATTTTCAAGAACAAGTTTCGGCCGAAATGAAGAACTCACAAGGACTGCTATACGGAAGTTTCTGAGACAAGTATGCTATCGTGCCATGAATGCTAGTCCCCGTCGTACGGTGCATGTGAATATGACTGCTGTGATCGAGAATGTGAGGCTCAATTCAAGAACATCAAAAGGTAGCTGAAGTGTCGGTGAACGTTGGGCGCTGCAGACCCTTGTTAACCGATATTTGTACTGGATCTATAGACATAGATTTAAACAGCCTCTAGTTCGTGCAAGATGGTGCGTTGTGCCACAGCCAATGCCAAAATCGATCTTTTGCACACCAATCGATGGCGATAAATGTCAAATGGACGCCTCAGGACAGAGAAAGTATCAACAACATACCTCCTTATAAGAAGTAACATTATTACGGCTGACGAAACAAACTTTTTCAATTGGAACCGCATGAGCAATATGTTGGGAGGTTTGCCGAAGAAGTACGAGCGAATGCCACTCTGAGGCGCTGAAGATCTTAGTAGAGATGGTGATGAGGACTGTGTTCCCGATGGGGATGATTCTGATGTGAACTCAGACTTGCAAGTTGGAGGAAAATCTCCAAGCACAGCCGTCTAAGTAACGTCTGTTAGTCACCTCATCAACAGTTCATTATGACACCAAATTGGTTGGAACAGAAAGAAAACCGCGCGCAATTCTGTTCAAACGTTAAGTTGGCGTCAACGTCATAGATCAAATGTTTGGAGAATACACATGTAAACGACAGAGCAAGTGATGGTCACTGGCTTTCTTCTATGTACAACATTTTGCATGTCCTAGCGTTTTCATATCTCATAATTTACAAACAAGTAAATGATATGAGTGCTACCGACGAAACCGATGTGCGTCGACCATTTTTAGATTCCTTGGTTGAGCAGTTAGGGATCCCCAAGATCGATTAAGACTGTTTCCGTTCGAAATGCCATCGAATCTTGTAAAATAGGGCTCCACAAGCAGTAGCAGTAGCCCGACATTAATGGGCCAGTCAGATCATCGGTCTTGCATAGAAATCACTGATCTGTACGAGCGGAGATTGCAAAATAAATTGCAGCAAAGACCGAGTCGTCATTAGTTAATATGAAGCGAAGTGAATTTCGTAAACAATTCTATGAAAAATTATGGACTTCAGGGTTATCAAGCTCACCTCATGTGTCTTTCAAAACATCAGCTTCATTTTAGCCGAAATCTATACGTCAAGTCAAGCTCAAACATCCCCCTCAAAAATACCCACTCGTGATAGGAAAATTTGATCAAAATTTCCCCAAGAAATGCCAACTCATGCAATCACCTCAACGCCAGCACTCGTAACATCCCCCACCCATCAATGTCACAGCCAAACAACACTGTTCGTCCAAATGAATCACGAATGCCTGTCATGCACGTGCACTTGTCCATGATTCATCGCGAAAATGTCAAGTCGTTTTTTATCGTGACGTATTGGCTATTATTAGAAACATAGATTCCTTCAGCCGCACATGCCCAATGCAAAGTGATTTCCAGACTTGACGGCATGTGCGCTGCTGCTGTGCGCTCACGATTGAGATGGAAACAATAATTAAACTTGCAAGAGAATTCAAGCGATCGTCATTGCTTTATCCGGAGAAACTCTATCTGCAATGCGTCATATTGCAAACGGCAATGACACACGCAACCTTTGAGTTGGCAGCTTTGTTTTTGCATTCTTCACGATCGCGCACAGCGTCAACAAGATTGAGCAGCAAAATCACAATCTCCACATGCTAGCTGGTGTGGCAGTGTACTCCAATTTGTGCGGGAAGAAAAAAGAACAAGCAAAATGCATCTGGTCGTCTTTGCTGGCTGCAGCAGAAGTGAAGAATTCAGACGATTTAAAGAGAAAATGTCAACGAAAGTACGACAAAAAAACAGTGCAGGAATAGTCTCATTATTTGTTCATGGAACCGCGATTTCGTTCCTCCGCAATAGGGGCGGACAATGAATACTGCACCATCTTTGGGACGCACTGCAGAGCAAATCTGAATGCATTGCAACTTCGTCGGCATCATTTTCCAGCGAATTGCGCGAACGTTGGGAGTAGCTGGAGTCTATTTTGGTGCGGTTGCGATTCACCCTATAGTCGAAGTGTAACGTCATGTGACAAATGACTGTCAACTGTGACAAGACGGACGGCGGAAGGGCGTTCACGCGCTATGCACTGGCGGACGGCATTCTGTTGAGACTTAAAAGGGAACTTGTTGTGAAAATCAACTGAGATTCTCAAAGAGATGAATTGATTTGCCCTTTTCTATCAAGCAGATGAGGGGCCATTTTCAATTGAGACCACCGTTGAGTGGATGCGTTTTATTCGTTTACAAAAGGACTGAATATGCGCGGCTTTGTGGAATAGAGTTAGAGTGCTGGGGTAGTGCAAAATCTGGATTTGCTGTAAAGGGTAACGTGATGCCCAGAGTTTTGTCTAACGAACGTAGTCGTTTTGGAATACATTCACCAAGAAGCCTAGGTCGATAGGCAGTGGCGTTGGTGAACTTAGATCTATTGTACAGCCAGGTGGGTGTATGGGTTCGGAGAAAGATTGCGTGGATAGGACAGCCAGCCTACTTAAGGTGGCGCTACAGTCCGGGGTGGACCTGGGCCTCAACCAACAAGCGTCTCCAGCCAGCTCGATCTTTAGCTAGCTGTCTTCAGTTTCGCACGCATAGTTGGTTGATGACCCTTTCCACTTGCGTGCGCCACCTGAGTCGCGGTCTTCCTCTACTGCGCCGTCCCTCGGGGGTGGATTCGAAGACTTTTCGAGCCGGAGCATTGGTTTCCATCCGCTCTACATGACCTAGCCATCTCAACCGTTGGATCTTCACTCTTCTGGCTAAGTCGATGTCGCTGAACAGCCCGTTCGTCGTTGTATCTCCTCCTCCACTCACCATCTATGCAGACGGGACCGAAAATCACCCGAAGAATTTTCCTCTCGAAGCAACCAAGAGCTGCTTCATCCGCATGATGGCCAGTGTTGCAACTTTTCCTACACACCAATTGTGCTTATTTTACCTCCAAGTGGTAGCCATCGGGTACCACCAACCTGCCACACTTATAAGTGCGACCTCTTGTCCTAGGGGTTACAAAAAACGAACTGGCCCTCCAGGTTCGGGGTTGTGCCGTCGGGGTAACTGCCCGGCCACACAAAAAAACCATAGTTACGAAGCAACAAGCCTCGGAAACGGATGATTTTACTGATGACGAACCCTGCAAACGGACAGCCAGCCTACTGTCAAACATTTTGTTAGGCTTGACAACACAACAGAGAACGTCCCCGAACGAAATGGTGGACACAAGTGGAGACGGACCGCAACCAAGTTAGTGTGCGCAACTGGAGGCAGCTGGGGAAAGAACGTGATAGCTGGAGTGACTTGTTGGCTGATGCCCAGGTTCATTCAAACTGTAGCGTAGGAGTAGAAGCCTATAATGATGGCCAAAGTGTGGGACAGTTGCAGAAAGAGTGCTGAATTCTCCGTCCCTCATCCTCGTCTAGGTAGCTTCTACGAAGTCGGCAGAGTGAAGGCTCTATGCTTTTTGCACGAAGGCCTAATAGACAGTGTCCTGTAATTATTTCCACTGCAGCACTAATTTTTAGATCTCTCTAGGAAAATCAGGCAGATGGTCAAAATCTACTTTGAAGTTCGACAAGTGGTGGTAGAGGTAAAGTAGATGTAGCTTAAAGGAAACCATAGGGCTACCTATGTTACAGGGATTTTTCTCAACTGGCAGTCTGGTGTCGTAATTAGCGAGTTCATCAGCTTTGCAGTTCCCCCGGGATGTCTCTATGGCCGGGTATCTAGCTTGGGCGAATGTTGAACTGTTCGAATAGTTCGTGAAGAGATGGACGACATGCGCAAACTAATTTAGATAACTCAGCCTAAGTCTGGAGCGCTGTTTAATGCCGCTTGGCTACTCTTCAGAATTTATCCAGTAGCAGCTGCCCACCGGATACACAGTACACTTCAGTACGCCGACTCTCGAACTTTCTGAACTTGCACCAGATTTAGACAAGAAGGTAGCGGAAGGCAGCTGCAAACGCGGGAATCGTTGTCGTCCATAACTCAGTCAAACTGTAGGCTATAGCAAGAATTTTGATATGATCTAGAGGTCAATGGGGACAAACCAAATAACTTGTCGGGTCCTTGACGCACAAACTACGAGCAAAAATCATGACCGACAGCTACAACTGCGAGCTCTATGAATTGTTCAAAGATCTGCTTGCATGGGCCAAAAGGCAAAAATCCGTCGGTTGACACCTGACACGGTCAATCAGTCATCAATCAATCAGTGTGGCTTCAGTGCGTGAACACCACACAATAGAGAAACTCTTCGAATCTGAGATTCCTGGTTCGGGAAGAACTAGCCTGCCTGTATAAAGACAAATTTATCGCCGACGCAAGACAGCTGGGATGACTGGCAAGGCACCTCTCGCAAATGATATACCCGGCTACAAAAACATCGTGACGACGAAGCGTCCTTCAGTAAAGAATGTCTGTATCTTCAAGTCATTTTCACAACCGTTTGTACTTTTGCTCCTAACAGAAATGTCATGTCCGTCATCCAAAAAATGTAAAATGAGGAAGAAGGATAATAAGACGTACTATAGCACGCTTTCCCAGATATCCAGACATTCCGAGCGAATCACAATTCGAGAAAATGAAGCTCTCTTCCGTAGTGCTCTAACTTGCCACTTTATTTTCACTTGACATTTCCCCGACCACCTTCGAAAGAATTCGACATTAATGGCACAACAAATGTAGGTTTTCCACCACCATAGCCACTGCTCTGAATCAAAATAATCACAACCATTACCCTACCGTAGAAGATTCCTGCAAAAACAGAATAGTCTTTACAATCGAAGCAGATGACAAAAAAAAACCAACAAAGCACCAGAAAGAAACTAGTTTGCTTTGGCATCTCTGCGCCGCACATTCCCTGGAATTCGGTTGAATCTCCTTCATTTTTCTTAATCTCATTCTTTTCATGGATTTCCTTTTTTTTTCAGTTCTCTTTTGTTTCTTCACCTCGGCGGCGTATTTTCGCAACAAAAGGATTGAGAAATAATAATGCAGCATAAGGTCGGTGTACTACACCTACACTATACACCTCTGTGCTCAGCGAATCAAGGAGACTGTTGAGGCATAGCGAGACGGGGGTTCAGGTATTTTCTTGGTTTACGGGCACACACAAGCAGCAGAAGGGGAGATGAATGCTGTAACACAGTGTCTTCATTTATTTTATTGTTCAGTTGATATTTAGGTGAAATATCGTTCGAGACTCGTTGCGCGGTGTTGATTTCGTCATTCTTATTGTTAGTGAGGTGCATTCTCAACTCAAAGAAGAGTTTGTAAGGAAGATCTGCTGGAATTTTGTTCACTCGCTCAGGGTTATACAATTCATTGTTAGGTTTTCCTGTCAAACAGAATTGTCATCATAAGTTTAGATCAAGGCTTGTCATTTTAGACTCAATCTTTGACAGTGCTAACGAATTGTGAAAATTTACTACAAAACTAGTGATTCTGTAGTAGATTCGTTTCAATTCGATGATGGTTGGCATAGAGACCGGATCCGTTGGTCTTCGCCTCTTTAGCTGCTAGAGTGAACGCGTGGAAAAAGATCGAAATTTCTCGTATTCGAGTATTGGCATTTTGGTATACTTTACACTTGCCTCTAACCCTTTATGAAGTTCAACACCCCAGACTGTGGACAACATTCGCCGATTGGTTTTGTTAGCGTCACCTTCCGGATAACCAAACTTCTCAGAGCTTTTTCTCCAGCTATGACGCAAATTTTTGTGGATACTGGATCAAACAAATTTGTCTTATATTGGATAATGAATGTGGTCATTTTTGGTGTGGTTCCGTCATGGGTACATTAAAATAATTAAATGCATTGTGCGTGCTAGTGTCCTTTCATGAATGAATGAGACAGGAACACTTTTTGAGCACGTCAGGTAATCTTGAGTGGAGTCGTAAATTGCTAAAGTGTTTTATAGAGGGAGACAACTTTAAGCCGGCAACAGTGTTTCCTCTAAAAGCTGATTTTATAGTTTTTGGTTGTTTTGAGATTAGTTTGGTTTGTTAATCATGAAATTTTGTTAAAATTTATTTTAGAACATATTTTGCAACCGCTTGACAGATCCAAGATGAAGTGCTTGGACCAAGTCCAAAAACCCGTCTGTTTTCACCTGGACGTTTCATTACTGATGCTTCAATGGCAAAGTCGAGATGTCTGTCCGCACGCCGCTCGATCTCTTTAGTGGATGATGCGCGTCAGAAGATGATGTCGATGGTTGTCCAATCCGAGAAACTCAAACTAAAAGCGTTATCAAAAAACGCGCTACAACCCATAGAGGGCCTAGCTTCTCTCACACGAGTGGAAGGGACCTACAGTTTATGCCGACTCCGAACGGCTAAGTTTGAGAAGCTTTTTCTAGACAGGAAATACTCTTTGAGCATTGTCAGTGACTCGAAAGAGGTGGGGTCGTGGTCGCTCCGATCTGGAATCGAACCTACGACGTCGAGGTTGGGGTCGACGCACACAGCCACAACGCCACGGGCCACAAAAACCATTATATGATGTAAAAATCTTGGTGAACTTTATTCGCCACTCTTCAAAAATGATGATTGTCAACGCGTTACACAGAGGCATGGTTACTAACAATTTCGTGCATCGGTGTTCCATTTTAATTCAAAGGGTATAACAGTCTGTTAATGTAGATAGTGTTACCACCAGTTTTACATCAGGTTAAAATATTTATGAGTCCCAGCAGCTCAAAAAACGAGTAATTTTGAAAATAAATAAATCCCAACAAAGGTTTTTGATGACACAATGACTTCTTATGTTTTTTGTTGTTGGTTGTTTTTTAATACTACAAAGGAGCACTCAGACTCAAAACTGGTCCATTGTACTACCAGGCAGACGCAGACGTCTTTTTTTCTGAAGACCAGCAGACGCTTCTGTGATGAAGAGCCTAGAGAATCAACTCTTCAGCTCTCACTACATCAGCGCCGAAAACCTGTCACTTGATCCAAGCACAGGCGAAACAGTGACAGAAGAGGTGCTCCGCCGTATCGTGGTCCTCTGCACAGGCGTCACATATGCTAACTTCGCTTAAACGAAGCACAGACATTACGCTGATATCTTACAGACTTTTGGGGGCAAAACGCTTGGTCTATCTAATTTACATATTGCAGAATCATGCCGTCTACGATTGTGCTGGAGAGGTCCAACCATCAATGGAAGCCCTAACCACAGATGCAGACAGTTCGCGAGCAGGTTCAGGTCCTGAGAAAGTTTCCTCTAATCGTTGCCCGCGACCCAGATGTGTGATGAGTTTCAGTGAATTTTGACTGGCAATTAAATTCAGAGAGGATTTGCATTCCTGAACTATCTTGGAAGTGGTTAACGCATTGAGTAATGTCTAAAGTACAGCCCGACAGTCGCTACAGACACAGATACGACAAGTCCACCTGTTCTTCACAATATGGTTTGTTGCCATTAGGATCGCATAGGTTTCCGCTTGGCAAAACGACACACATTTTTCTAATGATATGTAGAGTCCTCCACGAAAATACCAGCCCCGGACCCTTCATTGGTTTTGGAGCCATCCATGAATATACGACTGCATTCCTTTCCTGTCTCGAAATCTGGCCAGAGCCATATCTGTGCTAGTATGTGCTCAGGCAAAGCAAGTGGGAATGAGAAAAGAAAATGATTGGAAAAATGAGTCAAATCTAAATATTATGAGACCCCGAGTCAGGATAATAAAAATGAGTCCTTTTGACTCTTTAGAGTCCCTGTGGTAACAATTGTTACCACACTAAAGAATGTGCTAATTCCCACCAAACTTCCTGACTGCTCATCAAAACACTCGTTGATTTATTTTTGTAGGCATATAGAAAATGTCTTGAAAACAAAAGCAACAGGTTATGGGCACATTTTTGTCAGAATTAGGTTTGAGAGAATCCAGTTGGACTATTTGAGAAATATTTATCACCCAGCACAGCCTTGAGAATAAAAAGATTCGATTGAGGTCCGAGTTCACCATGAGTCACACAACTATTCTTAAATAATTCAACTTTCTTCCAAATGACACAGATTGCCTTCTACCCCGAGATATCTTCGAGAAGAAATTCTCCACCAGCATTCCTTCCAGATCGGATAAGATGACTACCAGACACTGTACCAGTGCGTGACATAAGGGTGAGTACAGGTTGTCTATCCTTAACCACTGTAGCATTTTCCAGGTAGAAACCCTTGAGATAAAAAAGGGCATCTGCCTGGGCAGACATGCCACAATAAAGTTCTTGGACCATGCAATGCTCAACTCACAAGAAAGATGGCTGTTGGGACATTGTGACATACCGGGTATTTGCAAACCCGATGAACTCGCAAGTTGTGGTACAACCCGATTCCTAGTACCAGGAGGATTTACCTTCTTCGCCGATCGCTACAGCCTACTATCATCACACACAATAAACAAGGAATCAGAAGTGGCTAGATGGCATCGCCTGAAAAAAATTTCTGCACTAAGATCTTAAGCGATCTATCTGTCTGCTCAGACAAAAGATGGTCATCAGCGTTTTAACCGGACACAGTGCAATTTGCGTACAAAGCTGAAAATTAAAGAGCCTGTCTTTACTCGTAATCGACGAGGAGAGACTTGCGTGCGCTCTTATTTAAAAGATAAATTGTTTGTACAAAGATTTCAAAATCTGCTGTTAGTGAGAAAGAAACCTAAACTCACTTCCTGTCCTGCAGGGAACTTCAATCCAACCCCTCCTCGACGACCTTAATGAGGTTTCTAATGAAGGAATCGTTGAAGTGATCAGATTCTACTGGATCTAGTTCTTATTTCGTTCCAAGTAATTATTTTTTGACACTTCGACTGACTATCGGGTGCAGTCAGCGGTTTTAAAACGCCACACCAAAGTGCTAATTGGATGTTTCAACGTCTTTTTGGATAGTCACCTACTTACAAACTGGTCGATAGGAAGATTAGACTTGATATTAGTGGCAAGCCGCAATTATTGAATCACACATGGGTCAACTTAGATCTATTGTGATAACACGTGGGTCAGGATTTTCGATGGAAACCACATCGAACTTGGTTTTTCAAGGATGGAGATGCTAAACCGTTTGAGGAAGATTTTGTTTATCTCACACAGGTTGTCGGACAGACGTCTTTCAAAAGAAGCGAGAAGACACTCCGTGACTCCGTGAATACATTCCACTCCGGACCATGCACGTGATTCACTTATAAACCTATTTACGACGCAAAAAAAGTGCTTTTGCTAAAACAAAAAAATCCCGGGAGGTATCAACATACCATCCTTGCCCCACAGGCTTCATCAATTCGGAGATGTGTTCCGGCATACAATGAACCGGATGTTAAATCTGAGTTGTTCCGGAAATTTAATTCCTCCATCGGTTGCCATGTTTTGCGCAGACTGAGAAGTGTTTCCACAGAGCAACGAATTTTTTTTTAACAGCAAATACAAGAAGTATATATGTTTGTAAAATGTACACACTACCTTCAACGCCGAGAATCCATACCGTCAACCTCTGATCTTCCATTCCCCACCGAGCTGATACCAGAAACTCATTAGACTCCACTCAGTTCAACGACCTCACGTCAAGAATCCCTCGCCAGCAACACGATGTGTCGGATGAATTAAAGTATAAAACCGGTATCGCATGGATTATCAACACAAGAGCCTTTCAAGCGAACCCAAACACATCCTGAAGTTCCTAATGGATTCCTTCCCCAGGACATGCGCGGTTATTCTACGCACAAATGTACATCCTACAGCTGGCGTCCTGTGTGTGCACACATTTGGATTGTTTTCGAATCCTGCCGACAGGACACCAAGGGCAAAAGTTGCATAAGAAAATCACATTAGATCCACACCGGAGAGCAAAATCCTTTGCGGTTTCATGCCTCCTGCATCCGATTAGATGCCACCAACTATGCACAAACTACGGCAACAATAGAGAATATCGATCCGGCAAATAATGAAAGCATCGAAACGCAGACAACAGAGCCTGTGGTGGTGCAGCAGACGGGTCGAGTCGTCCAATTACCCTTCTGCTTCCTGCTTCCGATGGCGTCCCTCCCTCCGTCTAACATTTCAACTTACTTCCCGAATTCACGAGCACTAATACAGAAAATAAATTCAAAATCATCGCCACCGTCACCGTCGTCATCGCCATCATCATCATCATCGTCATCGTCATCGTCTGCGGAGGAAGCAGCCAGCAGCAACCCCCGTTTATTTATTTATTTTGTATTCCCTTTTTTTTCATTGCAAGCCATCCAACCAGCCATGTGCATGTGCAATGCTCAAGCAGTCGGCGGAGCAGCAGAAGGACAAGAGACTGCACGTAGTCTTACCCTTTTCGCCTGTCTCCTGATTCCTCGTCTTCCGCTGTTTGTATTTTTAGACAGAATCACGAAGGAGTAAAAATAAATCGAGAATCCAAGCGGCAGCCAGACGGCAATATATTATGTCCGCATGGAGCGCAAGGAGAAACAGAGACAGAGACAGAGCAGCGAGTGCAAGGACCGGTACCATCCTGGCTATGACCATGGTGATGCTGCTGGTTGCCGGTGGTGTCGATGTTGGCGGTGGTACTGGTGACGGTCGTGGTAATGGTACTCGGCGACGGGTGTGCTTCTGAAGCTTTTCTGTTCCTGTTAATGGCGATGACGCCAGTCAAAATACGGCACACAAGTAGTAACAAAACACACGACGAGCGAAACGAATCGGAAACGAGTCATGCACACAGATGCGGCTACAGTCAGCGATAATGCATTCGTCTAGGTTTGCATTTTTGAGATGGTTTTGGAAAAAAAATGAAAAATGAATTTAGTTCCGTTGCGACTGTGCACAGCTGTCATCCCGTCACGTCGGATGATAGACATTGCGTGCTGGATACAAATAAATATGCATTCGCGGTGGGATGATAATGGGAATTTAATTGAACTGCGAACAAATCGAACGTGTGCGTGGTAGTCAAACGAACATCGACTGGCCAGACTAGGCATCATGCGAAAGGTGGGTCATCCAATAACTGAGTGAATATTTTCTATTTCAACGGTCATAACTTACGAAACAGATGGTCTTGATCAATTGAGACTTACCTGGAAAGAGAGAAGAGAGGAGCGTTAATTAAGAGCAAATAATTTATGAAATGTAAAACAATGTGTGTTTGAAGAGGTTGTTTAGGAATATTCACTGAGCTAAATGCTTATTGAGGGTGGCCCGTGGCGTTGTGGGTATGTGCGTCGACCCCAACCTCGACGTCGTAGGTTCGATTCCAGCTCTGGGCGACACAAATAATTTTCACGACCCCACCTCTTTCGGGTTACTGACAATGCTCAAAGAGTATTTCCTGTTTGAAAAAGCTTCTCAAATCTGGCCGTTCGGAGTCGGCATTAAACTGTAGGTAAACTGTAAACTGTAGTGTAAACTACATGTAACAACACAAAATTACTTTAAGTAAGCTTTAACTGAAATTACTTGTTGTTATGATTTAAATTGTGAGCCAAATTATCAAATGAAATAATAGAAGGTGTAATAATCCTATGAGTTGTGCGTGGTATTGTTCTCGCACGAGTGGTTGCTGAGAAGCTAGGCCCTGGCCCTCTATGGGCTGTAGCGCCACCCATGTTATTATTATAAATGCTAATTGATTTGAATTGTTTTTTTTTCTTCTAATCCATTGCTTGTTCTCAATAATCTACTACTTTATCGTTTTATAACGCTTAGAAGAACACTTAACCATCGTATAACACTTAGCTCTGTGATAAACTTTGTATAACGCTTTAGCTAATCTCTATCTGTCAAAACCTATTCTCTGACATTACAAATATTTCATTAAAATACACTTGAGTTGAAAAGTCTTTTCGTTTCACAAGCTTTTAACCATTACAGAGGTCTTGTCAAAAATGTGACTTCATTTAGAACCGCTCTTACCTTAAAGTTGAATGAGCTTGTATGCAAGTGTGGATAGAGGATCTTCTTTGCTCCCTACATTCTCTAGACGGATCTTTAAGGCGAACAAGGCCATCAATCGAAGCGGGTAATGAACCCCTCGCAAAATGAATACTCAGATAAGGCGACAGCGTGCATTCTTGAAGCTTGAAAGATGTGACATGACAAGACTGCGGCAATCACTGGCATTATTCACTTAAGCAAATGACGCGGTGTGTCAGAAAGCATTTTCGAGATCACTGTGACAGATTTTTAAGCATCAACAAAGTAAATTCTTCAGATTTTTAAAAAGGACGCTGAGTTTCGTAAGGGCGAGTAAACAGACGACAAAATTAAACACAAGCTTCAAAGTCAATTAAAAAAAAAACTCGCACACACTTAATTCTGATCTCAACCAGAAACCATACACTTTCACACGCACTTAAAGACGCGAAGGACAAGTACTGAAAGAACTAGACACCCAGGCTGCACTACGTGTCCCATTGACAAACTTTAAACGCGGAATGATCGATGCATCTTCCTATAAATCTCCATCATCTGCTGGAACAATTTCAATTTTCTGAAGGTTGGTGGTTCATTAGGTAAATTGAGGCCAGATCTCATTTATAGGCGCCGTGTTAATTACACGTGACCGGCTCTTTTAAGGGAGCATCCGGTCCGATCGTTTAAGATCGGAATATCCATTAGACACCGATCCTAATCTCATCATGTGAACTTAATGAAACTGATCACGTAAACTCATACCTAGGGCCAAGCACAGTGTTCTATGGCGTGACCAAAACCTTACCTAGCGACTGGACGCCAATAGAGGAAATGGTCTCATTTTGGTTGGTTTCATTTTATGAAATCAATCGGATGTTTTGTTTGTTTGTTCTTAGGTTCCTGTTGAGTGTTCTTTATTAACGTCTATTATGGAGTGTAAAGAGCTCTGCACGAAGCTGTAGAGACGAGGAATTATGTCTCATATCAAGCAATGATGACAACGTTTTTTAAGCGGCAGCATTCGCATTGACGAAAACTCGCAGGGAATCAATCACCATCTTCTCTGATAGCCAAGATGATTGCAGCAGACATCGAAGCTGTTTAGGCTTACAAACTTACAGTGTATCAACAAGAAATCCCTGGAAAATTCGGCGTTGCTTTGCTGGGACACTCTCATGTAAGTGGCTTCGGATCCAGGGAAACCTTTAGCAAACCGATCAGTTCCATACTGAGAAAACTAGAAGAACCAGCACGGCAAAGATCCGGCAGATCGCGTCAGTGCCTTGACTGAGGATTTAAGCTTCTTAGCAAGAAGAGGTCAACGTTATTGTTCGGCTTAAGTCGCAGGGATATACACACGCTAATACGAGTACATAAACTACAGAGTGGAGAAAGGGACAGAATCTATCTACCATTGGTTTAGGAATGTCCAGGCGTATCAACTAAAGAAAGACAGTTTGAAGAACGAATTGGCATTGACAAGTACCCGAACCAGAATGAACTGTCAAATGGAATAAATGTTAAATGTTCACCAAATTCCATTTTGTATGCCTTTAGTCCTTTACGGTTGCGATGATGAAATGGACATGACTTTTTTTTGCAGTAGGAAGTAGTTTTCGGAGACATGGCCATAAAGCAATGACGAGATGTCTCCAGGGACATTTGATCCTCCGCAATCGTCTCTCAATCATTAAGAAGTAAGGTAATGACACTAGCGGTCAGCCACTCTCTAGTGTTCGGCCACCCATCATACTTCGACACTTGAATTACATGAAGAAAAGCTTTTAAATGGCCCATCACTAGTGCCTTTTCCCCTAGCCAAGTGTAAACAAACGAGATTTTGGACTCGTCGGGAACACCTGTGTTCGTCAACTGGCCTTGTGAAATCGTCGTGGAGGTGACCCAGTCGAGACGAGGAATGTTCCACAGTATCAACCACTGTGGTTGAGGTAAGGTAACCCTCTTTGGTAAGTAACTATTTCGTCCAATTCTTCCAGACAGAACATTTTAGAGCACACGTATCTGGCCAACGATCCCTAGAGGGTCTAAGCATAACCAAAGGCTGCCTTCCATTACTGACTGGTCATGGCCACGTTGCTTCTAGTCATCACGACCAAGCTGTCTTCCTCGTCTTTTCGGTCTTTATACGGGAGCTCGGTCTTCCTATCCCTTTGAGATGAAGGATAACGTGGGCAGATCAACGTTTTTGTTCATTTCCGGAAAGCTGGCTTAATGCTTTCAACACGATAGTAGAGTGCTATGCAAGCAGGTGGTAAGGTTTAAGCTCACCAGTGATGGAAGAAGACCATTTGAAACAGTCTAATGCTGTCCAAAAAGTGGGCTCAGTTGTTGAGAGTGTACATTTATGAGTGTAAAGTGTCATCCTGCTTAAATTTATAAATATTTCGAGATCGTTGAACTTTGGAAGAGTTTCGGAACGCATTCCATGAACAAAAATGCTTTTCTTTGTTTTTATTTGCTACTGCCTACCAAGGTGATGAATGAAATCTATTCACGTTCAAATTTACTTAATACGCCAGGACCATTACCCAAAATTATACGACCTTTGTTTCATTGTTGAATACGTTCAAACAACAGACATCCCTTAAATTCAAAGAACAACCAAAAAGCTACCGTGGGAAAACACACTCCTCCGAGCCCAGAAACCACCAACACAGCACAGTTCACAATGGCGAAATAAAATTGATGGCTCTATAAAAGTGTCGCTCACTGGAGATGTTGACATTATGCGCTACGCTCCCCTCGTCGTCCTTCCTCGCACACACACTCCCTCCTTGCCGGCTTTGTAGTCGGAAATGGCTACCGCAGTAAATGTCATGCCGGTGCTGTCGGCATTGCTAACTTTACTGCACACACATGCACCCGATGGAGAAATCTGTCTGAATGGATTAGGGTGGAATCTGGCCGCCAGACGACACACGAGAGCTCGCCGGGTATCCTATGTGTGGAGAAGCCGGCTTCTACATCAAGGATCTACGAGCCGCCACTCCGCGCAGAGAATACCACAGCAAAGCATTGTGTTCGCGTGTAATTCACAATGGAAACTTGTCCTCCTGGTCGTCGTTTTCTTTTTATTCAATTACCGTGTGTGCGCGAGGGTAATTCGGCGAGCATGTGCGATTGTGTTTAACGATCGAAGGACGAACGACGACCGACGAACGACCCAACAGATGAGCGCTAAGCAGCATCAGTGTGCAATGAAGTGTGCGCGTGTTTCTCTTCAAAAACGAAATAAAACAAAAATGCGCTTCTCTTCTCGTCCACCCTCGAAATGAGCAAAGAATGGCTTCCTAATGCCAAGCATCACATCCACCACACTGATGAAGGGCACAGCACACGGTGGCGTTCGTGCATGTGCCCCGAAAAGGGAACTGAAAACCTCTCCCACTCACACCCCGGATAAGCGGTGCAAAAAAAAGGAAGTGGAACTGAAATGCTTTGAAGTACGGGATGTGTGCGCTCGTGTGTGTATGGGTGTTGCACTGCGCGGCGCACATGGTAGCCGCCGGTAGAGTCCTCCCCCTGCAGGATGTGACGATTTTGAAATGGTTATGTTATTGATAGTCAGCAGAGTGGAACGAGGATTTATGGACCATCCATCCATATTCGACTCCGGCTTCGGATTTGGATTTGGATTTCCCCATCCACTGTGTGTGTGTGGATTGTTTTCGAAATGGCTTGATTGTGTTTGTGTTTGGAAACCACCTGTCTGTGTTTTTACCCTCTGCCGGACCCGATGCGGGCACACAGAACGTAATCGGAGAAGGGGGAAAAGTTTTGTGGGATTTTTCGTTATGAATTCAAACTGTGAAATGAGAGTGAAAAGAGAGGAGAGGAAGACACCTCGTGTGGTTTTGCACGTTCAAGGTTATGGGATGACGACAAGTTGTTTACTCTTCGCTTTTTTCATCTTCTAGCTTATCGATTTCCGTATCGTACCTCTGCACTGGAACTAGTTGTCAACGTCGGTGGTCTTTATTTTGGGGCGAATGAGTGCATCGTTGTTAGGGGAAGGTCTGCGACGACACAGAAAAGCAAATAAATGGCGGAACGGAGGTCACACTGGACGGTGCATGGCTACAGAAGGGATTAGGGATTGTCATTTGTTTTGACGTAGAAATCACATCTGTGAAACAAGTGAGGAATGTCAATTGGCTTAGCCCCCTTTTCTTTTGCCTATTTCGCGACGTCTCTTCTTCACTCGATTGTCAATTAAAAAATAAATAGAAATCGTCACTTAACATTAAACGCTAACGATACTGACAGTGCCGATAGTGACATCAGTGACATCATTCAGCCTTGTGGCACCCCATCTGAACTTTATCAAGCAGCCGCCAATCACAAGTTAACGCATGGAGCTCTGTGTCTGTGTGTTCGTGTTTTGAAATCAATTGATCTCAGTGAGGTCTCAAACCAACCGTGCAGCAGTAAGCATCATCTGTTCATCTGCGACGACAGCTATCGCGCCACAACTTGTTTGCCCACTCGAGATGACCAACCTACTCCCTGCATGTACATGTAGGTGCACATTATTTGATAGTTTCACTGCGTTCTCAATTGCAAACGTATTAAGCTGCAACCGCCTATTCACACCTGTGGTCATGTGTTTTTTTGTTTTTCGCCCCAAAAATAGCTAGACACCACTTCCGCACGCACAGAAGCAGGAAATGCCGAAATCTTCGACAACTCATTCGGCAGCAGTTAATTAGCATTTCCCACAAAAGGAACATTACTAATTAGCAGGCATGATTGCCGAGATATGTGTGTCAGCGCTGGGGAGTTCTAATTGAATGGCCGCCGTTAAGTGAAGATCCCCAATCGATGTGGGATGCGCATAGGTGGCACACAGTCATTTCTCGGAAAACTCGTTTACAATCAACACTTTAAAAGTTTAAACAAACAGAAGACGCTAAACTAGAGATGCTTGAGCTATCAATTTGAACTTAATGTTGGTATTTGCGCTCGTCGAGCCTATGGGCTGAGTCATCGCTGTCGCATCTTCGGTGGAGACATTACACGTGGATGAGGAGGGAGCTTTAATGAGTTGTATTGACTGGGAATCTGTTGTTTATCGTCGTGGTTAGTGGGTCTATGTGTGGTTACGAGGTGAATGTGATGTCAATTTAACAAGAGACGAGCTGGTCGTCTTTTTTTTTTCTCCAATCTGTCTCGGAGTTTGTAGAAAGAGAAGTCATAGGTTTTGTCCTTCAATTAGTGCTGGTAGTAGCTTTGAATTCACTTTCAGACAGTCAGCGTGAAAGGATAGTTTAGTTTTATTCCAGAAAGGAACTAAAGGGTGATTTTTTAGCTTATATCATTTTGACAACACTGGTTTAAGCAGCTGACTCACGTTTCGTGTTTTGATTCACTGTCAAACATCTTCAGTTTGGTCTATAATTTAGACCAAAGAATCGTCTTACAAACGAAGAATTTAAGCCGAACGACCTACCGCAACGTAAAATTGTTGCTGAATGGGCTCTTGGAAAGTTGGCCGAAGATCCACAAATTGTGTTCAGCGACGAAGCTCATTTTTGGCTCAACGGGTACGTAAATAAGCAGAATTGTCGATTTTGGAGTGAATATCAGCCAGAAGCATTGCAAGAGCTACCTGGTGGCTGGTGGCATCATTGGACCGTACTTCTTCAAAGATGATGCGAATCGTAACGTAACTGTGAATGGTAAGCGCTACCGTGAGATGATATCCAACTTTTTTTTGCCCAAAATGCAAGAGCTTGACTTGCATGGCATGGTGCCACATGCCACACAGCACACGCAACAAGGGACTTATTAAGAGGCGAGTTCGGTGAACATTTTATTTCACGTTCGGGACCGGTCATTTGGCCGCCTATATCGTGCGATTTAACGCCTTTAGACTATTTTTTGTGGGGCTATGTTAAAGTCTTCGACACCGAGCCATTGGGACAGCGCAACAGAGGACGTCCTCGCACTAGATGGCGCACACAAGTGGAAAAGGACCTCAACCAACTTGGTGTGCGCAGATGGAGGCAGCTGGCGAAAGATCGTGCTGGGTGGAGAGGCATGTTGGTTGAGGCCCAGGTCCATCCCATACAGTCGAAAGTATTTTGTTTTATTCCTGTATTAGTGTATGCGACACAATTGACAGTCATTTTATTCTCTGTCATAAAAATAATGCGGTTTCTTCTAAAGCAAATGCAACCAATCTGTCCATTGTTCCCACCATGTCCGTTGGCATTTTGTTCAGTTTTCTATAGATTAAAATTCCCCCAAGTAATGATTATCAACAAAAAATACATAAACATATTCACCACACAAGATGTGGTAACTTGTATGCGGTGAAGTGACGTGAGTGTTATGTACTACCTTCAACATGAAACAGCTGATCGCTCAGAAGAAACGTCAAAAGAGAGAAGTACAAATTCTTGCTCACAGCCTTTTCTTATGTACCGAGCAAATATCGACTGCGTGTGAATGTCAACAAAATACAGTAATGAACGAAATTAAATCGACAGACTCAACCTAATCCTGTTCACAAATAAAACCCTTCCCATTACTTTATCGCACGCGGTAATTTGTCTAATCCCCTTTCCGCTTTTAATCAGTCACAGCATTTAATCCCGCCGTCCGACAAATCATCCATCAACCGTCAAAACCGATGTCCTTGACATGTATGATAGATATCCTAGAGAGGGGGAAACCCGCTCTTCCCAACACCATTCCGCTCTGCAGTTAATCATCCGTATTCCTGCCGGCAAATGATTCGCAGTCACCCCATCAGAAAAGACAAATATGCTCGTCCTTGAATTAAGTCAGCAGCGTCATCCATCGTCCTGCCATGACATGCGGCTTAGTTTGAGAAGTTTGGAGCGGTTCTAAGCATCCTTAAGCTGAATGCGAGAAATGGCTTCCGACTTGTGCAGGACACATCCGCGAGATCAGAGAACAGATGTCCCAGCGACTGGGATGGAACGCGAGGGAACGTCTGTCTAATCGGACATGGAACCGCACCAGAAACTAGCTTACACCGTGTTAAGTCCATAAAAATGAAATACAGCACAAATCGGTCAGAGGGGGCCAAGGTAAGGCAGTGTAGGAAATTTGTTTTGTTCTAATCAAGTTTCTGACGATAATCTACATCGACACGATGAAGATGACGATAGATGAGGGCCACCCCTCAATCTCACACACGCTCACGCACCCAGCACGAACACACCCAAACAGCTGAACGTCTTTATTTAACTTTGAGGGCATGCCCTCATTTCATGTGCTCTTTTTTGGCGTTTGTACATGCACATAGGCGAAGCCTATAACCGTAATTTATGCTTCCTTATGTACAGCGCGACAGCACACTTGCAATTCATTATGCTCAAAGAGAAGGGACATGTTGTTTGCGCTCCCTTTGGCGTTTTTCTTCTTCTTCGTTGTGTTTGCAGTTCGTGTGAAAACCGAAGAGAAGGCGAGAACTTTGAGAGAGAGCGAGCATTAGAAACAATCACACGAAAACGAAGGGGAAAAAGGCATTCAAGAGCAAACAGAAAAAAAAAGAGAAACACACAGACGGACAGAGGGAGAGAAAATACTGTGCTTGTGTAACAAGAGTTACAACATCGATGAAGTATACAAAACGGCAATGAGGGAACAAAAACGGTGTACGTGACTTGGAGGGAAAAAGCAAACAGGGAAATAAAACGAAAAATAATGAACGAAGCAAATAAAAGTGAATGAGCGCGCGAGTGAGTCGAACCGGGTGGGTATCAATGTTCTTTTCGTTTGCGGTGGGGTGGCAAGGCTCGGGCTGGTGGATTGAATGACAGAAGGAATGCTTTTATTTATTTACTTTTCTTTCTTTTTCCGAAAAAAAAAATTGATTTGTCTGCGGGGTTTTCGAAGGGGTGCGCCACCGCGCTACGTGCGATGGGTGGTGGTGGGCGTGCATTTAGAAGATAAGGACGCGTTACGGGGATACACACATCAAACGAATCTATATCCTTGGGTGGCCCTCGTTTTTTCTTCGCTTGTCAGTTAGATGAAACAAATTCGAACTTTCACGTCATGTTGCTGTATGAACGTGTACGGTGAGAGAATGTCAGTTGGGCGGCGTGCTCAATCTGACAGCTACCCACAGTGAGCGTGTCAGAAACAGTGTTGTGGGATGTTGCGCGTTAGACCAAAAAATCGATCATAAATTCATCTTTATTTCAAATGACGCGAGATGACAGATTTGAAAGAGAGAGTGTGGGAATGATAACTGACGGGAGCAAGAAATTTTGCATTGGATTCGAAAGTCAGCTGAACGAGAAAGCTTGTGAGCGTAACAGCTTATGGAGTTTTAAATGATTTTAAGGCAGTTCTTTTAAGATCTGTTGGTAGTCAAGCAACGTCATGGATCTCCTGCAAGCATTTATTTGAAATAATAATAATTTGGGTGGCGCTACAGCCCGTAGAGAGCCAGGGCCTAGCTTCTCAGCAACCACTCGTGTTGTGCGTGCTATTGTTCTCTTACGAGTGGAAGGGACCTACAGTTTAATGCCGACTCCGAACGGCCAAGTTTGAGAAGCTTTTTCTAGACAGGAAATACTCTTTGAGCATTGTCAGTGACTCGAAAGAGGTGGGGTAGTGAACATTATTTTTGTCGCTCAGAGCTGGAATCGAACCTACGACGTCGCGGTTGGAGAGACAAATTAGCTTTGAAGAGTATTGAAGTGCCAATAGTAAGGTGTGCACTGCCAGGAAACACATATGCGATGCAAGTGTGGCAAATTTTTTTTATGAAGACAATTTATTTTACGAAGGCATGAGAAACAGGCAAAGAAAGAGCGGAATATTTAGCTAGAATAGGGGCTGACATTGACAACTGGTTAATCAGGGAACACTTCGGGCTTCGAGTGTTAATCATCTTATTACTTACAGACGCCATTAACAGAGATGGACGGAATTTCACACTTGAGGACGACGTTAATCAAGCCTTCAATTAATCGAAAAAAATCTAAACACGCCTTAAACTAAACAGAAATGAAATCAGTAATGTCATGGGCTGTATAACCACTCATTGTCTATTCCACAAACAGGCAGAAGAATAGGAACCCCCACAGCGACTTCTGCAGGATCTGCAAATACAGGGAGGATGAAGAAACTGCGCTTCACTACCTCGGCATTTGTCTGGTCCTTGCAAGAACAATGAAAATCACTGAAGCCTGGATCTGGATTCATTAGCCGTTTGGAGGAAATGTTGGACACAGATTCTGGACAGACAAAATGCATCAATTGTCTGTAACACAGCAAAGTAGTAAATCATCCACGAGAGGCTGTTGGAATAAAAATAAGTAGTTCGGAGGTGTTAGCTAAACCAATTGATTAATGAGGAAGCGATGCATTGATGCAACAACAGGGGGACAGCACATAACTTGAAAAAATCGAGCATTGTTCATCGCCAGTCAACTCGAAGCAAACATTTTCTGGCAACATGTAACTTGAAACGAGTTTCATTGTGACTTCTACTTAAAAATGTCATTGTGAACTATAAAGTGAAATGTCAAATTTGTTATTTTCAAAATAAACTTCGTACATTAAAGTGAAATTACATTTGAAATGATATTTTTTGATTCCGAAAGCGAAGATGAAGAAATAATTAATGCTAAAATCAAAAGAAGATACCTTAGGGATAACAGCAATCCATTAGAATTGTGTGAAAATGAGTAAGTATTCATATATTCATACAAAGAAAAAGAATACCATAAAAACACAATACCATCGTTGTTTAGTTTTGTACAGCAGTTTAGAGTCAATAAGGAATGTTTCGTGATGATACTAAGCTACTTTAATCTCCCAGACAGCGTTAGAAGCACATCGGTTCCACCAGTTCTCCAGCTTTGCGCAACCCTACAGGAATGCTCAAGAAGGAAGTGCTGAGATACGGTTCAACAACATTCATTCTGAAGCAAGAAGCCAAATAGAAAGATGCATTGGGATTTTAAAAGGACGCTGGAGATGCCTATCAAATGAGCGGAAGCTTAGGTTTGAGCCGGAGACTGTGACGCGAATCATTAATGTGTTTTGTGCTGTGCATAATGCTTGTAACGATCTTAGGATACCATTCGGTCAGAGCGGTACAAATTCATTTACAAATAACACAGAGCACGAAGTAATTATGGATTCAAACTTGAACGACAATTTATCAAGAACCGCTCACAACATACGAAATAATATAAAGAACGCATTGTGATCAATATTGCTGTTATAATTATATACATAATTAATGTTCATTTGTGGATAACTAATACAATATTAATAATAATAAAACTAAATAATATTTCCCAGAGAACCCTGCTACTTCTTCTGCCTTGAGCACTTTTTAATATGCCTTCTGCCAAGTCTTGATGACCACTCATATAATCGGTCAAAATTTGAATTTGTTTTTTGTTGATGGACATATTTTGCTTCGCTTCCATAATGACGAACACTTTTTATTAATTGATGACGATAACTTTTTTTCTATCGACTAAAAAATTTTGTTTCAAACGTCATATTCGAATTTGTATGCTGCCTACTTTGACGATACAATCGAGGATACTCGATTGAATCAAAATTGGTGCTACCCATGTTCGATTGCATCGACTCAATTCGATTGTTTCAAGTTCCGTGCTGGCACCCCAGCTAATGTTGTGACAGTCACGTAGGCTGAAGAAAGAAGGAAAGAATTCGGAAATTCAAAACAAAGAAGAAAATGGAATTTTATTTTTTTCCATTGGTGGACTTGGGTCTCATAAAATTTAAGGCAAGATCCTTGAAGCTGCTACTCCACAAGCTCTACAAAAAGTAGCGAGGAAAGTACCTACTGGTTTGAGTATTGCACGCTCTTCTAAAAAAACGAAGTTGAAAAAGTTACATGAAGACGCGTCTCCTTGTTTTAACCCTCTTTTCTTACTGCCTTCATGGAGCAGCGAGAGTTCTTCGTTGTCACTCTGACCAATTTGCAGGAATGTCAGGATTGGACATGACGGTGCATAGGGTGGTAAGCCCTTATGTAGTTGGAAGTTGCTACATGCGGCCTGGGAGTCAAAAATATGTCATTTCAAACCAACAAAAAAATAGGCCAATATCTAGAAATACTTTAATCCCGACTTGTTAGCCTATCTCTCAGACTCTCTTCGAACGAGAATACGATTTTGTTACTAGTCTACGATTTTGTTATTCGTCTACGTACTCACACGTATTCCAATGCCAACTACGATGATAAATAAATTCCTTGTGTCTAGCTAAGCAAATGTCAGAAGCAGTTCACAGACAAGTTAAACCTTCAATCGGACTAGACTAACTCATCCACCCCCACTTGGACTGATGAGTTAAACGGAATCAAATCAATTACATTCCCATACAAGATCGCAGATATACACGTGCTTTAAGTTAATACCCAGCATCGTGTTGGTATTCGAACTCTCTCAAGTTCAGGTGGAGCCGGGTTTTAATCACTGATGGTGGCGCACAAAACTCAAACTAAAAATCTGCATATCATCATTCAAGGCCATCTTTAAACGATGTTTTTTTTATGTTTTAATTGCGGACAAAGATTCTGTGAAAATTGTTGCCAGCTACTTAGAGCTCCGTGTTTACTTGTTTGAAAATCAAGTAAATTCGTTTCATGGCCAATGGCTACCAGCTGAGGGTTGCAACTGAAAACGTTTGACAAATAACACTTAGAGAGAAATGTAGTTTTACTGAAACGATGCTAGTAATATTTCATCCATCGTGGATTCAATTAAGAAGGTCTAGGGGCTTGAGTACAGCGCCGTTGTGTCTCCAAGACTTTTCGCACAAACTAGACTCGTGAATACAGACATTGTACCACATATTTATTTCAATCTGTTTCATCGCTATTTAAAAAAAAAACCAGAGCTAACTAAGTTACTGGAAACAGCGTACCCAGAACCGTCAGCGATGAAAAGGCAGTATGGTCAAGTGCAATATTCATCAGCTCACCCTCAAGCCTGCTTTCGGGGACACGCACATGTTGAGAAATTCGTTCCTCAGCCCTCAAATAGAGATGCTCTTTCTGAACCACAACTATCCAATTCCTAACTGGACACAAGGGCTTTCCAACACTTTGGCGCGCTCAAAATATATAGAAAGTGATCAGTCTAGACTTAGTACCAACAACAGAACTTTAAGACAGTGCAGTAGAGGACGGACATCCACCATTAAGACCGCACGTACACAGAAAGATCTCAACAGACTTCCTGATTACCCTGTTGTGGCCCCCGAAGAGCATGCGATGAGCACTACAATGAACGTGCTGGCAAATCCGATCAATAACCTAACCTAACCTAATCTATGTTGGAGTGACTGACTATTGGTAGCAGCAGCTACACTTAGGATAGCATGGACCATGGGCAAGGTGTTTAAATAGGCGTCTTTGTGACGTTTCCTACGGCTGGAGAGATCACTGCAATTCTATAGAAGATTTATAATAGTTTATTCCTCCTCTTCGTCACTGCAGCTTCTACAGAAGTCGTTATAGGACTACTCTGGAGGAAGGTGTTCCAATGGCAGAATGTTCGGGAAGTACGCCGATAGTAGTTCTAAGGTTGGGTTTCCTTAATCTGATCATGCGAGAGCAGTTAGGATCGGTGTAAGCCCATTATATTTGTTTTGCAATGAGGCGCTACTTGGTGTCAATGGACCAACTACAGTTTTTGTGTGTAAGCGTTTCAAGCTTTAGTAGTTGCTTTGCAGAAGCAATAGCTTTGGATGGCATATCTAATCGTATTCGGAATGCCAAATAATTGCGCATCACACTCCAAACGCAACGACTCTTTGTCAAATAATTTGCATCATATTTGCCGATACTCAGTTTGCGCAGTAGATCTGTTCATTGTCATTCATGCGTTTTGGAATAGTAGGCATTGGCATTACAGCTTTTGTTGCGTTTTGGAATGCAGTATTAGAGCAATTATCCGCTTTGGAAAAAATGCAGGCCCAAAAAGTTGTTTAATTTGCATTCCCTTCGTGGTCTCTTCTCTACTGGAAAACGCCCTTCAACCGGAGAGAACACTACACTAGCGAGTTGAGCTTCGGCATCTACTTAAGTCGGATGCTAAAATATGTATTGGGTCATCTCGTCGAGAGAGAGGCGCAAAATTCATTGCGTCTTCGAGTTAAAAGTGACTGCCGTCAGTCAGATTTGATTGCTGCTTGGATTGTCTGAACAGATGAGGCGATATTACACCTTCACTCGATGCAATTTGTTTATTAAAATGTTTTGTGTGCCTAACCTACATTCTCTTCTTCGCACAGATTCTCTAAACGCCGTCAGGCAGAGTTAAGGTAGATACAGATCTCCCTGTAAACCCAAAAAGTTGATGCTGGGTCTTTGTTCATTCATAATCCGTCAGAGATCACAAAGATGACACTAGGGAATAGAAATCCACAAAACTTGTACATTTGCTAAATGTTTGATTTCCCAGAAGACTGCTTTATCAAATGACACATTTCGGTGTCCTTCTCCTCTTCTACGCCCTAAAATTCCAATCCCCCGTGCGGACAGTGAATTTAGTCTATTTCCACTTTTCGAAGCATGTGAAATGAGAGAGAAATCAAGGCAGAAATAAACAACAACTAAAACTCCCAAGAGTGTGGCGGTCGGAAAATGAGATCCATCACAACAAAACATTGTAACACGCTTTTGCCTCTCTGCACTCTCTCACTTGCCGCTTGCTCTTTGCGCAATCAAATGACAGGAGTTCCATCCCATCGTGGATTTCTTTTATTTATTCCGCTTTGCCTATACAATTATTTATAGTTTGACATTAGTTGGTGAAGGCAAGCAGCGTTCATGTGGCAGCACAACACATTCACACATAGGCCACCAGAGGCATGCTGCTGCTGCTGCTGCTGCTGCCGTGTATGTCAGCTCAGGGATAGCATTAGCAAAGAGCAACAAGCGCAGCGCGCCCCACAATGCGTACGTGATTTCTCGTCGCACTACAATGGTTGATGACGACGATGTAAAGACCGGAGAGAGAGATCCCAAGAAAGGGCGAACTGAAAACGGAGTGGAAAGCGAATGGCAAGCAAAAAAGCAAAACCGTTCTAATTGTGCGGATGAATAAATGGTGGCGGTGGTGGGTATCGCATCGAAGTCTACTCGGCGGATATTGACAAATTACACCTGCGTGATAGGACCAGGACCACATCGGCTCCGGCCGCCTCCCATCTAGTCGTCGTCTGCACGAGTTCTGGTTTCTGGTTCTTTTTTCATTTGTTTTCATCGTTGTCAACCTTCCCTGCCGTCTTCGCCCGCACAGCAGCAGCAACGGAGGGGAGCTTCTTCCCATGGGAGCATGACAGGAAATAGATTGTGAAGTGGGAGAGAGACTCAGTCAAGGGGGCTCCTCCGGGCAGAGAACCCGGTCCCCCCCCCCCCCAAAAAAAAAAGTTGTCTAACTTTCCTCCGTGTCGTGGTCTCTTTCGTGAGTTCTTGTTTTTCTTCTTCTTCCTCCTCGTCTACTTTTACTGCTCGCCGAGGTTAATGGCCTCGGCGGTGGAGTCAACACCGCGAGACGACTAGGAAAAAAAAGATGGGGCACCGGGCAGGCAATTCAATTGGCATTTGTTGTGTTCTGTTGCTGCTGCTGGTGCTTCTGCCTGCGGAGCTGATGTGTGCACACGGAAGATGTGAGCAGTGCACCTGGGCGAGAAAGAGAAAGCAGACAGAGAAAAACCCGCTCCGATAAAGGCAGCACAGCACATCTCCCCTCACACGCCCAAGAGCAGCTAGAACCAAAAAACTAGACAAAAAATATTTCCTCGTTATTTTTTATTTCGTTTTTAATCCGCTCTCCGCCGAGAGGTGTGGAGGAAGAGGACCGTCTGCACGGGCACAATAAAGGACTGCCAGAGAAATAAATCTATTCCTGGTTCGAAGGACTGTCGCTTGTTCACTTTGTTGTGTGTGTTTGTTTGCGTTTTTTTTCAATCTCCGAGACTGCTGCTCTGTCATTTCAAATTTCGGCTGCTTCTGTTTGCACAAGGAGCGTGTGTGTGCATGCGTGTGAGGCGACCAGAGAGCAGCTGCAAGATGATGCCGCACATTAGAAACAACTTTGCCATTTGAATGGCGACAGGAGAGAAAATACACCATTTTTTTTCCTTCTCCGATAGACGAACAGATGAACGATTATGTTACGCTTTGTTGCGTGACAGGTTTCGGAGGTGCCTTACTCGTCATCTCGTGTGTATTTTCAGATGATGTCTGACACATGAGGGGACTCTTCTCGTTGTCTCCTTTTGGGCTACGTTTTCGCGTCGAACGGTGACGTTCCCACGAACAGCTAATACAGAAGTGAAGTCCTTTTTTTTCTTCGTACTTTTATACAAATTCCTAGAATTCTTCGATTTCACGGAAAGAGAGACGCTGTACCGTCACGAGTAGCTACAGCATGAGCAGATGGTTTTCCGTCCGTGGATTGGAAGGGAGTCGACTGCGACATTGAACTTGGCACCACCCACTTCAAGGACGACCACCGTGAGACATTCATTGTGCTAAATCGACGGATTTCATTGGAAACACGGATGTTTATTCATGGAAAACACGGCAGCGCTACTTACGGTTTTTTCTTAGACAGAATGTAGACTTGAGTGCATTGACACTTACCTGAAAGGAGAAGAAGGAAAAGACAATTAGTTTCAAATTTATTGGAATTGAATGTTTAATTAATTTGAATTTTATTGAGTCGTCGGTGATTGTTGTACGGGACTCTTTTAATTGAGGAAACATGTAGACGACAAGTGGCTGACATTGTGGGACAACACAATTGAGACCTAGAGACGTTGAACGAATCGAGGGAAAATTACGAAATTAGAAGAAGAAACAGAGGTTTTTCTTTGACAATTAATAGACTTGCTATATTACACCTCTTGTCTTCAGTCATGACAATGTACACAGCATACATATGTAGAGTGAAAGACAATGCACGCACAGCACGCACGAGTAATTTAAACATTGTACGCCAGACCAGTGTGGCGCCATCATCTCGAAGAAAATTCCCCCTACTCACTGATGGAGGTTCATAGATAATTAGGGACGAATGAAGCATGCTAAATCAAAAGCAATAATTCACGACTATAACACCGTTATTAGGTTTAGATTTAAGACTTGCAGAAGTACATACTACTCTCGATAATTCGAATTTCATCAGACCAGGCAAAATCTTCGAATTATGGCAATTTCTGAAAAAACTTTGGCAAACGAATTTTGTTTTGCTTGTAGTTTTGTGCCTTTAAGTAGTGCTCGGAATGTTTTAATACAAATTACCCAAGAAGGAGGGTTATATATTGGGAACATATTTTATTTCCTACCTTTCTTTCGTGCGGTTATTTTTCAAAGTTTGAACGTTTATTTAAGAAAAACATGTACAATAGTATCATTCAGTTCACTCATTCTTATCTTTCTGACGATTTGTGGATCCCATCCCAAAAGAACTCCACCAAGAATGAATCAAGCCAATTTTTGATACTCTGCTCCGATGTGAAGCGTATTCAGTGAGGGTGTTCTGCATAGACCGGACCAAACGGTTTTCAGAAGGCAAGGTTTGGGCTATAAGGCGGGTGGGATAAAACTTTCCATCCACTGTTTTCCAAATAGTTCTTAATCGGAATAGCAACGTGTTGCCGACCGTTGTGATGATGGAAAATTATTGCCTCGTGTCTGGTCGCATATTCCGAGCATTTTTCGGCTACTGCTCTCTTCAAACGGATTAATTGTGTTCGGTAGCGTTGTTGATTGATGGTTTTACACTACAGTCCGGGGTAAACCTGGGCCTCGGTCAACAATCCTCTCCAGCTGGCACGTTCTTTAGCCAGCTGCCTCCAATTTCGCACTCCAAGTTGGTTGAGGTCCTTCTCCACTTGAGTGCGCCATCGGGTTCGTGGTCGTCCTCTATTGCGTTGTCTCACTGGTTCGGAGTCGAAGACTCTTCGGGCTGGAGCAGTGTTGTCCATGCGCTTAACATGGCCTAGCCATCTTAGGCGTTGAATCCGTAGACGCCTGACTAGACTCATGTCGCTATATAGCCCGTACAATTCGTGGTTTAATCTTCTTCTCCAGGCACCTCCAGGCAAGAGATGCAGATCGACACCCACCTCCCATTTGTCGATTTCACGCGTATGACAGCGTGCATAGAGACGAGCTATACAGAGCCATGTCTGGTTTTGACATCCCTGTCAAACTCGTCAGATTGTGCAGGATGACGATGGAGAACTCTCGCTGCTCCATCAAGGTCGGTAATGAACTCACCGAGACCTTCAATGTCAAACAAGGTTTTAGGCAAGGCGACGCGCTGTCATGTGATTTCTTCAACATCGTCCTGGAGAAGATCGTGCGAAACTCACACGCCAACACTAGAGGCACGATATTCCAGAAGTCCGTTCAACTGCTAGCATACGCGGACGACATTGACGTGATTAGCCGAACTCAGCGAGCCGTCAATGAGGCGTTTGCTTGTATTGAGACGGAGGCGGCAAAAATGGGTTTAGCGGTGAATGAGGGCAAAACAAAGTATATGCTGTCATCAAGAAAGGACACACAACATCGACGACTCGGTCAGAACGTCACCACAGGCAGCTACATGGTAGTAAAGGACTTCATCTACCTTGGCTGCCAAGCAAATAGTGCGAACAACATCAGTACCGAGATTAAGCGCAGAATAACTCTTGCCAACCGCTGTTTCTTTTGGTTCAAGAGGCAATTGAGTAGTAGAGCCCTCTCTCGAAAGACCAAGCTCACGTTTACATGGTTTTAGTAGCTCATAATACAGCACACCCTTCTGAACCCACCAAATACAGAGCACTTCGCGTCATTAAAGTTCGGCTTTGCCATTGATTTGGCTGTTTGGCCGGGTTTCACATATGAATTTTTGCGATTGAGGTTGTCGCAATGGGTCCATTTCAATCCGATGTAAAAATGAATTCCTTTTGTGCCGTTCCAGCAGCATTTCGCAAAGTCACTTTTTCAGGCACAAAGTTCGACATAGGTATTTGAGTAAAAGAATTATTGTTGTTTACGCTTCAAATGAAGCAAACTGCACGAATTAAGTTATAGATCCGACGACGCAAAGACGCAAGAAGAATTGCAAACTCTACTGCTAACCATCTGTGCACCTTTCCGTTCAATGAATACACTGGTGTAGTCACCGAACCGGAGAAGTGAGCGAAAAGAAGTGAAACCAAAGACAAACAACTCTCTGCTTGGGTGTCGTTTATTAACAGAACAGAGGATGTAATGTATGTTCGCTGAGACATTTATACTCTCGTTAGATTGCAGTACATTTAATGTTATTAAAATCTTTGGAGACATTTCGGGTGAATCATACGATCAGATAGCGACAAATATAGTGTGATGCAAAAAGAGAACAAATACAGTCTCGCAACAAAGTATGCAACTGAAATAGTTAAATTAATTTTTTGACTACACTGGGCACATCAAATGTGGACGATGTTAATGAATTGTCTACCCTTTGTAGGGAACACCACGCAAATTGGGGCGTTCTAGGCTTATCAAACAAATTTTAAAAAATACGTGAAATTCATGGTCAATGTTTTACGTGAAAACATTGACCATGAAACTGCAAGAGAAATGACTTCTTCCAAAGCCGCAGAGCAATGAGACGGAGCTGGCCCTAAATCCAACGTGAGACGACCAGATAAGCTAGTTTTGTGTGGTTTCCTGAGCAAAGTTATTCGCAGTTGTTTCCGTTCCCATTCAACTCGTGTCGACCATGGTATTAGTGGCCGTCACCTGTAGCCTTGTCCTTTTAGGTCATATTCAATATCTTTTCTAGTCGAAAATGTGCAGAAATTTGTTTACTGACGGCTTAACCATTAGGTATACCATATATGTATGTGATATCAAAAGACGCTTCATCATGTTGAATGTTCTCCCCTACTCATTGTCAAAGCGGATATAGGAAGTTACGTAATTATGGGGATCTACATATATATCAGGATCGGGGTGATTCTGATTTGATTTACATAGGGGAGGTTTCTTTGAAGCCAGAGATGGATAGAAGGTCGAAGGATCGTTAATTTTAAAAATGCCCCGTATTTCTGAAACACACAAATACACAGATAGAACTTTGCTGCTGGCGTTTTTCACGTCACGAGTATAGAGCTTCAAACGAGTTTCAAAATGACATCCCAATTCTTCAACTGTTTCAATTCACAAATGCACACATCACATCACAAATCCCACATGACAATATTTTTGTGTCCTTACTACATCTACTAATTTCAAATCACTTCGGTCAGCTGTTTTCGTTCAAATCTGTCAGTTGACTGTAAATTTTGAAGAAAATTTCTCATTTGAGGGGAAGTGCCAGTTGACAGCGCCTCTTGTGCTGTTTTTTTGTCCAATATGTCGGAGAACACTTAAGGGAAACTGAAAGAAAGAAAGAGGTCTTCCGTTCTATGAATCCACGGAATAGCATTTCTCTTAAAAATGCACAAAGCTGGATTTTCTGCATAGCATATGGATTGGCCGTGTTGAAAGACAACGCCAACCGCAAATCCCTGTGGTATTTGTGCTATTTTAGCTTCGAAAAACGTAAGCTAAAATTAAAACACCAACTGTGTCATTTAGATACGCAGAAACCGATCGATAAGCAAAAGTGAACGAAACTTAACGAAACTCGATGTAGTGATCAATTTGTGTGTATTCACTCGTTTGGTATTGATAGAAGTTATGGCCCTCGATGTTTACTCTATTTTAAAAATAATAGTTTAGCATTGTTACGGACGTGAAATTGGACAGTGTTTGGCTCCAGTTGTTTACTACAACAAGGATACTGGTTGAGAACGCATCAAGTAGGGTTCTCTCTTTCCATAATTCCCTGACACAGAGTGTGATTACTAAGTACTCATATGAGAGTGCTCACAGGGTTTGCTTTTCCTGGGAGTTTGAATATAGAACAAGACAAATGGCTGTTTAGAAGCAGTTTCTTGTTTCGCCAATCCCTTCAGACCACAGACTTGTTACTCAATAGGAAAATCAAACTTGCCTACTCCTTCACTGACATTGATCAACAAATCATGAATCAATAAAATCTCTTGAAAAACACCCGCCAGCAGGTGCTCACTACTTTATTGTGAACTTAATTGCAACTGCCTGCTGCTGAAAGTGGAATAATCGCCGAAACAACACCCCCCAGAAGATTGATAGTGGAATAATTGATTTTCCATTTCCTCTCATTAGTGCGTCAATAAATTCGATTTTTCGCTCTTGTAGGCGGCCGCGGAAGCCATACAAACGCCACATTTCCCCATAAACACAAATTCCAGACCGTGCGCCCGGAGGAGCAGGTACGTGTGCTGTGTGCTCCACCACCGTCACGCACATCACAGGAGGGGAGCAAGCACCGCTCGCAAGGCACAGAGCTCTGCTACAAAAACAACCATTCAAATAAATTCCCCAAAAATTCTCTAATTATACACAATTACTTGTCTGGTGCACGCCTCTCCGTGTGTGAGGTTATCGACCAAATATACCCTTCTTCTCCCCATTATGCCCATAACCGTATGTATCCAGCTATATGTTGGCACGCCACAATGATGATGGCGATTCCTTGCCGCGCCGCGTCGTGGCCCCATCCACGGTGATATAGAAGGAGGCTTGTGTCTGCGCCTATTTTACGGTCGCCACATTAAGAGGCCGTTGAATGTGTATGCCATGCGCATCTGTGTGTATGCTTACGCGACGGGCTACCACCGGCAGACTCTAACCGGCGGCAGGTCCCCGCCGCCTTCGAGTTTCAGGCCGGTTACCCCATTCCAATCAATCAAAACAATGGCAAGTAGACGCACAATTGAAATGAAGTGCTCAACGCGGCGACGATGTGTCGTTGTAGTCCACCACCTGCGCGTGGATGTGTGCGTTTCGCGTTTGAATTATTTAAATTGTACACGCATTGAAGTGCGCGTGTACACAATTCACGACAGACGGTGTGTGCTACAGTTTGTAGTCCTAAATGGGAACTGTGGCTAACATGTGCTCCGCGAGACGGCCACTTTTCGGCGGATTTCGTGTGAATTTCTGGTCGTAAGCGAATACAAGCACACGTGTGAGTGACTGGCCCCGACAGGAATTTGATTTATTATCTGCCAAATCGGAGACAAACACTAAAAGCGAGCAAAAAACGCCGTGAAATACACACATTTATGTATTTTTTTTTAATGAATGAGTGGAATTTTAAGCGGCATTTATCGAGACACTCGCGCGCTCGTCGTGACGCATAGGTGCCAGTGCCCTGTCGGTGCTTGTTTCCGTCGCTCTTTTGGGGGTCAATAAATGAGAGATTTCCCTAGATGCGGATTGAAACGAAAAAAAAAAAACAAAAATCGCGCCGAACACGCCAGCGGAGGCACAAAGGAGTCTGTTATTCGCGGATTAAGTTCAAGGTCGGCAGTCCGATGGCTTTGCGCTGTGACGTTGCTTTTGATGTGTTTCTACGGGTTTTTGGGGACTTTGGAATATGGTCGGCCATTGATATCACGTTGCATGTGGTCGGCTGGCAGGAGGGTGGTTGTATTTATAAATTTCTCATGGGTCCGTGTGAGGGGGAGTGACATTTAGTGATGACAAGTGGGATGGTGGGGTTTTGCCTTTGATGTGACGCGCTTTGAAGGATGGATGACATTTATAGGCTTACTCCGACTACAGAGGTGCTAATGTTAAACAAATGGGTTGCCGAAGTCAAAACTTCGCAGCTGGAGACGAACTACAATGGGACACCTCCAAAGTCGGAATATCAAAATTATTTCGATTTTGAGGGAGTCCGACTTTGGGAGACCGCACTGTACTGATAAATAAAAACAAATTTATCGATGAGTACAAGAAAGATCATAAAGAAGTCGAATTCAGCTCTCACCACTGATCATAAACTGACTTTTACCAGTCCCTTGACACTCCTACGTCATTCAATTCACGATCAGCTGATCAAATTAGATCAGAAACCAATGTTTGCAGCAAATCCAAAGCAAAGCAATTTCCCAAGACAACATTTCTCATCGGCTTCAATTTGAAAAGCTTTGAAGTCCATAATTTCATTTGTTTCCTTTTCAGCGATAACGAGTAGGTAAGTGCTTTGTACTGAATATTAATTTCTAAGAACGTGTACGTGACTTTCAATGGAGACTGTTTAGCATTGAAAGGCAAACACGCAAACTCTTACGGACTGTTGGCAGAATAAATGACAATTGTTTCTCTACACAAGCTTAGAGACCCTCATTGTTTACGATGACACATGCCTAAACAATAATTCTTTCGGAATGGGGTGTCACATTAAAAAAAAACCCAATTGTTGCACCCTGTGAAGTAAGTTGGCACATGTTCTTCTATTGAAAATGATTCATCAGTGAGTTTGGCTTTTAAGGAATAGAAGAACAAGGAATTTTTCATGACATGAGTCATCACGAGGTTTTGAAAAAGAAAAGTTAGTTTTTGATTTGAGATCTAAAATATTGGGTCTATAACTTAGTTTGTGCTGTTTTTTTTTTTTTCAAAATTTGAACGTTTGTTTAAGAAAAGCATTCAAAATAGTATTATTCAAAGTATTGAAGCTATGACTTTATCAATGACAGTAGCTTTCCAACGCATATTCCAATGGAATAATACAAGTTACGCCATCTATTAGCAAACCCCACGAACTAAGTTATAAACGTCTTGCACAGCAATGAAAGTATTTCTAATCTACGATCATTTGATCTGCCTTGCCTTCTCGAATCAGTCCGCTTGGTTCGACGACCTACCCGGTTTTGTAGTTGATTGTTCATGCACAGTACTTCCATTTGAAAAGGATTTCCTTGTGTTTTAGGCTTAGTCTGTCTTGCATTCTCGAAGCTGCTCGTTTCGGTTCAACGACCATCTTAGCAGACGAGGTAACTTCGTAATCTCATTCGATCGACCATCAAAATGACTACACAATCTCATTCTGTCGAGATCCATTATGTTCATTTTGAAAGCTTTAGCGGTCTCTACGAAGGATCGATCTTCTAAAAGCGGACAGCTGTTAGCATACACGAATGATTGGTCGAAGGGAGGGTAGAATCAATGAAGCGGTTTACTTATCGTATTGAGCAACGAGGCCTTCAAGGAGAGAGCAAGTGTCAGAATAGATAGATTTAACTTTAACTTAGACAGGGACTTACTCTCCAATTTGATACAAATCGAATAATACAGACCTCACTGCAAGGAGCCTTGCCCAGAGGCATAGAATAAAAGTGGACAAGGTCTTGGTTTTTTCGAGGACGGAGTTCTTTGTGCAATCGTTGGTCTGGTTCGGGTTCAGATCTAGAAAGATGCACTCACAAACTCATGTGTACATCGGCATGAATCTACTACACATTTGGCGAAGTCTTGTGCTCGGCTCCAGCACAAGGACTTCAACTTCAAAGCTTGTGGGACATCGCAGAGGAAGAGTCTGCATGTAAGGTGTGTAGAAAATGACGAATATAACTAGAGGCCGCTAATAGAGATCATGTTAGATAGGGTATTGGGTGAGGAACCGACTGTAACGCTTTACAAAGAAAAAGAAATGAACAATCGAAGTAGAACGTAGGTCCAATTTGGCATTCATTGAAATGAAATGTATTTTATAACGTATTAATCTATTACAAGATCAAAACAAAGCTCAAAACGCTTGAAATGTGGTGGATCCAGATGAAAAATGTGGCATGTAGCCCACATTCTTAAAACAAAGGTTAGGTTAGGTTGTAGTGGCTGACTGCTGCAGAGCAGTCACACTTAGGCCAGAGTAGGCCCATTGTGATACCACGCGGATTGACTTCTCCTAACGCTGGAACCAGTTGGTGCTGCTGATGAACCGATTTAGTTGGCCAATGCTGGCACTTTTTAGCTCGTTACGGCCGCTGAAGTAGTAGGCTCCTAGGTGCGGTAACCTACGACTGGCAAGAGCACTGCAGGAGCAGAGAAGGTGATGAGTGTTCTCTTCCTCCTCTTCATCCATGCAGCTTCTGCAAAAATCATTATATGGAACACCCATCCTGCGAGCATGCGTGCGTGAGACCCAGAAATTTCGCACTGGTGGTTAGCTGTAATGTATGTAATGTATGGGGGATTTTGTATCTTCTGGTGAAGAGTACGATATCCGTTTTTTGTGGGTTGACGCCGAGTCCGCATGTTTATGTCCATGCCTCTAGCTTGTCAACATTCTGCATAATGTCTCATAGAGTAGAGACGAATTTGCCGGATGCCTCTATGGCAATATCATCCGCATATGCAACAACTTCTTAAAACAAAAGAATTCCCTGTTCTCCTCAGTGATCATAGTTGGTTGCACATTTTCGGTAGGTACTAGATGTGATACAAGAGAATTGTAGTAGATCCAACAAAATTGAGGTAAAGTCACTTATTGATAACCATTCACGGTAGTCACGTTTGTTTCGGGAAATTATTAAGCATCTATGCTTAAAATTCACTGACTTGCTTGCCTGTGCCTATGGTCGGCTGTCGAAAAAATCAAATAGTCGCCAGTCCACAACATAGTGACCTCAAATGTACGCCTCGCAAGTACTTTCTATCAAAATTTTGTATTTCTGTGTAACCACCTTGATCTTTACTTTTGGCTTAGCACATTTGCGGCTGCCCTAGCATTTCACTATTTTTTCAGTTTTTTCCCTGTTGAGTTCACACGCATTGCCTCCTTATCTGTAATCAACTTCCCTCGTTACAAAAAAATATAAAAACCAACTCTGGCACCAACCGCAGACACATTCATTCCCATAAAGTGAAAAACGTCATAGTTTCAGCTCAAGAAACCACCACACTTCTCTCTCGTCTGATTCCCACAAACCGAACAAGAATGCCCGACCACAAAGGCGAGTCATTGCGGAAGACGCGACGGAAGTTGTAAATTACGTCTACTTCCACAGAATCTGGCACAGGTGCTGCGTTCAGAACATAAAAGGCGACCTGTAGGAAGCACATACTCATTAACATTCACAGAGGCTATCAAATTTCCTCAGCATTCGCACATTCGTTAACCGAATTCATTACTCTCGCTTAGCCCGACGCTGCTCAGTCTTATCCCAGAGTTTAACGATCGATTTTGCTTCGATGTGAACAGAGGGGGGGAACGAATTTTGAATGTTCGAACGAGAGAGTCTCCATCGGGTACAAGAAACCCCAAATTGCCAGTCAGTTGTGCGTATAAAATTTAAATCGCCTTCCTGTGGGTTCCCCAGCACAGTGCGGCGAGGACTTTAAATTAAGCTGTTCCGCTCCAAACATGGACGCCAAATGTTTACAAAGTCAACCATCTGCTGTCCAACTGAGTGTGGACACGTCCTGTTCTTCGGCCAGCGCGAGGGGGAATATAAAATTGAAACAATACTGTACGTACTCGGGATTCGAAACAGAGCACTCAAAATATTTACCCTGCTCCCTGGGACCCACTAATTCAATTCCTCGCAGATCGCTCCTCCAGCACTGCACTCCTCGTCGAAATGCACACAGCGACCTCGCGGACAAATCTCTAGTCGCGAAAGATCGATGCGCGCACACAGAAACGACCGCGCAGACAAGTGGTGTGCCACAGTCTTAGCCACCAACAAAGGCGGCGAGTGGAGCATCTCTCGTTTGCGTTTGTTTTGGTCAATGGCCAGCCAACGGGCACAGGTAGACCCCCGATAAGGTAAAGTGTATTCGTCTCGCCTAAGCAGACGGGTAGGAGAGGCATTAATGTTCTCTGCCTTCGTAGCCGTCGCGCAGGACTGTGTCTTCAAAGTTTGAAGACCTTTTGCTGCGGCTGACCGTTCTCACACAAGCCCACGTCTGTGGGTATATGTCTGCGGTTGAACACAGTATCTTCTCCACGGCCGATCATCATTATGGTCGTCGTCGTCGTGGTTGTTGTCCCAATCGCCGTCGCAGTTGATGGTGCCCGCCTGTGCAGTGCAGTGCACAGATTAAAAGCTAAAATAAAAGTTATGTGGAACTTCTTTTTGTATCTAATTCTGGTGGGGCTGGTGCAGTGCACGGCAAGCGGAGCACCGGAGTGTGACGGGGCCGTTGAATGTGAATCCGGTTTTGGTTAATGGTGCTTACGTTTTGTAGAACTTCAGTTCAGGCTACGACGACGATTTGGATTAGGTTTTGTGTGCGTTTTTTTGTGAATTTTATTTGTTTCTCGGTTTCTTTGTTGCAGGTAGACGACGGTTCTGTTGTCTTGTGGGTATCTTACGATGCAGCGGCCTTCAACAAACGCACACACACGATTAAGTTGTTACTTTTTGTCCTTGCTTTGGGGAATAATGACCGAAGAGGAGCGCCTACTTTCAGTGGGTTTAGACGTGTATTAATCGCTTTGAACTGAGTGTTCTTTTTGTTTATTTTTTGCTTAGAAGTGTGCTGTCTTATTTTTAGAAACTGATCTTATCCATGTGAGGCATGAAGTTCAGGCACTGAATCAAAATCATCAATTTCTAAAAGCTGATCTTCTAAGTTGTGTAATACAGTCTTTATTAATTGCTACGTACATTTATTTATAGTCGTTGATGACACGGACCGAAATAAGAAGTCTGAATTCATTTTTTCTAAACGCTTCGTTGCTTAATGTCTTGGCAGGAATGGTTTCCAAAAGGAGAATCTGCGACACCTCAAATCACTGATCGAGTTTAAGGTTCAGTGCTTCAGTCACACCATGCTTCAGAATGGAGGACATTGCCTACATTATCCTCTAAAGCGATGAACTCCAGAACTATTGACATGAGAAAAAATGTCAAGCAAAGGTAATTCTGATCTGGACAGCATAATTAACTGGGGTAAGAACAACAGAGTGGAATTCAATGTTTCCAAAACTCAATGCTGCCTGCTGTCTCTAAAGCGAACCCCTGATAATCAAGCATTATCCATGAATGGCGCTTGTATCGACGAAACCGGAAAACTTTCCATCCTTGGTATGTGCATCAACACAACACTTAGTTGGAACGATCATATATGCGAGGTCGCCAAAAATGCTGCGAAATATTAAGGTTTCCTTAATCGATTCAAGAAACACTTCACCCCCTCTGATTTGGCTTTAATCTATAAGGCGTATATTCGCCCTAAGCTTGAGTATAACGCTCATATCTGGACTGGTGCCCCCAAGACCCCCTTGCACCTACTAGATAGAATCCAAAAGCGAGCGATAAAACTTATGGGAGACAACGATATCGCGGGTTCATTAGACTCGCTTGAACATCGACGTACCGTGTCTTCTTTGTCCGTGCTTTATCGTTATTTTAACAAACGATGCTCAAGTGAGCTAGCCAACTGCATTCCTCCTCTCCTTGAATTCACCCGCAATACACGTCTCGCCAGGAATGCACTTCAGTTTACCCTTAAGCCTACTTTCGGACGCACAGTGAAATTTAGAGACTCGTTTTTTAGCCGCACCACACGAATATATAATGCTCTTCCCAGCTCAATATTCCCCATAGATTACAATCCGCAGATGTTTAAGACCAAGTGCCCGGGCATGCTCTTCCACTATCACTGCAACCATTGATGATGATTCCTGGTTTCTCTTAATAGAATTGACAGGCACATACAACATGGGCCAAAATATAACAATCAAAAGCCACAATGGTTGTAGTAGTTTGTCTGCCTCGAGACGAACGTCAACTGTGCCAACTCAACGAATGTCATCTCAGTGGAGCAGTCGCCGTAGAATAGTTCTTAGCAATCGGTGCTACTTCGGTCTGTCGAAAGAACTGGGGTCCAAGCTACTGAATCTTGGTGACTTCGACAGAAAAATTCTACTTCGAATATATGATCTCGTCTGCGAGTAAGGTGAATGGAGGAGTAACCACAACTGCGAACTCTCGTGCTGTACAAAGATGTGTTCGGAAGCAAAATGACGACGACTGCACTAACTCGGTCATATCGATCGCAGGAACATTGCTCCAATCCTCGAAGCTGCTGGTTTGAAAAGGACAGGAAGACCGAACATCCGGTACAAAAACAGACCAAGTCACCTTGAAGGCAAGGGAGCTGGGTCTTGATGACCAGAAGCAGCGTACACAAGACCATCATCGATAGAAGACAGATATTGCTCAGCCTCAGATTCTTCATAGGTCGTCCGCAACCATTTCCCATACAAGTTATGGTCTCTTTAGAGAGGCATGTTGGTTGAGGCCCAGGTCCACCCCGGACTGTAGCGCCACACAATGAAGAAGTTATGGTCTTCTTAAAATGTCAACTTGGCAAAAGACTTAATACAAATAGAAATAAGTCAATCTTCGGTTTGATGGAATTTGGTTCAATCAGAAACTGTACGTCCTGTACAGCGACATGCATTTAGCCAGGCGCATGTTGATGCTGACTGGCTATGCTGGCTGTGTCATGAAGAGCACATGGACGACACAGCGTCAGCCCAAGAAATCGTTGACTCCACGCCAACCAGGCAACGCATTTACGTAAAAGGACCTCAGAGAACATGGCGTATCCAATCGAATGCAACTGGTTAAGGATCATGCCACATAGATGTTGCATATAGCACATAAGCACATAAAGCTTGTGGTTTGAGGCCTAGTTTGATCCTACACCTTAGGGGCATCAGAAGATTAATACGAAATGAGTGCTAGCTTAGGAGTTTTTATTGATAGACGTAGACCTCATATTAATTCACCGGGATATTTAAGTAAACAGAACTACATAAAGCACACCCAAGACAGATGCCAGTGATGACAGTGCAACAACCTCTCCATTTACAGAGAATGGCTATTTGTGTGGGTTTTGATTCTTAGGCAAAAATAAAGTAGTTTAGAGACGACTTCTACCTCTCTTACCTCTCTGAATTCTTAGCAGCACTTTTTTATTTAAATGGCCAAGCAGAGAATGCCATTTACATTATTTCGTAAATAATCGTCAGGTATTCATGAACCGTCAGGTGGTGGCCTGTGGCGTTTTAAGTATGTGTGTAGACCACTCCAACTTCGACGTCGTAGGTTCGATTCCAGCTCTGAGCGACAAAAAATAATTTTGACGACCCCACATCTTTCGAGTCACTGACAATACTCAAAGAGTATTTTCTGTCTAGAAAAAGCTTCTCAAACTTGGTCGGCGTAAAACTGTAGGTTCCTTCCACTCCAGAGACAACAATAGCACGCCCAACACGAATGGTTGCTGAGAAGCTAGACCCTGGCCCTTAACGGGTGTTAGCGCCACCTATATTATATTCATGAACAACTGTCAAAAACTTTGAAATTCGTCTGTCAACAAAGGTTCAATCAGCTTTGAAATCGACTCTATCTTTACCTCTATAGTACCTGATTTCTGCCGTTAAGCTTGCGGTATCATTGGAACATAAAGAACAAAAAATCTCAGTGCAGTTAGCAAAAAACCTTTCAGCATTGCAAAAACACGTCTAAAACTCATTAGTGCTTTGCAGTCAACAAAAAAAAACCCGCAAAGTAAAATTGCAATTATTGTTCTATTTCCAAGGTGTCTGTGCTCGTTACAATGAACAATTCCGCTCCAGTGAACATACCCGGTTTTTTATCAGTTCACTATATCGAACCTCCACCGTATTTTCCCGATCTCTATCAGTGATGTTAGTGAATGGATACGTTTTTTTTTTCAATTATGTGACATTCATTTACGCCACGCAATTAATTAGCGGACATTTTCCTGGATGTCTCAGGGTTTTCAGTGTCACCCGACTTTGTGCACTTGAGATTGTGATATGAAGGAAAATTTCGTTGAGATTATGTTAAATATCTTCTTCAGACTTGGCAAATTCGCAGATTTCACAGAAGATGGTATTTGTTATTGTAAATTGAAAAACAAATATTTCATATTAAAGAGTAATGGCCCCTAAGCTCAGCACCTTCCAGTAGTCAATTGGCACAAGTTCCATTTGAAATGTGGCTCTGGCCAGACTTCGAGCCAGAAATGGAATTTAGTCGTATGTTCATGAATGGTTCCAAAACCAATGAAGGGTGCTATGCTGTTGTTCTCGACAACATTAGTTATACACCTCTTTAGGTAAAATTGCGTCGGTTTTCCAAGCGGAAACATATGCAATCCAAATAGCAACAAACTATATTGTAAAGGACAGGTGGACGAGTCGACGCTTGTAGTTACAGCCAGGGTGTGCTTAAGACCTTACACAACCCTTTACCACTTCAACGATAGTTCAGGAATGCAAATCGTCTCTGAATTTGATTGGCAGTCAAAATTCACTGAAACTGGGTCTCAAGGCACCAAGGAATCGCTGGAACTGAGATCGCCGACAAACTTACTAGACAGGGATTAGAGGAATCTTTCTCAGGTCCTGAACCGGCGATCGGACTACCTGGGTCTGTGACTAGAGCTTCCATTGGATTATTGAACCGGAAACATAATCGTTCGCTCAAGGATGTAGACCGACAAAGCGGCATTCTTGTTGTCCCTTGACAGAAAACACTGTAGACTAACCGGTGCAATAACGAGTCACAGCACTTAAATGTGATTGATATAAGCGAAGACACCCTCTGCGACGACACTGTCGCTGTCCCACCTTTGCTTGGATCAGGTGACAGGTCTTCAGCGCTGGTGCCTTCATCACAGGAGCACTTTCTGGTCTTCCGAAGGAATTGTAGGTTGCTGCCTGGCAGTACAATGGAACAGCCTTGAGACTAAGTGATCCAGTATAGTATTAAGATCTCCAACAACAAAAAATGTACAAGTTTATTTTTTCGCATAAGAATGACATCTAAAATCTTTGTTGGGACACATTTCTTTTCTAAATTACTCGTTTTTTAAGCTTCTGCGACTGATAAATAATTTAACCTCTGGTAACACTGTTGCAGACCCCAAACATTAAAAATGACCAAATACTCCATTAAATAGTTGAAGAATGGATTTTTAAGATTCAATCAAATACAACAAGAGTTAAGGGCCTGACTACTGATGTCATCACCCTACTTTGAATTCAAATAAACATACATCCCATCCACCACATCTTTCAGTAAATACTTCAGTGTTTCTTCTTTGATTTAATGACTCCTCTCTTGTTTGGTGACGCCTCCGTAATTACTTCATCTAAGGTCCACACAAGCGAAGGAAAAAAGAAGACACTCCATCATTCCGACTGGGAAATCATGTTGATTGATGTACAAGTTCATTCACAGTACTTAAGCACTGACGCATACATAAATCGAATTGCTGTGGATAAACCGGAGAAACCAGACGTTGACTAACTCCACTGCGAATCTTTGTAGACATTAAACTGGAAAAGAACGAATTGCCAATTCGGTAGTTGAAAAGTATGCATTAAAGGGTACATATGTGATCCCTAACAACTTGGTGATCTAATCCATCTTAGATGGCTAGAGGCGGTCTGAGTTTGACGTTTATGTTAGAGCATGTCATTGGCGTCGACGAAGGAGAAAAATTAAAGAGGCATCTTACTTCTAATTTTGTTCATGTCAATCCATGGAGAGACACTCACAAGTACTTCAAGACGTGTGCTTAAGATTTAGTCTAAGCCAGCAGACATGAGGTGGGTAGATAGGATGGCGACCCAAACGTCTCATTAAGGTTTTATGAACGCACTGTGATTTTTCCAATTTTTCCCCTCCACGCAAAGGACGACGATAGAAGAGAATTCCGTCCCCCGATCTGGACGAAGTCAAGGTAGCGATATTGAGACTGAAGTCGAACAAAGCTGCTGGAGCGGACGGATTGTCCGCGGATCTGTTTAAAGCAGCAGGAGACGATCTGGTTGGTCGCATACACCAGCTCATCGGTAGGATTAGGTCGGAGGAAAGCATGCCCGACGAGTGGAATCTTAGTGTCGTTTGCCCGATCCACAAGAAAGGAGACTGACTGCGCCGACTATCGGGGGATAAGTCTCCTTAACATCGCCTGCAAAATCTTCTCTGCCGTTCTGTGTGAGCGAATGAAACCATTCGTCAACAACATTATAGGTCCCTATTAGTGCAGTTTCAGGCCTGGGAAGTCCACTATCGATCAAATTTTCACATTACGGCAGATCCTCGAAAAAACCCAACACACACCACCTATTTGTCGACTTGCCGCATATGACAGTGTGCATAGAGACGAGCTATACAACGCCATGTCTGGTTTTGACATCCCTGCCAAACTCGTCAGATTGTGCAGGATGACGATGGAGAACTCTCGCTGCTCCATCAAGGTCGGTAACGAACTCACCGAGACCTTCAATGTCAAACAAGGTTTTAGGCAAGGCGACGCGCTGTCATGTGATTTCTTTAACATCGTCCTGGAGAAGATCGTGCGAAACTCACACGCCAACACTAGAGGCACGATATTCCAGAAGTCCGTTCAACTGCTAGCATACGCGGACGACATTGACGTGATTGGCCGAAGTCAGCGAGCCGTCAATGAAGTGTTTGCTTGTATTGAAACGGAGGCGGCAAAAATGGGTTTAGCGGTGAATGAGGGCAAAACAAAGTATATGCTGTCATCAAGAAAGGACACACAACATCGACGACTCGGTCAGAACGTCACCATAGGCAGCTACAACTTCGAGCTAGTAAAGGACTTCATCTACCTTGGCTGCCAAGTAAATAGTGCGAACAACATCAGTACCGAGATTAAACGCAGAACAACTCTCGCCAACCGCTGTTTCTTTGGGCTAAAGAGGCGATTGAATAGTAGAGCCCTCTCTCGAAGGATCAATATTATTATGACTGGCGCTACTGCCCGTTGAGGGCCAGAGCCTAACTTCTCAGCAACCACTAGTGTTGTGTGTGCTCTTGTTCTCTCACGAGTGGAAGGGACCTACAGTTTTATGCCGACTCCGAACGGCCAAGTTTGAGAAGCTTTTTCTAGACAGAAAATACTCTTTGAGCATTGTCAGTGGCTCGAAAGAGGTGGGCCGTGAAAATTATTTGTGTCGCATACGATGTCGAGGTTGGTGTCGACGCACATACCCACAACACCACGGGACAACTCGAAGGAACAAGGTAACATTATATAAGACCCTGAACTTCCCTGTACTGCCCTATGGCGCGAAGGCTGGACTATCTCAAGAGCGGAAGTAGACGCACTTGGTCTCTTCGAGAGAAAAGTTCTGCTTTCAGTCTTTGGTCCTGTTTGCGTTGAAGGTTCCTGGAGAAGAAGATTAACCACGAATTGTACGGGCTGTACAGCGACATGAGTCTAGTCAGGCGTCTACGGATTCAACGCCTAAGATGGCTAGGCCATGTAGAGCGCATGGACAACACTGCTCCAGCCCGAAGAGTCTTCGACTCCGAACCAGTGAGACAACGCAATAGAGGACGACCACGAACCCGATGGCGCACTCAAGTGGAAAAGGACCTCAACCAACTTGGAGTGCGAAATTGGAGGCAGCTGGCTAAAGATCGTGGAGAGGATTGTTGACCGAGGCCCAGGTTCACCCCGGACTGTAGGGGCACAAGAAGAAGAAGAAGATGTCTTCGATTGGTTCTCGAACGGATCTAAGTCTTTTTTCAGATGCCCTTTAGAAGCATGGATTGAGCAATGCATTTTGGCCAATATTAAAAAAAAAAACCTGAACATTGACAGACGCCACGCGTGGTCACGTCGAAACAACTGGCGTCAAAGCTCCTGACTTGGATGGCCAAAATCATGTTCTACAACACTCTAATTTTACCAGTCCTGTTTTATGGAGGAAAGCTAGACGATAAGCAAAGTTGCAGAGCTGATTCTTGGTATCTTCGAAGAGAAGGACAAATTCTACGTCGGATATATGGTCTGGTCTGCGAGGAATGGAGAAGACACAATCGCGAACTTTACGAGCTGAACAAGGATGTGGGTGTAGTTCGGAAGACAAAAACCCATCGACTACACGGGCTCGGCCACATCGAGCGCATGGACATCAACGTTCCAGCTAAGAGGGTCTTCGAATCCGAGCCTCCTGGTTCGAGAAGGAGAGGAAGACCGAACCTCCGGTACAAAGACCAAGTCATCGTAAAACAGCTTGGTCTTGATGACTAGAAGGCAACAATTGCTCAAGATCAGACCTGCAAGGGTCGCCGGATTGATAAGTAAGCAAGTAAGTAAGTAAGTAAGTAAGCAAGTAAAGCAAGTAAAGCAAGTAAAGCAAGTAAGCAAGTGTGGTCAACTTTGCAGACAATAATTGAACACTGATCAATTCCACAGCTAACCTGTCAGAAGTTCCACAAGGAAGCATTTCACTTCAAGCCTAGACTCAATGAACTGGCGGCATCTTAAAGAACAAAGTAAACATTTCCACAAACCTTTCTGGGAATCTGTTTTGAAAACGCCGCCACCTACTCTGACGGCTGTGACAACAACAGCCATCCTTTCAATTTCTAAAAACCACTTGCGACACCAGGCATTCCAGCAAACCGCAGCCTATTGACAGATCAATCATTTCTAGCGCCACCAGAGAATCAGTTTGCACAACCCAGATCAGGTTGGGTTATCAAGTCGACCGAACCCCCCCGTAAAACGTCTTATCGGTGTTCCTTATCATCACCACCGCGCCGAACACGATCAAACACACACGGCACCGCTGTCTACACGGTTTGCTGCACGTACACGCCGCTCATTAGAACAGCACCCGGCAAGCAGCAAATGAAAATGCAATTCCCCCCACATCGCCGACGACGAACACCTGGATAGGGCCGACATCGGTTGCGTCTTCAACAAAAATAATCAAACGTCGGGCGAAGTTCTGACACACATCAGCCGTCTTCGCCGCCACCGCTGCAGGTGGGCGGGAGAAGGCCCCCGCCCCAGCTGTCGCAGGGGAGTAGAAAATAAATAATCCACGAAAGAAGCGATAAGAAAACCTTCCGGCATGCAAAGAAGGAACAGAAAAAAAAATGAAATAAATAAACCAAGACGACACAATAAAGACACATCGCATCAAACGCACGCACACACCGGGAGGGTGAACAGAAAAACGGTCTGTAATAAAGTTGAGTGAACTTTCAGCTGTTGTGGATGAGTAATCACGTGAAATCACATAAAAGAAACTCCACAAGGAAGACAATTTGAATATGAGAACTAGGCATACAGCGCTGCGGACGGACAACAGACCGAACGAACGGGAGTAGGAGGTCGAGGCGACGAGCAACGAGGTGTGCGTGCTGAAACCGAGTGAGATACGTAAACAGAGAAACAGAAGTCAAACCCGTTTCGCAAGCCGTGCGGAGTCAGTGTCAGTGCGATGACGATGAACGCACATAAACGGTGTAAATTGCAGCGTAATGGGGGTTTTCAACCGAACACACCGCCGAAGAGTCAACGACAGACAGAAGAGACTACAAAACAAAAAGGAAAGAGAGACAACTTGATACTTCGGTGTAACCCAACCCGACAGGCGATGCTGCCGCTGATGACCGTGTCCGCCGAAGGAGCACACACATTGTGTCAAAAAGATGCGGATAACAGCTGACTTTCCGAGGAAATTGAAAATTGCCAAGAAATGCATTGGCCAAGGTCTAGGATGGCTGGCGTTTTTTCCCGCGAACCGAGCGCACCAGACAATGCATGAAAAAGGGACTGACAACGACGACACGGTGCGGCGGTGGCACTATTCCGAGATGATCTTCAGATGGACGCAGTCACGTTCGGTGTATATTTATAACACACAACAGCCCTGAGTGAGCACACAGTTTGCCGACAAAGTGCCGGGCATGAACATTTCCAAGTACACTTCCTTTAAGACGGTTCTTTTTTCTTCGCCTTTCGCATTACTCTCACTTCACAGCAGCTCCTGGTGTGGTGATTTGTTGTTAAGTGCGAAATAAAATGCTGTAAGCATGTGACAGTTTACGGTGCGCTCTTGGTGAGGTGGTGGTTGGTTTTTTTTTTCTTTTTTTGTCGCGTTTGTCCCTCGTCTCTGCCCAAGTGTCAGGTTTCATGATCATTGTCAGGGGGAATACTTTTCAGAAGTGGCAGTTGCTTTAGAGAGAGAGATGTAATAAATTAAGGGGCGCATGGTTATGGAGGTCAGCAAATTATGATCACAACCCTAAACCTTTGACATTTGTGTTTGGTTGGTCTGGTGAAGTTGAGTCCATGAAGTGGTGGTGGTGGTGGTTGAGTGTTGTCATTCCACTTGGGCAGGTTATGTATACAAATTAGAACATTATGGTGTGTGTGTGATCTAATGGCTTGACATGTTGTTGAGGCGTTTACATCGGTAGTGGAGCTACCGTTTCTGGGTTATTTTTTTATTGCGACAAGACGTTACACACATCGGACAAGTGTTATTTTTTTTAAGTCAAGTACACATCGGTCAAGTGTTTTTTTTTAAGTCAAGTACACATTGTAAGAAGGGAATTTGTTTCATTAAAATATGCGACATGATTTTGTGTAATATTTGGAGGCTGAGCGAGTAGTTTAGTAGAAGTTAATTTTTTAACAATCATTACTTGCTTACAAATGTAGTAGGAGCCATTGGAAGAAATGGGATGGAACACAGATTGTGGGCAGGAAGATCAGAGGGTTTCTAATGTCATACACTTCTCCAATTTGATGGTTCTGAGAAGCGTCTACTTATAGTTACAGTTGGCCAATCGACACATGACTCTGTCGGTGTTTTTTGGTACTAACTTTCTTAGGCAATATTCTGACAGATCGTTGAGGGATGGGAAATTATATTGATTATATTGATTATAATGAAAATATCAGCTTGACAACCACTTATTACAAACTGGCATACTTTTTCCGTGTATTTCACTAACAATTATACCCGCAATTGATAATTAAATGTATAATTTCACACATTTATCTTTCTACCAAATTTGAATTTTCAATACAACTTTGTTCCCGGGAGATACTCACACTTAAGGCCCAAACCCATAGAATTCATTGCGTGCATTGCGTCTGTCAAAAAATTGACTTTTTCTCATGTGACGTGTGGAGTTCTATCGATTTTGGACGAAACGCAAATATTCATTGGTGAGATTTTGCAATCCGGCAAACACGATTTTTGATTGATTTCAACCGCAACGCAAGCTACAGATTCTATGGTATCGAACCTTTAAGTCAAAGTAGGCCCAATGTGATACGACGCGAATTGACATCTAACTAGATCCACTATGGTGGCGCTATGTAGCCCGTCGAGACAACACGGACAGGGGAGGTTGATTTGTTGTTGAAATGCTGACGTTTGACAAACGTTTCTTGGACAGGTCAATGCTTTGGAGCATTCAGGCAATATTCACCACTATTCCCATAGTCTTGTCACCCAATATATATCACTGTGGCAAACTTATGTAGAATTTGACATGTGACACAGATCCAAGCGCCCATATAAGCTTAGCCACTGATCATTTCAAATTATTAAGAGATGGAGAGCCGTACTCTGTGAACGTTGCTTGTCGCCTGGGGAGTTAAGTCCAGACACCCACCGTCGATGTCGACGCTCATATTTATGTACTTCCTTTGTCTCGACAGCTACGTCTTGCATATATGGTATTTCAGGCCTTCTGGAGGTAAAACAGTTGATTGACTTATGAGATGTAACTCATACACAGTCTCCCATGTCATGTAGAGTTACCACACTGGTGAATTCTAAAAACGAAACGTTTAGGAAGACGTATTTAAATGTCATTGTCATCAGAATTTTGCATAAGAACGTGGCTAATCAAAATCAACACCAGAGGGCGCTGACTATCAAGGTCGATTCGCCAATAGCAGATTATAACGAAGTTTATAAACGTCAAACTGTGGCAATCAGAGATGAGAATTTACTGCATATGTAGTAGATCTACGTCATTAATTAATGTTCATACATTTGCTACGTAGCAACTCATTTGTACTCCGTTAAGCTTAACTCCATTTAAGGTGCATTGCAAGAATGTGTAATATTTTGTAATATCTCTTCTTTAGCCAAGGTGCCACGGGCAACATTTTTGCTATAGACCGCTTCGCCTGTCCCATCAAAATGACATGCATCAATAGGTGAGGGGTTTTTGCCTATTTGGCGGTCACGTGAGAACAGCTACGGTAGTAGGCGACGAATGTTTAAAATTATATTTAGTTTTTATATCTGTTTCGCTTTTTGTAAATCTACTTCAATTTTTTTTCATTAATTTGCTCCACTTCCCGGACTCTCATTCATGCTGGCAACCCTCAAAGATTTCCGTTCATAAATGTGAATGAACCGCATTGAACCGCACAGTGCGTGACAGCTATCGGCAACTGCGTTCACAAAAGCAAAGCGACTCTCAAACTGCGATCAAGTTGACAGTGATTTTTGTTTTACTGCAGGATTGCAAGGATACTGAAAGGTGGATTTCTTGACGCGAAATTGCTTCCTCAAAACATCATCCGGCAGTTCCCTTTTAACTTTTCATGTGTTGTATTTTTTGGCACAATATTTAGCTTAGAAATACAATTAAGTGTCACTCTTTTCGTACGGAGTACGTTTCACTTATGAATACTTTATTGACAATCTGACATGCTGCAAGGTTAGGTTTAGATTGAACATGACTTCCCCTCGGAGGCCAAAGGGCTCATTGTGAATCATTTTATTTGTTCAATAGGTACACAATCCTTCTACCCTGTCATTTCGCTTTGTGACAGAAAGCACCCGTGCTCCATATACATTTTAAAAGATTTGATGTGTCCGCTGTTAGCTAACGCCGATTCTAGAGAGCTGGGCAGTGCAAAGCAGATGTTCGATTGTCTTGGTTTCTTCGCCGCAGTACCGGCAGAGATCGCTGGATTCCTGGTTAGATTTGCGAAGCATTATTCCCATCGGACAGTGTTCTGCGTGGCCCGTGGCGTTGTGGGTACGTGCGTCGACCCCAACCTCGACGTCGTAGGTTCGATTCCAGCTCTGAGCGACAGAAATAATTTTCACGGCCCCACCTCTTTCGAGTCACTGACAATGCTCAAAGAGTATTTCCTGTCTTGAAAAAGCTTCTCAAACTTGGCCGTTCGGATTCGGCGTAAAACTGTAGGTCCCTTCCACTCGTGAGAGAACAATAGCACGCACAACACGAGTGGTTGCTGAGAAGCTAGGCCCTGGCTCTCTATGGGCTGTAGCGCCACCCATATTATTATTATAGTGTTCTGCGATCACTCCGACGAACATACGGAACGATTTTCGGTCTAAAGCCGGAAGCTTAATTGTTTATCTGACCCGCTGCAAGCAGCTTGCGGCAGTGTTTGTGTTCAAAAATGCATCAAGAAAATATTTGATGCAGTGCACGGGCTACATTGTTGCATTTATGAACTCAACCTAGGTATGTTTCCTCTTGTAACAGGCCATGGTGTCACAGAAGATCAGACCTATCCCGTCTCATGTCTATTTTCTCGTCGCCGGGCCTGTGTTCCATCGTGTAGAGGAAGCTTTTGAGTGCCACACTTTGAAACGTGACTACAAATTAACAACTATTCCTTTTGTGCGTAATTCAAAACCACCAAGGCGTCCACGGGTGTGTTACACAATCAATGCTCTCACGTTCGTTTCAAAAAAAACCAAAGGGGGTCGCATAAACATTTGGCTTTCCTCTGTTTGATCTTCATTGTCATTAACGATCTGTCTCATTCAATGATGACGACAGGCAGTCCCTCAAACAGAACTCACTTCTAACTGCTGAGTACAACAACTTATGCAAATCACTTTCGTTCCACAGCTTCTCCAGAGCCCAGTCTCCCCACCACTTCTCCAGCTGTCCCCCAGCAAGTTCTTTTAATTGCGTTCAAGTGCTTAATTCGCATCTACATAGTTGCCATTCCGAATTGAAACATGAATATTTGCTTGAAATTTGTATCTTGCCACAAATTGTGAAAAGCGACTTTTTCACAGCCAATGGCGACCGCATCTACTGGTCACGTACGCAGCTCTCGTACGGTGGCGCCACACCATTCGCATAGCCACGCTCTATTGCTCCCCGACGGAAAGGGAACAGAAGAAGGCAAGAGAAAACGACAAAAACCATTCAAACACATTGGTGTTGACAGTTGACAGTTACATTCGGATTTGGGGTTTGGTCTTCCGCCACCCCACTCCCTATTCAATTTATTTGGCTATGTACGTAACCCACACACCGAAGCGCCTAGCCGAGCGCCTGCATTCAATCGACTGAACTTGTACATGGTTCTGTGTGTACTCCACACAAGCGCACAGCCAGCAGCGCACTACAGCGTCAAGTCTCGAGCCGACCATTTGAAAAAGTAGGCCACATGCAATTAAAGCATTTTTTTTTTTTTTCGTTACTTGATGCTGCCGCCTGCTTCCTCTCTCATCGTGCACTTGTGATTCACTGTTCTTGAGCCGTTGAACACAGGCGTACTGTGTTCCATTTTCCAAGAGCTCGGCTACAAGCACAAAAAGGCAAAAAATAGAAGAAAAAACGTTGAAAAACAAAGCGACCACTGTTGCCTTGCCGGTCTGCGCTGGTGTGCGCTGGTTGCATTCGCAGTGCTTAGCGCCGCGCTGGTAGTGGTAGCGCGCATTCACGACTGTGTTTGTTTTCCTTGAAGGTGGGTGGAGACGGTGCGAAATGATAAGCCACTGGTGGCTATCATGGAGAGATGCACTTCGCAACCCACTCCTTCAAGCGGTGCCGAGCCCGCCGCTGCCGCTGCATGGAGTGGAGTATATGGTTGACCTAGTTTCGCGCTAAGTAAACACACTCGCACACAGGCACCGCGCCAGAGATCCACACAACCATTCGTGCACTGCACTTGTTATATTTTCGCAATGCAATTGTTGCTCGGCAAATTGCGGATGAGTCTTATTGCGGAGCTCAGGAAACGTAAATATTGACGTTCGGTGACATGTTGGGGTTGTTGCGAAGGTCTCACCGGATGGGGGTTGCGATCGGGTTGATAAGCGAGTTTTAATCGAACCATAACGTGCCCACGATGTGTTTTTGTTGACAAACAGCCCGACCACTGTCTGCACGAGGAATGAGTCGGCTGCATGGGATAACAAATCTAGGTTAACGTGGTGACGAAGTGAAGTTGCATGCTTTCCCGCAGTGCAACAGGAAGTTTGTGGTCGGGGCAATCGTCACGCACCAATTGGCGAGCAGCGGAAGACGACGGTTCAGGTTCACCGGGGGGACTCACTTAACTCGAATCGTGGTCGACTCCGAAGCAAGTGCCAGTTCGTGCGTCTAGGGAACTTATCTGGCAACCGCGGACTGATACGGCCGTAATCTCTTTTTTGTGCGAACTTTTAAGAATCGTCGCGTGTACCACGCCTTGGGTAAACAAAAGGTCGATGGTTTGGTTTATCGATGACTCTCTTTGGGGTTTGTGAGAATTTCCACTTTTAATCGACAAGTTGATAAGCAGCAAGGTTCACGTTCACGAAAACCGCGAAGTTTGATAAGGATTGTGTTTGAAGAAGTTATCGTCGTGTGAAATCTCCAAAATAGTAGTGCTTGTTCGTACTTCTGTCTGATTGCTGAATTCGACATGGTCTCGATCTGTGAACTCATCTTCCAGCAATTATGTGTGGATTTTCCCAGTTGAACTGTCAACCTATCAAGAATCTCGATGTCCTTACTAGCGCGGTTTCAGGTCATCTAGGGAATGAGCCACGCACTGCAGATCAATGCCTATCACCTGAACGTTAATTTCACGGTGTGTTTTGATCGTGCTGGTGATCTACGATGGAGAAGCACTTCAGACGAAGAAGTACTCTTTAAGTTAAGAGATTTGTGCGTGGGGAGTACAATACGGGTGTTTGGCCACATAGTTCTGGTCCAGCATCTGCATACGGTGTCATGTGATTTCTTTCAATACAATACTTGAGAAAATCGTGCGAAACTCAAACGTCAACACCAGAGGCACGATCTTCCAAAAGTTCATTCCACTGCTTGCTTACGCGGATGTAGCGGTAAGCCAGGACAAAGCAAAGTACATGGTGGCACCACGAATGGAACATCGACGTCTCGGATAGAGCGTCATAATGGACAGCAGAAATGTTGAGGTAGTCAAGGACTTCCTCTACCTTAGCTCTGCAGTAAGCAGGGACAATAATCGCTGCTTCTGTGAGCCCAAGAGGCAATTGAGGCAATTGAACAGAGCCATAGCTCGAAACGCCATGTTGACTCTACATAACTCTCTGATCATCCCCGTCCTGCTCTATGGCGCAGAGACATGGACGCTGTGAAAGCGGATGAAGAAGCTCTTGGTCGTTTTGAGAGGAAAGTTCCTGGTCATGTTTCCGTTGATGGCGTCTGGAGGAGAAGATTCAACCACAAACTTTAAGGGCTGTACAGCGGCACGCACATAGTTAAGCGTCTTCGGATCCAACGCATAAAATGGCTAGGTCAGTTCATGGACAGCGGATGTATGTTTATCACAGCTCCGGCCAGAAGAGTATTTGATTTCAAGAATTTAGCGCAACGCAACATAGGACAACCTCAAACGAGCTGGCGCACACAAGTGGAGAAGGATCTAGACCAACTTGGTGTGCGCTGGTGAAAGATCACGCTGTCTGTGGAGGCCCACGTTCACCCCGGACTGTAGCGCCAAACAAAGAATAAGAGTCTGCAGATCCACTGCTTAAAACGCATGAAGACTCTATTCTAGCGATGGGCGATTGCGAATGAAATTCACCATCGAATAAATTGGCAGTTGTTAAAATTTGAATTTGATTGTCGATTTATGCGGTCTCATCAGAAAACAATCGAATAATAATCGAATCGAATCGATTATTCTCAGTACCTACTACAACCAACAGAATGCCGGGTGCTAATTCCTCGATTTATTCATACGTTGGTGTCAGTGTAAAAAATCAGCGTAAGGCTGTCTCCAATAAGAAACTATACCTGCCAAAATAGGAACATTGGGAATGGATATACAGCCAAACCTCTGTAATTGGAACATCCTTAAATCGAATTTTCTATAATTCAAACCAAATTTTTGAAAAAATATTGGTTCCCCTGGCTATTGGAATTTTGGGGGTTCGACTGTATTCTTCGTTCTTCTCACCCAATGAGTGAGAGGATTGTGCTCTCACTCTCATAAATGTACAGTTTAAAGTTTAGTAGTGAAACGAAATGAAAAAGAGATGGGCAATTGCGAGAATCGGTGGATACACACAATTTAGTGATCTCCCTCAGAATTGAAGAATCGACGAATTAACACATACGTTGGCGATTGGAATCGGACCTACAAGAATCGAAATTCAACAATCGACTCCGCTCAATTCGAATTCGAATAATTGCGATTGCTAGAACAATCGAATTATTCGATTGTTTTTATTCGCAATTGCTATTCTATTCCCACTTGCAGAACATCCACCTTCGAACAATATAGACGACACAACAACGGAGTTCACCCTTTAAAGCGACTATAAGGTCATTCGCAACTGGTGAAGCAATAATGGGTGTTGGTTGCCTTTGAAAATCTTTCTGCAACAATCTAGTTCTGCACTATATTTCCAGAAACTAGATTGCTTTTGTGAGATTAGGTGTTGTACTACCAATTTAACCACCAGAAGCTGGAATGGATTCTGTCGAAGGAAGAGCCAGGCCTTGCCCTGAATTAGTGGCGTTTAGCAACATTTGAAAATAATTAAGAAATAAACAATAGCAACATGCGAATGAGAGAGGAGATGCTCTTAAAAAAAATAATTGCCAAAGCAAAGGTATCTTCAAAATGACAGAAATTTCTTGAAAAAATAAGAGAATTTCCGGAAGATGTTTTTAGGAACCTACTTCGCACTAAAGGCACCTTTCAGTATCCTTGCAATCCTGCTGTAAAACAAAAATCACTGCCAACTTGTTAGCAGTTTGACTGTCGCTTTGCTTTTATGAACGCACCCGCCGACTGGTGTCATGCACAGTCAATGCTGTTTGTTTACATTAATGAACACAAATCTGGCGGAGCTGTCGCACGTTGACGTATATGAACTCAGTCATACATTTGATAACAATCATTGCATGACCAAATTGTTCAGCATCAATCCTGACAGCCTGAATTTTCTGTACTTTCTTAATGAATAAAGTTAGACACAAAGTCACACGATTTCCTTTCGTTAGCATTAGAGATAACCACCAAATGATATTTACACCCTTAAATGACGACAAATTAACCTTGATTGCAAATCTCAGTACATAATTGATGTCGTCTATGCAAGAGAAAATGTGGTTACACGCCCCTTCGTTTGGCATAATTCACGGTGACGAGTAAAAAAATCGATGTCGTGACCAGACGCATGAGAGATTGATTCTATTCAATTAATCAAATTGAAACATGCATCTTGTGTACCTACATGTATGAATAAATGTGACATTGAAGACAATTTGCAATGGATTCTGTCGAAGGAAGAGACATGTTCTGTGGAGTGTGTGTTTTAGTAGAACTGCGAGGCACGCACTATATGTTTTTAAATTGAGCATGGAAACTATGTGCAGTGGACTCCTTCCCTAAGTCAAAAATTCACGGGGTATACAAATTAGTTCGAGTCAGAAGGTGTTCGACTTGTTGTTTTTCTTTGACCGGCGCTACATTCCGGAGTGAACTCGAGACTCGCCTTCATCTAGCCCGGTCTTGTGCTAGTCGCTTCCTACCACGCACGCTCAACTGATTAAGGTCCCTTTTCAGCTGCGTGCGCCACCGAAGAGTGTGTTCTTTCTTTACCACATTATCCTTCGGGATTGAAGTCAAAGACTTTTCGAGCTGGAGCACTAGTGCTCATTCGCCCTGTGACCCACCCATTGTCTGATCTTGTCTGATCAGATCAATGTCGCTGCACAGCTCGTCGTTCAGTCTCCTCCTCCAAACGTAATCAGTACATACGGGACCAAAGCTAATTCGAATGACTTTCCTCTGGAAGCGACCAAGAAACTACTCGTCCGCTTTAGTCAGTGTCCATGCTTCCACGCCATACAGAGGGACTGGGACTACCACGGTCTTATATAGGGATATCTTAGTTCTTCGACGATCTTCCAGACCCAAAAACACAACAATTGGCAACTGTGATCCATCGTTTTATCTCCGCGGTGGTTTGGAGTTCGACTTAGAGAATTTTTTTTCTGAAAATTCTGTTAAAAATTCGGCAAACCAATAATTCGACTGAGAGAAATCCCTCTTGGGGAGACTCCACTGTAGACTTGGCGTTCGATTTATGAAATTTATGTCAAACTGAAAACTTTTGACAGAAGTGCTTCCAGTGCCATTGATCGCATTTCAAGAGTCCACCTCATTCCTGAATGCACACACCCACCGTCGACATCTCAGATCAACAGCTGTGATCACAATTGATTGATGTTGTCTAGAAAAGCGGTCCAAAAAAGGTATGTCTGTCCAATTTTCTCAACCCACTCCTGTTGCATTAATGGGAATGAACTTCGAGACATCTTCCCCCGCAGCTTGTCAACTCGCATAGAATTTATGTAAATTTCAAATCGCCCAACAGGTTAACGTACTTAAAACCATTTCATACCCATTTTCCAACAGAGTTCCCACAAGAAAAAGCTTAGTTCTAGAAAATCAGAATTTTTGTTGTGCCATAACTTATGACACTCCCACTCCCACATGAGCACATCAGAAGCTGATTAAACGCCGAAATGTATTAGAGCCGTCCCTAAAACCCTTTCGAAAGAAACAAATTAAAAGGCCACCAAACCCCCTACCCGTTAAGCGAGAAAAAAAAAGAAAGAAAAAACCAAGCAAGAAATCTTACAATACCAACCTTTGGAAAATCCACACGAACGTAGGTTACAAATCGACGACGACGAAAGAAGCAAAGGAGGAAGCCAGAAAGCAGAAGGCAGAAGAAAGAAAGAAAAAAATACAGAAAAAAAAAAGAATGAATCCAATCCAATCCAATGAAGATTTTAGTTGATTTCCTTAGGTCTTCTGGTACTTCTTCTACTCCACCACCTTGGCTGACTGCTGACTGCTGGCTGCTGGTACTGCTGCTGCTATCACTTTATTTCACACATACACACGCACACATATGGAGGGGGGGGCTCTTTGTCTTTCGGCTCTTTCTGGCTCTGCTTATTGCATTATTTATTCATTATTACATAAACCCCGCTACACAACAGTCGCATGATGATAAATCATGCACCTTGATAGCGCGCCGCACAGAGGCAGCACAGCACAAAGCCACAGAGCGAACAAATACACACAGCACTACAAAAGAATACCGTAAAAGAACATAAACGCGACACATACACGACAGAAAAGAAGAAAACAGAAAAAAAAAACAGTCAGCTCTATCCGCACGAGCGATGTTTGATTATCGGCACGGGAATGGGCACGGGCACGGGCAGGACAAGGTAAAAGGGGAATTTGTGTGTATGATATGATGCCCAACGAAACACACAACACTGAACACAATCTTCTTAGTGTTTGATGTGTGCCTGTGACACTGGGTGTCTCTTCAAAAGAACACGACAAAGAGCAAATGCCTCTCTCTTAACGAGAGTTTAATTCTTCTCCAATGCAAAGTTTTTCTAACATTTCCCCTCGATTTAAGAGAACGCCAGCGCAACGCAACTAGGGGCTTTTCTTCTCGTTCCCTTCTTGCCTTTTTTTTTTTTCTATTCACAGAATATACGAACGCACACGACACACGCACACAGCCACAACGGAGTAAACACAATGCACGTACATGTACTGAAAAGTGCAACTCGAGAGTTCGTTTTTTTTTTTTTTTTGGCTCCTTTCAGCGTTTTCTTCTTGGTTTCCAAGTGTGTATATCTAGTTCAGTATTTATATGTATAAAAAAATTTTTGTTTTACATCTATTTTCGATTTTTAATTCGAACTTCCTCCAAGTGAACACAATTTGTTGGCAGCGACATACGAAAATACATGAGATTTGACTATTTTTTCGGTTGTTTTTTTTCTAATTTTTTTGCATTAAAACGAGACTTATTCACGAACAAACTACTGTTTTTATTTATACGAGAGACGACGACGACGACGACGCGAATACTGTATATTCGATTTACTTATGTATGTATGCTTACAAAAAAAAAAAATTGATTCTTTTGTTTTTACTGTTTATTTTCTTTCGTATTCGGTTGTTGTTGCTATTGTTCGCGTACACTACGGTTAGTAAATGTTAAGACATATATAGAGAATAATTTGTATAACTGTACTACGATATATTTGTATATTATTAATAAGTCCTTAGAAAAAAGGCAGTGATTTGTTTTTCTATGGGAGAGAATTATCTCCGGGACCGGGCGAGACACGTCCACTAAATGTGGCCGAATTCTGTAAACTGAAACTGAAAGAGTTCACGCGAAGAGAGTAACCTCATGTCGACGTCGTTTTGTCTGCCTCCCTCCACATGCACACAGTGTCACTCGGGCTTTTCGTTGAATACAAAACAGAAAATCCTACACAGATGGAGAAGCGAAATGGAGGCTCGGCTCGGCTCGGGCTTTTTGAGTGAGTTTGTGATGAAATTAAGAGAGAATTGTACGGGTGATGATTTATAGGAAAAGCTATCGAGACAGGGATGTGCTAGGCGATAGAGAAGTCAGTTTAAAGCACCTCTTGTGGTGTCAGGTGTGGTGTTCACTTGTTTCGTGAGAATGCGCTATCACGGTGAAATGATGTACATTGCGGGAGCAGGAAAAATTGGAGAGTATTCACAGAAGCGGTAGTCAGTCTTCGAATCCGAGCCTGTATAGCAACGGAGCAGGGGATGGCTGCGTTTAATGTCCCGCACCCAAGTTAAGAAGGATCTCATCCAACTTGGCGTGGGCAATAGGAGACAGTTAGCCAGAGATCGCGCTAATTGGAGGGCCTTGTTGGTTGAGGCTCAGGTCCACCTCGGACTGTAGAGCCATACAAAGAAGAATAAAAAGTCGAAGAGTATGCAGCATGTGAGTCCTGAACCAAAAGTGGACTATATGGGGTATGGAACAAGGTCAGTGCGTCTTAAGGCCCATTCATATGAGGTCGCCGCGAATTGCGAACTTCGCAAACATTGACGTTTCATTCATATGGAGGTTTTTCATTCGCAGAGAACTACGGGTGCAAACTGACACTTCACTGCGAATTTTTTGGTCGTGAGTTAGTGGATCGCGTTTTCGTCTTTGGATCGCGTTTGTGTATCACGAATTCAGTTTGACAGTTCGCTGAGAGAATGATTGATTCGCGGAGAAAAACTTTCAAATCTTTAATTAGTATACTTGATCTAACTTTTGTTGGGATTTTTGTATATGAAAAAACTCGATAATTCAGTTACAATCTTTTTGCATACCAAGAAGTTGAACTTTTTGTTTATATTTGCTGGAAAAGGGTTGTTTCTGAAAGTTCGCGTTCGCACTTCGCCGCTCATATAAATGGGCCTTTACATCGATTTGTCATACAATTACAGTGGATAGTCGAATTTTCACGGGATATCAAATTGATTTGTGGGAGAGAGAGTTTGACATGGTTTTTGGTATAGAAATTGAGGGCAATTCTAAAACATGGCAAACAAAAAATTCGAGTTGCAAAGAAATTCGACTTAGAGAGACTTCGACTCGAGGAGTCTTCGACTTAGGAAGAGTCCGCTGAATGTTTTATGAATGATTACACATTTTTTGAAATAATAATAATAATAATTATATGGGTGGCACTATAGCCCATAAAGGGCCCGGGCATAGCTTCTCAGCAACCACTCGTGTTGTACGTGCTATTGCTCTCACACGAGTGGAGGGGACCTACCTGCATTAGCATCTTGCCACAACCTAAAAAAGTCCATATTGGGAGTCAACAACTTTGAACTGTCACTTTGAACGCACAGTTTTATGCCGAATCCGAACGGCCAAGTTTGAGAAGCTTTCTCTAGGCGGCAAATACTCTTCGAGCATTGTCAGTGACTCGAAAGAGGTGGGGCCGTGAAAATTATTTCTGTTGCTCAGAGCTGGAATCGAACCTACGACGTCGAGGTTGGGGTCGACGCACATACCCACAACGCCACGGGCCACACATTTTTTGAAATAGCTTTGAGAAAACAATTAGCCTCAACTCCTATCACATACAATTTCATGTCACGGACTTTCATAAATAAGATCTTAAAGGACTGAACCCTTTCATGCGCGAAATTGGAGATTTTGGTCATGCTAAGACTAGGAACCTCCATGAGTTCCTATCTAAAAAGGAATATGGATATCATTTGCATCCACTGTTCTCTTCCATTGTTCTTATCTACGATCAGCGGAGAAATAGTGAGACTAGTGACTAGTGAGACTGATAGAGAGAAAACCGTTTCTATGCAGGAACCTTTCCTGCCTCAGTAGATAAATGATTCAAGGGCATTTGGCTGTTGTGGTGGATTGGCTTGAGTTAACTCTCGATCGAACTATTCACGAGGACAGTCACAGTATCGAGTTATTCAACGTGAAGTCTTTAAGCAAATAATTATTTTTTTGTTTTCCAAAAAGTCGGCTTTACACAAGTAAGCGCGTTAATTGTTCAGGCCAAACTGGTTTTTTGCGCTGTCTGGGAATTAATTTGCTCAAAAATAGTTTTTATCTGCAGACTTTGTCGTCTTTTTCTGACTCGCATGATCCACTAAAACGGATCACGAGAGTAAAACATGCACTAGAGATCTCCAGGCCAAGTGATCATCCGCTCTTGACCCTTAGTCATGACGATATCTGCGCAGGCGCAACCAAGAAAGTTGTTCACTTGGTCTAGTCACCTCAAGTCTGTCAAGGGGTTGACTTCCTAAATCCTGACAGAGTCGCATTTAAGACATCCCTCGGAAGGAGTGATGATGACATTCGTGCCATGTACCAAAATCATCGATGTATATCCCTTTCCCGTGCGGAGATGAATGTGCACATTGAGCCCCTCGAGTGACGCGTACTGCCTTGTTTCTCAATCTATCCCGGTGAGTGCACTACAGAACAGAGAAATCACATCTCGGCAGATTGTATTCGCCATCTTATTCGTTTGTGTTAATTCACAACTAAATTGTTACACAAATTAAGACAGATAAAAAATGTGTCTACACCTAATTCTGTTTTACACGGTTTTGATATAATTTTTGTACACGATTTTATTCCATTTAGCACGAGTTAAAATTTGTTGTGCTTAAATTTTCTTGTTAAATTTAATTTTTGCAAAGCAATCGCAAATTTAAGGGAATTCCCAATGTCTTTTTTTTCACGGTCTCTCACCTAATTCTACCGTGTAAAAACAGAATTAGGTATATTTACATTAACCAGTATAACGAACGAGAAATAATGTCCATCAGACATAGAGGAGCTGATAGACGGATTTGCTTTCGCACCGAAAAGAGGAGTGTCATCGTCAATTGAATAATATCGAAATCGTGGTTAAAAATCGATTTAAATTTCCTATCAGCTCAAAAATTGTAACATATTCTTTATTGTCCCATTTCTTGGAGCATCGAAACTGGAGTAAGTAGTCAAGATCAGTTAAAACGATCCTCAAGGGATTGACGATTCTGGTCCTTATTACCTATACATCGTTGTAACCGATGTCGTTGTGAGCGATTTTGACTGTATATCGCTAGGATTTTTATCTTGCAAAACCGAGGATGAACTCACATTTAAACATTTTCACAGATTTCATACAATGCACTCCATGCATCGCTTTTTATAATATTAGGGCTCATCTCCTGAAGAATTGGTGGCCCGTGGCGTTGTGGGTATGTGCGTCGACCCCAACCTCGACGTCGTAGGTTCGATTCCAGCTCTGAGCGACAAAAATAATGTTCACGACCCCACCTCTTTCGAGTCACTGACAATGCTCAAAGAGTATTTCCTGTCTAGAAAAAGCTTCTCAAACTTGGCCGTTCGGAGTCGGCATAAAACTGTGCGTTCAAAGTGACAGTTCGAAGTTGTTGACTCCCAGTCTGGACATTTTTTAGGTTGTGGCAAGATGCTAATGCAGGTAGGTCCCTTCCACACGTGTGAGAACGATAGCACGCACAACACTAGTGGTTGCTGAGAAGCTAGGCCCTGGCCCTCTATGGACTGTAGCGCCACCCATATTATTGTTATTACTGAAGAATTATTTCAGTTTACTCAAAACAAAAAAAACGATGATCGAAGTCGCAAGTCATACAAAAACCATTTCTAATTTCAAGGTATAAGCGTTTCGAATGCAAACACTCATTAGTAAAGCGGAGCGAACGTAAGTCGAATCAGTATCACTCGCCCACGATTTGAACACGCTTACATGGTTTCAACTGAAGCAACATCTCAACATTAGCCCCTTTTGTTACTTATTTACTTATGTTAGTTCTTTATTTCTTACAAAACACAGTAGATGTGTGCAGTTTTGATAACTAATGTGATTTAGGTTTTAGGAGGGATTAGGTTAGGTCAGTGAGTAGAAGCGACAAAGCACATTTGACTTAGGTCTTCGTAAACCCAATGTGATGATGGATTGAAATAGGTTTTTTTTTTTGTAAGAGACCAATAACCTATTTGAACTATACCCATCAAAAGATGAGCATGGACGAAAAAACGCCTCTTGAACGAACGCCATCCATGCAAAAGGGGACCCAAGGAACTTGTTTCTGCTCTGTGTTGCAGTTGGACGATTTCAGAGCCTTATGTTTTTCAGCCTCATGTTGTGTAACTCCTTTCGCTGTTCAATGTCAAGCGTATGAAGCTCTCTTGCACGTTCAATGTCTCCTTTTGCCTTCAAAAGCAGCTCTTCCGCATAACGCATTTGCAACAAGTGAAGTTCTGTTGCTCGGGAAGTGGCTTCTTGAATCTGAGATTCCCGTGCCTACATCACCTGGTACTTTTTTGTCGGTTTTTTTCGGCAATTGTCTCAACCTCTTAGTGGGCGGTAGTGTGGGCGTGGATGGATAGGTAGTTGCGACAGTTGGTTGAGATGTGGATGCCACATTGCTATCAATCATAGCATTTCCCCCTGGACTTGGACTTGTTGTTTTCAAATTAAAATATAAACAAGCAAGCGAATGACAGCAGTGAAAGTGCGTTTGTTTATCCTATTCTTTATTCGAACGTAATTTTTAAGTATGTTTGATTGAAAATTCTCATGGGTACGTTGTAAAGTAGAAACCAGTTAGCGGCAGGTTAAAAAGTGAATTCTTCTTCTTTCTTCTTTGTGTGGCGCTACAGTCCGGGGTGGACCTGGGCCTCAACCAACATGCCTCTCCAACTAGCGCGATCCCTGGCTAGCTGTCTCCAGTTTCGCACACCAAGTTGGTTGAGGTCCTTCTCCACTTGGGTGCGCCACCTTAAACGCGGGCTTCCTCTGTTAAAAAGTGACTATTTTTGAAAAAAGCTGAAGCATGCTTTTAAGTTTAAAGTTGCGTATAACTAGTTCGGAATTAAACTCTTAAAGTGGATTCGACTATGAATTTGCGCCAGTGTAAATATTAAAAATCTATTGTACTAGATTTTTGTAGAGGTTAGTATAGCCCCAACGACAAATAGCAATAGAACCGGATTTGACGCGTATTAACTCAGCATTTGCTAGAATTCGAGTTGGCGACTTCTATAACCAAGAGCAGGCATTCAACATCCAGCCGCAATCTATTGTACTATTTGTCTAAAAAAAAAATGCCATTTCTATTAATTTTGCAGTCAAAAACAGAAAGTACAAGGGATTGATCGTACATCCAAGATGCACTTCAGCAACGACACAAAGAGAAATATTCGTCTACTCGTAGGCATCATGGCAATGGGTCCGCTGTTTGTTTAATAATTTCTACATACGTGGTGTGGTGGCCCGTGGCGTTGTGGGTATGTGCGTCGACCCCAACTACCTCGACGTCGTAGGTTCGATTCCAGCTCTGAGCGACGGAAACAATTTTCACGGCCCCTCCTCTTTCGAGTCACAGACAATGCTCGAAGAGTATTTGCCGCCTAGAGAAAGCTTCTCAAACAAAGCCGTTAGGACTCGGCGTTAAACTGTAGGTCCCTTCCACTCGTGAGAGAACAATAGCACGCACAACACGAGTGGTTGCTGAGAAGCTAGGCCCTGGCCCCCTACGGGCTGTAGCGCCACCCATATATATATATACATACGTGGTAAGATCAGCAGTATGTTCTACAGACTCACTAACATGTGTCCTCAATAATGTTCATGTACATGGCTTGGTTGTTAGGTTAGATCGCAGCTCATTCTTGTGTGAGATCAGATAATACTAGTGGTGCTTGAGGAGGATTCAAGACGAACTTTAAAGCCAATAATGTGCTTAGTTTTAGATTAACAGTGATACGATATGGAACCTCAAATTCAGCGTCATTTCATGTTGACAACATGTGACGACTGATCTCATTCAAACATCGAACACCTCAGACAATGCTTTTATTCTCCTCTCCTTGCGCGTGCTTAAGGGGTTATTAATACCCTTAATTATCCGGGGTCAACACACATCACGGGCCGAAGGTATAGAGGGAGAGAGAGAGAGAGGAGGTACCTGTGCACATTGGTCTTAAACACCTGCGGATTGTAGTCTACGGGAAATATTGAGCTGGGAAGAGCATTCCATATTCGTGTGGTGCGGCTAAAAAACGAGTCTCTGAATTTCACTGTGCGTCCGAAAGCAGGCTTAAGGGTAAACTGTATTGATATTAATTCATTCCTATTTCAATTGCGAACGATCTCGGCGACCAAAGCGCCATCCTCATCGAGAATCATTGATTCTTCGTAAGCCTCAGTTGGTTGTTGTGGCAATGTTTCATGTTGCAGTATACGATGTCTAAGTGCATTCGCTAGGCCACCGCAGTCAGTCAGTTTCAAATGCATGACTCACTATTTTCGTTCAAGTGGGGAAATGGGAGCAGAATGAAGAAAGATGTTGCACTCTACCATACGCAGGCCCACTTTAAGGTCATCGCCAGTAAGTTACTAGACCACAAACGCACGAAAGAGCTCGTCATCAGTAAGTTATCAGATCACAAGCGCCCCAGAAGTGCTCGTCAGCTCAACATCACTTGCTGCTGAGTGTACAACGGACTTCCTCACTTTAATCCACCTGTCAAAGAATGACCCTCAAATGACAAGTGAAGATGTATTCTTTAAGCCCCACTTTGGAATTGCCTCTGAAAAGAAATTCCTCCAAGTGCACACTTCAGCCCGACATCAAGAACACTTTCCCGACTTCCTTCCGGAAAAAGTTCCAACACAAGAACCTAAACCGTTCCACCTGACCGATCACAGTACACACATTTTCCGGGCCAAGTACACTCGACCAAAAATAGACAACAAAGCCCTCTAAGTCCATCATTCAAACCAGAAAATCCAACAAAAAAAAAAGAAGTAGAAAAAGAATAGGAATCAAGTTTCACTTTCGTTTGTTGTTGTTTTTTTTTGGTTTGAAAACGTTCAATGTGTTTATTACTTCGCTGAAAGTGAATTAAGTCGAGCTAATAGCCCAGCGAACATCCGTAGACACAAGTACATCGAAGGAAATGAGCACTGAAAGTGGAGTGATTGTGCTTAAAATCGGATGATGGCGAGCAGAATTGAATTAAATCCATGCGAGTGTGTCCACAGATTAAGCAGACAAATCAGCGCTCAGTCGGTTCTAAGCGCATTATCTGGATTTAAGGAAAGGCTTAAGCGCTGATCTATAATGTTTGTTACGGCGCAAATCTCTTTAGATCTGGTTTGTGAGGTTGTGTTGATCGTTTGTTTATACCGGCGTCGGCTTCTGTGTGCTGTAAACGTGATGTCAAGTTGAAGGTCATAAGAACGGTAATAAGGGCGGGGCTATCGCGTGTTGTGGACTTATGCTTTAATTCAACAGAGTTCTATTGTTCTTTCACGAGTGGACGCCCATGATAGATGAGGTTAGAAAGCTGGACCCTGAAAAGGTTAGGAACCAATAGTTGTCCTCCTAGGATCTAGAGACTTTGTCCTGACAGGTGAACTTTCCGAGTGTAGTCAGCGTCTAAAGTAGGATGTATCCTTGGATTATGGAAATGTTTTGTTCGTGCAAATTCCAAACGTTGGAGTCAATAAGGGTTCTAATCTGGAATTTGTGTGTCTTTTAAGTGAAGCCACATTCCAACATTGATCTAGACGCCGCCGCCGCTTCTATCCACGTATAGTCGTCAAATGACAGAAGTATGATATGCGTTGTCAAAGAACCAGTCATCAAACATAGCGTTTGAAACAACATGTGACAGCGGCTGTCAGGTAGGTGGTGGAAATTGATAGAAAATGCAGGTGCTTTAGCAAACACTTCCGAACACCGACAAAGGGCTGGCGTTGTGCTTCTTAAAAACGACTGCAGATAAGAATAGAACACGTGCAGACACCAACACAAATTGAACAGTAATAGCATTCGCTTGTCACTGTCCACACACTCAATGTTAGACAACAAAGCCTTATAAGACACATATTAATAAAATCGAAGCTCTTCCCGATCCACTGATGATTGCTCATGGCTCTTGTCACTGATTCAGCCGATCGTTGGCCACTCTCTCTTTTACACAAGAGGGTAGCTCAACTTAATATTTGACTCGATTGAGGCAAGGGTTCGTTTTTAATCCTCAACAATGGCGTGTCCCACTTCTCCGCAACCACACCTGCACTTCTTTTTTTTTAAATAAACACAATTGTACTCACTTTTTATAAACGTTGAAGTGGAAATACACCATTCCCAGGCCGTAGAGAAACTCGTGATTCTGCCAGTACTCCGATTCACACAGCGCAAAGTATCTCTGATACGCCGACAGAGCTTCAAACAAAAAACAAACAAATAAGTATCATCCCAAAACCGTGACATCACGCCCATTGTCACACTCACCTTTGTCATACTCCTCCAGCAGCAAGTGTAAATGTCCCAACTTGCAATATGTCAGCGGATTCAATTCGATATCCTCATCGAGGAAATCCTTTGAAATCGATTCCTTTTCATCTCTCTCGTCGCTTTCGCCAACCTGATCGTCACCTTCGGCGGCCTTTGATATTGCTTCGACTTCCAAATCTTCCGGTTCTGGTTTTATATCCATCGGTTCCATGTAGTTGTCCCCGTGCAGGGGTTTCTTCTCGAGCATCATGTCTGAATTGTGAAACTGTGAGTCATCGTCCACTTCGAGTTTGATCTCCTTTTGTTGAGTAAGCAATTGCGATGGTAGCGGTGATGAATTTGACGGAGTAGCCAGCAACTGTTGCTGTAGCTGCTCATGAGTATCGAGTTTTCTATCACTGTTGGTGTCCTTTGTGGCACCAGACTTTGTTGTACTGCCAGCTTCATTGTCGCTTTTTTCATTGTCCTCATCATCGTCGTCCGATTGATCTTTTTTTATTCCCCTACGCTCTCGGTCGTCTTGCTGACATTGAGCCAGGATTAGGATGTCTTGGAGGACACCTATCACTTTGTTAACTAATTTCCTTTTTCTGCCATGTTCTGGTTCGTTTAGTCGTAAAAACCCATATTCCCGACTGAAAAAAGAGAAGAAAGCATACGTTGTTCTTAGATTAGTTCAGTTCAGGGAGACTTGAATAGTATAGGATAGTGGATGGAAGTGAAGAAAAAGAAGAAATGTCAAAAGTGACATCGTGACATTTGCATGCTATCACGATTGACCTATGGTTCTTAAGTTTTCTAGATTTCTTAACACCTGGTGATGGTCATTCATCAGTTTTCTGAAAGTAATTCTGTACTCAACGTTTGTCACTTCATGTACAAAAGAGGTTCAGATGTTCCTGCATGACGTTTGAGTCTTTATAATCCCTTTTGCAAATTCCTGTCAAACATTTCTCATTAGATTCGAATAAGACTACAATTAACAGCCGGTGTCCATTGACGTCCGCCTATATCTTCTTTGAGATTTGAAATGGTGCTCCCGCTACCGGCACACCCTCAGAAAACATGACAGTCCCTTCTCCCACTAGCCGTTGCAATACAATCAAATTGGGGAAAAAAAAATCCAAAAATACTCCACATCCCAAGTGCGCACATATATGTATTTATGCAAATTTATTGCGGCACACAGCCCGTCGAATAGCCACTTGGGGTCAGCAAATGGCGACCAGAAGGTACCGCCGAAGTCTAAAGTCGCCTCTCAACGCCACAGCAATCCCGAATAATCACACAAAGTGAATGTACATATATTTTCGTATATTGCTCAAGTGTAGAATTTATTACTTGATGTAATCACTGTCCACTTGTACTTCCCCTCGACCAACTCGAAAAAACTGACAGATGATTGATGAATTCACAAAAAAAAAGTTGGGTTTTTTTTTCCGAAAACCAATTAAAAGCGTAATTATCTGTCAAAGCGACACGGCTCAACACCCTAAGCACCAGATCTGCCATCAAATCCATTTCAAACATCCAATCTATATGTGCAAGCAGTAGTGACGCGCTTTCAAAGTCACCCTTTGGCTCCTCCGGCACTGGTCAGTTGGTCTCCGCAACGGCAAGTGGTCTCAACCACAAGCCGGACAAGCGGTTTAAATCAGCAAGTGCAACTTGCTTCAAATCCCATCTCACTCGGCAACAAAAATAAGATTTTCTTCAATCTTCTCTAGCCGCAGAGAGACCCACCCCAGCGACAAGTTAGTCGAGCGTTCATACATTTCCCCCTAGTACCAGCACATACTAAAAACGTCAACTTAGCTTACGAACTAAAAAAAAATGAAGGAAAAAAATAATTTATTGCCTATGCCTAAACTCCCAAACTAGGCGAGCTTGGCCAGTGTTCCTCCTGCCAAACGGGGGAAAAAAAAAAAAAAAAAATAAAACATTTACAAAATCATGAGAGCTTTTCATTTGCATTTCATTGTGTCTGCTTTCATTTGAACAATTACAGCGATTGAATAAAAGTATTTTAATTACAGGCAAAAAATTTTGTGTTGAAGAATAAGAAAGAAAAAAAAATCCGCGCGTAAATGCGAATGCAAATGAAAATGAAAAGTGAAAAGAATAGAGTTGTAAGAAGAAATGTCAAACCTGTCTAATTCTGACAGAAACATAAGGTCCTCGATGGTTAAACCTATTTCGTCGCTATCAGCGTCCATTGCACTTGTGAATTTGATTCGGAAGGCGAATATTAATCAATAATATATATGTATACGAGTAAAATGATTTAGAAAAATATATTTTAATTTGTTTAATTTACATAAGAATAATTCAGATAGATAAACAACACAACTTTTCACATTTTAAATGACACGTCCCGCCATATTGAATTTCGAGTGATTATTATATTATTTTCGTGTTGGTACAGTTGGTAGCGCTGTGGTGGAATGCGAATGGGTGATGGATGTGTTCAATGATGTCGTTCGTTTTTGTTGCTTTGGGGGAAATTTTATTACTGTCACTTAAATGAATTGAAGGGAGTTTATTTTTATTGGCTGGATTTATTTCACAAGACGCGATGTTCTATAATAAACGACCAGACACACAATAGCGGCGGTCATTTGTTCAATTTATCGACAGACTAAGCTTGACAACCGTGCTCGATAGACCAAGTCGTGAATGTGCACGCTCGTTACCATAAGTTGGCGGACTTCTCTGGCTGTCAAAAACTTCGTCAGTGAACGTCAAGTAAATACTATCGACAAAGTGTTGAGTAAAACCGCCGATATTGGCAGCTTTGATAGCATGCTTATATAACAGACTGACAATCACAGGATGGAGTGGATTTATCGGCGATGTCGGACTAATGTTAGAATTCTGAAGCATAACTGAAATTTGACAGAAATCATGAAGAAAGGTTTCGTTCTACTTTAAAATTGTCAACAAATATTGTCCGTTTAAAAAGACGTGAGCGGAAGGATCTTCTACTTCTCGCATGAGTACTGGCACCAACTGTGGTGAGATTGTGTCAACTGGGTATGTTCGTTAGGTGAAGTGGTGAATTCGCTTGTGTAATATCAAATGTTAGTTCAAATATTTCAAATACTTATATATTTCTGTAAGAAACATGTTTTTTGACAGTTCTTGCACAAATTAGTTGATTGAAATTTAACTTAAATAATAGAGAGACAATTTCTGGTGCAGTGTGAAAAAACAATAAATGACAAGGAAGTCTTTTATAGTTATTTGAAATATATAATAAGTCTGTTCCATTTGCTGTGAAATTCATCGAAAATCACAGGACAAATGTCCAAAGCCGTTCCATTTAGTGATTTTCTCGTACTTTTTGACAGCAGAGCGTGCTCACGAGAGAGTAAAAAATTGAAGGCAGAAAATTGAAGACTGTCAAATTCGAAATAAAAACAACAAACGACAGTTCATTCGGAATTGAATGAGTAAGAATTGAATATATTTTTTGACGTTTATTGAATTCAGTGCATTTCTACGAAACGTCGTTCCACAAGTTTGTGCACAGTTTCTCTCTCAAAGAGAAATTTTTACCCCCACTTCTGACAATTTGCCCAGCTACGAATTTCTGTGCACAAATCAATTGGAACGGACCTATTAATTCTACAAAATCAAATCATGACGGAAGGCGATGATGTCGTTTTGATTAGTAATCCAAATCAGCTTGACAGTTCGCAAAGAGAATGATTGATTGATTTCAGTTCAGTTACAATCTTTTTGCATACCACCTAAATACAATTTTTTGCTTGTATTTGCTGGAAAAGTGCCGTTTCCGAAAGTTCGCGTTCGCAATTCGCTGCTCTTATGAACGGGGCTTTAGGGAGTGATTGTCACTGTGAACTGTCATAGAATCCGTTGTGACCCACCTAATACGTACTGTTATCCATGTGGTCTGCTCGGAGATGGTCCACTTGGTCCACTTCTTCTAATTTTTTAGCTACTACTAGCTACAGTTTCTATTCCTTCCAGTGCAGCCAAGCTTCCTGGAAGATGAGCCGTGACATCCATCAGAAATGCCATACTAACCACTACTTAGATTTTGCGGTCAAAAACTGAATGTTGCCGGATGCCCTCCAAACTCTCGGGATCTGTAAATACACACACTAGGACATGCAAACGGAAAACAAGCCTGTCGTTGTTACTCTAGTTCTAACCAGATTGTTTTCTTTAATCATTTTGCTACGTCCTTTATTTTAATTGACATTTTTTAAATGGGCTGCTGAATGTGTAGCTTTTTAGCTGAACAGGTGCTGTGGTAGTGTAGTATCGTTACTTTTTCTTGTTGTAGCTTGTGCTTCTTCTTGTGTGTGAACCCAGGTTACAGTGTCCTGTAATAACCCTTGCGATGTAGACCATTTCTTTTCACCCGTTCGATTTCCTATAGCAACAAACGCCACTCCATCATTCATATGGAATAATTAACCAAAATCGCTTTACTTTCCCTTCGTACTGTACCGCATACCATCATATGCACAAACCCAAAACCGAAACCAAACAAATGGCCGCCGCAAGTTGCGAAAAAAAAAAATCTGCACACTCAACTGTCAGCTGCTGCAATCAATTAAAATTTCTTTCAGCTCCGAGTACGCAATTGGTTGATTTCTGGCAATTGGTCTTCGCAAATAGTGTCCAAAGTCCTCCACATACAACAAAGCACCGAATTTCATACAGTATAGACTACATTTAAGTTGGCTAATACCGAATAAATAAATAGTAAGTAGGAGTGTCTAATTATTTTATTGCTACAGCTTGTCAGAGTCATGTGAACGTCTCGGGCAAAAGCGAAAAAATTCCCATTAGGCATCGAAATTATTTCGTCACGGCTTGCATTGTAATCTTCCTGCACGAAATTTCAACGTAACTTTGGTCTGAGGATATATATTTTCTTCCATTTTCACCCCCACTCTCTAGGTATGAGCGATTGGACCAAGTCTAAGAAGGAACTGAACAATAAAGAAATCGAGAAAATGTCCGAATCTGCTTCGAAATTCCTGGGTGGACTTCTGGGTGACATCAGTTCCCGTTCGGCTTACTCGCAGATATTCATTGGAGCAGCATCGGGATGGTGAGTAATTTTTGATTTTCTTATTTTCCCTGGGTTTTCTTTGATTAGATAACCAAAGCGCCATGTAGACTTTGTGGGAGGGGAGGTACCTATTTAAGGAGCAAGACAGTCTCCAACATTCTTGTTTTTTTTTTTTTGCGGAGATGATGTAATTTATTGTTATTTTTTTTTGCATTTCTTCAGATACTGCTTGAATTCAAAGCGTGTATCTTCTTCGGTCTGGCGAAATTTCGCCGTCACTCAGTTGCGGTGTTTAAACGCGTAGTTGTTTGTCTCGTCAATCGATTCTGTTTGGGCTATGATCGCATGCGGTAAATTGCCGTGTTTGTTAACATGAGTAATCAAAGCAGATAATTTCACTCAATTGATGACGGTGCCCGGGTGACTGCACGCTGCACAGGTCGGTAAAAGTGAACTTGCACTGAATGCTTATTGATTGTTTTTTCAAGTATTCGGCGAAACGATTATAAATAGTAGTGTTTACATCGTGGCTGTTTATATGTATACACACTCCCTGAATGAGTGTAATGCTGGCTGGCATAGCTAGGGTTTTTTGTTTTGCTTTTATCTTGGTTGGTGTTGGGCTAAATTAATTGTTCTTGAGGGCTTGGCATTTGGATTGGGGGAGTTGCGTACTTACCACCAGTGTTACCACAGGTCAAATTATTTATGAATCCCAGAAGCTTAAAAAACGAGTCATTTTGAAAATAAATGAGTCCCAACAAAGGTGTTTAATAACACAATGCCTCCCTGTGTGAGAACTAAGACTAAAGACTGGTCCATTGTGGCAACCTACAATTACTTCGGAAGATTAGCAGGCACTTCTGTGGTGAAGAACCTACAGAATCAGCTCTAAGCACATTAGCGCCGAAGACCTGCCACCTGATCCAATCAATGACGGGACTGTGACAGAGGAAGTGCTCTGTCGTGTAGCCGTCCTCTCCATAGGCATCGCAGAGGGTTTCTTCGCTTAAACCCAGTTTTTAGCAAAGGTGTAGTGGCCCGTTAATGCGACGGTAAGTCGTCTGCAGTCTTTTCTTTCAAGGGACAACAAGAATACCGCGGAATTGGGAGCAAATGCTTAGTCTTGGAGAGTCATGTTCTACGATAGTGCTCTCGAGGGGTCCAACCATCGCCCTTCCACCTGTTTTTCAAATATAGTTTATTGCGCATAGGTTTCCGCTTAGAAAACTGATACTTAATGAGGTGTACAGTCTAATGTTGTCGACTTTCACGAAAGCAGCGGTCCCTTCATGTGTTCTGGAGCCATCTATGAAGATACGACTACATTCCTTTCCTGGCACGAAGTCTGGCCAGGGCCCTTCCTGGGTACAGTACTATTTAGTATGTGCTCAGGCATTTTCAATGAAAGCGTCCAGGAAATATTAAAGCGCAGTTCACACTTTCAAATTTATGAAAATGGAAATGTGAACAAAAATTACGTTAGGTGTTTAGGTAATTTTGTTCTTAAAAAATGAGTCAAATCAAAAATGTATGAGTCCATGAGTCGAGCTAAAACAGATGTGTCCTTTTGACTCTATAGAGTCCCTGTGGTAGCACTGCTTACCACATTTGAAAAGTTATTGAGAGGAAATATGGAGAAGTTGAATAAAAAATGGTGAGCAGAAGCGGGGCTTAATTCTAGTACCTGTTGCGCAATATACATATGTCCCACTCAGAATCGAAAAGTTTGAGTGAACTACGCTGCAACAAACAATTAATGCATGTAAGTTCACTAACTGCATACCGTGTGAAGATTGTTAAAAGACAAAAGAAGTTTGAAATAAAATTAAGTTTTACCCTTGACAATGAAAAGTATACATCCGAAATGAAGTTAAGTCATCATCATCATTTTCTGGCCCGCATGATCCACTAAAGAGGTCGCGGCGTTAAAAAACGCACCAGAGATCTTCAGGCCACAGACCATCCCCCATCGACTATAACTCATCAGAATGTCTCCTAAGTCGTGATGATGGGAACACTCATCAGGACCTATGTCCAGGCCCAACCAAGCGAGTTTTTTTAACTTGGTCCAACCGTCGGGTCTTCCTGGCGGAGTCGCATTTAAGGCACGCCTCGGAAGAGGTCATGAGGGGGACATTCGTGCCAAGTGTCCAAACCATCGTAGCAGAGGTCTCCGTTCTGGGAAGTAGCTGCTCGACATTGACTTCTCTGCTTAGCGCCGTGTTTGTCACCCTATCCCAGCGAGTAACTCCCTCAACAGCATGAAGAAATCTCACCTGGGTATTCGCGGCCTTATTCTCTCGGACATTGCCCATATTTTATGACCATAGGTGAGAGTTGGAACAAATACTGAGTTGAAAGCTCAGCCATTCTGATTACAGTTCCTCCAAGCTGTTTCAATATTGATCCAGGGGTGACAGCACATAACTTGAAACAATCGAGCATTGTTCATCGCCAGTCAACTCGAAGCAACTATTATCTGGCAACATGTAACTTGACAAGGCAATTCGTACAGGAAAGCCCAACATTACTCTTCCCATCGCAAGAGTCCTCGAGATACTTAAACTTCTTCGCCTGCTTCAATGGGACTCCACTTACCATACATGTAGATTGCATTGAACAGCTCTGGATATAACCATAACCATATTACCATGCCCACGTTAACCTTCATCCTAGCATCTGCACATGCGGTCACAAGTCTAGCGAATGTGCTCTGAAGTTCCGTCTGGGACGATGTGAGGATAATCAAGTCATTTGCAAAGAGCAGATAATGCAACGTCTGGTAGTTAATTACCACCGCAACTGGTTGAGGTTAGAGAAAGATTCCAACTACAGCCCCAAATATATCTACTTGCAGATCTAGAAAAAATGACGACTCAATTTAAATAATATTCACATTCGCAGACAAAAATATGCACCTATTGTCAATAACCACTAATCCGTTGTTTGTTCCAAAAACAAGTTTTTCAACGAAACTTGAATATGCGATATTTGATCCAAATGAATGAGATTTTTGGTTCATTAAGGGAACGGAGATATTCATATGTCAATAAAAGGTTCCACACTCACTACGAGTGTCTTTCCTTAGTCGAATAGTCACAGGATATCAAAATCAGTTCGACTTAGCGGAATAATTTTTTGTATGCAAATTTGAGAAGAATGCCAAGATATGACAAACAAGAAATGCGATTTTTAGAGAACCCATACCACACGCTAATCGGCACGTACCAGTGCGGCTTCCAGCCCGGCAAATCGATTATAGACCAAATCTTCACACTAAGGCAGATCCTGGAGAAGACTCGATACTCACCATATGTTCATCGAATTTAAAGCCGCATACGACAGCATTCACCGCAAGGAGCTATTCGAAGAGATGGCCGAATTCCGGACCCATGGAAAACTGATCCGGTTGTGTCGCACCACGCTAACATATACGCGATCCACCGTGCAGTTCGGTTCAAAAACCTCTGAACCGTTCGAAACCTGCACCGGATTTCGGCAAGGAGATGCGCTGTCGTGTGATTTCTTCAATCTGGTACTGGAGAAGATAGTGCGGCGGGCAAAAGTCAACACGGAAGGCACTATCTTCTACAAGTCAGTCCAGCTGTTGGGATACGCTGATGACATCGACATTATCGACATTATAATCTTTCACGGCAATTGAGGAACAGGCGAAACGAGCTGGTCTTAAGGTCAACGAGGACAAGACGAAATATATGCTGTCGAGCAAAAAACAAACCGCCGCACATCACCTAGGCCAAAACGTCACAATCGACTGGTAGTAAAGGAGTTTGTCTATCTCGGGGCAAATGTAAACTCCACGAATGACATCGTAGTGGAGATCGTAGATCGTAGACGTAGAATCGCCCTTGGCAACCGATGCTACTTCGGTCTGTCAAAACAACTGGGCTCGAAACTCCTGACTCGAAGGACCAAAGTCATGCTCTGCAAAACCCTTATCCTGCCAGTCCTACTTTATGGAGCCGAAAGCTGGACATTAAGTAAGCCTGCAGAGCTGCTTCTTGGTGCCTTCGAAAGAAAAATACGTCTACGTCGGATATATGGTCCCGTCTGCGAGGAAGGCGAATGGAGGAGAAGACACAACCGCGAACTCTACGAGCTGTACAACGATGAGGATGTAGTTCGGAAGGCAAAAATCCGTTGACTACACTGGCTCGGCCACATAGAGCGAATGGACAACAACGCTCCAGCAAATAGAGTCTTCGAATCCGAGCCTCCTGGTTCGAGAAGGAGAGGAAGACCGAACCTCCGGTACAAAGACCAAGTCATCGCGGATGCAAGACAGCTTGGCCTTGATGACTGGAAGCAGCGTGCCCAGGACCGTCACCGATGGAAGGCAGCAATTGCTCAGGCTCAGACCCTTCATGGTTCGTCTGCCTGATAAGTAAGTTAGTAAGCACACTACATGCAAACCATTCGTTCTTGTTTTTTGCAACGTATCTGCGACTCACTATGCAGTCCTTTGCGCTTGTGTCCATATATGGACAGTGAGAACTCACAGTCTCGACTCCACAGCAGAAGCTATGACAAACTATGTCATTTTTAGAGACCCTTGTGTTCGTCAGAGAACTAGAAAGAAGGAACCGAACAGAAACTTAGAACAAAGCGAATGGCATGCAGCAACAATCGAATATTTTATATATTATTGAGCATCCTGAATTGTATCGTCAGATTTGACCGGACGCAATGACATTTTTAAGTGGTTTGAGTTACAATATAATTCGCCACAAGTTACGTGCTGTCAGAAAATACTTGATCGTATCAAGTTAAGTGCTAGCATGCCAAGCCAAGAGCTCTTAGCTGAATACAACCGAAAGAGACTTGATGCATGAGGAGAACAACCTCCGTATCGTAACAGGAGCTTTCTATAGTCTCAGGGATATCAGAAGAACTTCTCTGCAGATTGTTCGGAAAATCGACTGAAATTCCAGAACACGTACTGGGATTGATGAGAAGCATTTGCCTGCCCACATAAGGCAAAGATGGTTGACAAGCACCTACTATCAGAGGAAATCATTAGAAGCTCCCTCAGAGAGTGCGTCCTTTGTTGCGTCGTCCCACAAATTCGTTGTCAAAGACTAAGCACTTTAGCCATTGAATCCGTAGACTTCTTCTTATGGCGCTACAGTCTGTGGTGAACCTGAGCCTCAGCCAACAAGCCTCTCCAGCTGGTACGATCCTTAGCTAGCAGCCTCCAGTTTCGCACTCCAAGTTGGTTGAGGTCCTTCTTCACTTGAGTGCGCCATCGACTTCGTGGTCGTCCTCTATTGGGTTGTCTCATCGGGTTCGGAGTCGAATACTCTTCGGGCTGGTGCAGTGTTGTCCATGCGCTCAACATGGCGTAGCCATCTTAGGCGTTGAATCCGTAGATGCATGTCAAGGTTTATGTCGCTGTCAAGCTCGTACAATTCATGTGTGAATTTTCTCCTCCAAATACCGCCAACGCAAACAGGACGCAGAACTTTTCTCTCGAAGATCCCAACATCTTGTCATCAACCGTTTCCAGTACGTTGGCAGAGTCCTCCTGTAATGGTCATAAAACTGTGTATAATTATATGCCAAACTCGAGCGTTTGTTATTTGAAGTCGCTTTGAAAGAATCATGCTAAACATTGAACGACAGAAAGTCATAAATAATATATAATAATACAGCCCATAGAGGGCCACGGCCTAGCTTCAGCAACCACTCGTGCTGTGCGTGCTTTTGTTCTCACACGAGTGGAAGGAACCTACAGTTTTATACCGACTCCGAACGGCCATGTGTCAGAAAGTTACAAGCTTTGCGAGACCATTCGTTCATCATTGCTTTTATTCTCCACCTGAGATGCACCGGTAGCAATAATTTTGTTCCGAACAATGCTGCTTATTGTAAGTTCAGTATCTATATCAGAGTATTAAATGTATTCACTTTCAATTACATATAAGGACTGTTCAATAATTCAGTAAACAAATGGCGCTAGGATCTTTCTGTGTCCCTCAGTCAAGTCGAACTTTTTATAGTGACCGACAGAACTGCAACTGAATTTAGTGTTTTAATAATGCACGAAGACTCTAGAATAACCCTGAATTCAACTCAGTAAATAGAGTATATAAGAGGCAAGGGTATCAAGGGGTACAGTAGGCAAATACATTACATCGCGGAACAATATACCCTCAACAATAATAATAGAGAACAAGTGGATTTCAAGTTTATTCTTGTACATCGGATCATTGAGTAACATGCGATCATAGACATCGCTTTCTTCACGCAGACACCAACTAAATCGTACCTTTATTTCATTGCAGGGTCACTGGTTTTGCCACAGGTAAAGTCGGCAAGATGGCGGCCTTTCTTGCTGGCGGTAGCATCATCCTCTTGGAGATCGCCCATCATGAAGGTCTGATTAAGATCGACTGGCCAAAGGTTACAAAGAAAATCGACAAAATCACCGACCGAGTTGAGGATGCAGTTACTGGTCAAGAGCGCAGCTGGGTGGACAAGGTAAGCATCCACTTTCATCCCACCTCCTAGTCGAGACTCCATTTCACGCGATTCATTGCAAAGAATAACCACATCGTGTGCCTTGTACATTCCATTTCAATAACTGTTCTCTTTCTGTCTTCTCCTCCATTCAGAGCAGAAATATGGTCCGAAACAACTCAGTTGAATATTTTGTGGTTGCTTTTACTGGCGGCATTCTCCTCGGACTGGGAACAATGTAGTTCAATTGTGTCCCATCAGCTTACTCTTCTCAGCCTCAAGTTGCCTCCAATGTCATTTGTAATGTGTTCCATCCACGCGCCTGCATTGCGAGTAACCAAACCACAAAAAGCGAGTTACAAATAAGTGGCTACGATTAACATTCACTTCATGACTGAAAGCTACTGCGAGCATCTCATTTTTTTTGTTTGTCCTCCAACGAAGACCGAATTCGATTTCGTTTTATGAATTGATTTTCACTAAAATGCAATATTCAGGGGGAGACATTTGTTGCTAACCTAACCTAATTTTTATCATTTTTTTTGCAATTGCCTATTTATTTTTGTATTTACGTTTACTAATGGAAATAAACAGATATTTTTGATGAAATGTTGCATTTGCTGTTGTGTGAATTTAATTTAATGTAACCATTCCGCTGTTCACTCATTGAATGTGGTCATTTAAGCATTTTTTATTCGCATTGCATGGTTTGTGGTTGGAATTTGTTCTTGTTAATAGTTTGCTATATGTGTGCAATATGCCGTGTTCTTACCGAAAAATCACCCTTCGATCTATGACCTGACCAGTTTTTTGAGTAAGCTCATTTTTAAGTACCTCAAAAGATTCATCAAGTGTGTTTCGATACTTATTTACCAGGTATACCGGTATGAAGCGAGCGTTTTTTTTGAAAATAAAACACTACTCATTAATGGGAAAGTAAACACATTTTATTCAAACTGTTGGCCATTGTCTCCTACACATTTTGACCACCTTTCTGGCAATTTGTGAATACCACGCCAAGAAAATTGTTCGCCTTTAAAAGCCAACCAATCAGACATCCAATTTTCGACTTCTTCGTAGGAATCGAAGTGCTGCTCAGCCAATGCGTGTCCCATCGATGAAAACAAATGGCAGTCGGAAGGAGCCAAGTCTGGTGAATATGGCGGGTGGGGTAGCTGCTCCCAGCCAAGTGTTTTGATTGTATTCTGAACCGGTTCTGCTTTGTGTGCAGGTGCATTGTCATGGAGCAAAATTACCTTGCCGTGTCTTCTGGCCAATTCTGGTCGTTTCTCGATCAATGCATGGCTCAAATTGATCATTTGTTGTCGGTAGAGATCAGTATTAACGGCTTCACCAGGTTTTAGGAGCTCGTGGTACACCACTCATTTCTGGTCCCACCAAATACACAGCGTTGTCTTCTTGCCGAATCGATCTGGCTTTGCAGTCGATGTTGATGGTTGTCCCGGATTAACCCACGATTTCTTCCGTTTAGGATTCTTAAAATCAATCAATTTTTCATCGCAAGTAACAATCCGATGCAAAACCGATTTTCTTACGTGTCTTTGAAGCAAAATTTCACAAGTGTTTTTTCGGTTTTCCATCTGTCCTTCATCAATTCATGTGGCACCCATTTTCCACACTTTGGATCTTCCCCATAGCTTTTAAACGGTCAGAAATTGTTTGTTGTGCAAGATTTAACATTGCTGCCATTTGCTTTTGACTCAAAGTGTCATCTCCATCCAATACCGTTTGCAATTCGGCGTCTTCAAACTTTTTTGGTGGTCTTCCACGTGCTTCATTTCTCACATCAAAATTATTGTTTCTGAACCGTTGAAACCATCTTTTGCATGTTGCTTCTGATAGAGCATGATCAGCATATGCCTCGACAAGCATTCGATGCGACTCTGCAGCACTTTTCTTCAAATGATCACCTTCTGGTACAAAATTCGACATTTTTAACACGAAGAAAAAATATGATTTTGTCTGCTCAATGACTTGATGTATGCTAAATATTTTTCACAGATGTCATAGCAATCAAACGAACAAAAAAATAAGGGCTCGTTCACAACAAATGCTCCCTATCGAGACATTTGTATCTTGACGCTCACTTCATACCGGTATATTGCGAGTCAGTCTGTTTTGCTTTAATCCCTCATCATTCCAGTTTCCAGTTCTAGATTCTAATAATTGATCCTTTCTACAGCAGTCTTTCAGCTGAAGTTTATGTTTGCTTATGCTTTAGTTTGACATGCCGTAGGTTCCTCTCTTTACAGCATAGTGACGCAGTTGACTCAATGCCCGTCCTTATTTAGAGGGGTTCCCAGTTGGAATCGCAGCAAAGGCTTACTTCCTACGCTTTAATCCGGTTTTCAAATCTGGTACAGTCGCCATTTGCTATGGGGATAAAACAACGGCAGTCGATCAGTGCTAGTAGTCTGATTAATGGGCATCACAATGGACCATTTGCGCTAGCAACCGAATTACCTAGTCGGCAGCTTTGCCAGTTCTCTACTTCATAGACTTCTGGCAGATGGGTAGACCTTTACAGTCGACCTACTCAGATTATATATATATATATATTGATCACATTTCGATGGACTTAACCCTTCTCCAATTCCCGAACGAACCAAGGTAGGTTAGGTTGAAGTGGCTGACTTCTGTGCGAGGGGACAGCTCTTCCACCTCCATCCCATCACCACAGTCAAGGTCTTCTGGGTAGATAAGGTACAGCTGATGAAGAGCCCTTACAGTCGACTTTCTCAGATTACCATTTGTTTGACACTGTAAGTCGTTATGGCCTAGACGGTGACCTAGACTGGTTCAGATCTGTCTCCACTTCCGCTGTAGGCACGCAGATAGTGCCGAGATAGCGTGTATAATTTGTCACAAATTTGTTTAAAAGATACCGTCTGTTTTGGAAATTGCCCATGCCACTGCGTCATAGGTAAAAGATAAGTAAAGGGTGGTTTTTTAAAACCTATAGCACATAGAATTCAGAAAAATGCATGAAATCTTTATTTGAATCGATAGTACGGTCCATATAATTTAATGTTTGAAGATTATTTCATGCAAATGTTGACCTTGACTGCGCCTCAAATGGTCCATCCGCCTAGTCCAGTTTTGGCACAGTCTTTCCAACATTTCGGCCGGTATCTCACGAATAAGTGCTTCAACGTTGCCTTCCAATGCGTCAACTGAAGCGGGCTTGTCTTTATAGACATGAGCTTTAACATAGCCCCACAAAAAATAGTCTAAAGGCGTTAAATCGTACGATCTAGGCGGCCAATTGACCGGTCCCGAACGTGAAATAAAATGTTCACCGAACTCGTCTCTCAATAAGTCCATTGCTGCGCGTGCTGTGTGGTATGTGGCAGCGTCTTGTTGAAACCACATGTCATGCAAGTCAAGCTCTTGGGCAAAAAAAAAGTTGGATATCATCTCACGGTAGAGCTCACCATTCACAGTTACGTTACGATTCGCATTATCTTGAAGAAGTACGGTCCAATGATGCCACCAGCCCATAAACCGCACCAAACTGTGACTTCTTCTGGATACATTGGTAGCTCTTGCAATGCTTCTGGCTGATATTCACTCCAAAATCGACAATTCTGCTTATTTACGTACCCACTGAACCAAAAATGAGCTTCGTCGATGAAGAACAATGAAGCGCGATGACTTTCTTAACAGAGCACGCATTTTGATAATAAAATTCAATAATTTGCAAGCGTTTTTCGTTTGTAAGACGATTAATGGTTAAATTATAGACCAAACTGAAGATGTTTGACGGTGAAACAAAACTCCGCTGTTTAAACCAGTGTTACCAAAAAGATAATAGCTAAAAGATCACCCTTTAGTAATCTAAGATCTGCTTCATACGTGCGCTCTGTTGCAAACCTTCAACAGCCATGGAAACAATGCTACTACAAAGTTTGAGAGCCGCCGTAACCTCGACGTCGTAGGTTCGATTTCTGGTCTGTGCGACGAAAACAATTTTTAGGACCCCACCTCTTTCGAGTCACTGACAATGCTCAAAGAGTTTTCCTGTCTAGAGAAAGCTTCTCCAACAAAGCAGCTCGGATTCGGCATTAAACTGTAGATCCCTGCCACTCCTGAGAGAACAATAGAACGCACAACACGAGCGGTTACTGAGAAGCTAGTCCCTAGTCCCCTACGGGCTGTAGCGCCAACCATGTATACAAATGGAGTCGGCAATTATTCTATCGTGCGTTACACATCGATTCCTATCGGTGATCAAAGGCACCATTCATTGTATACACACGGACGCAATGACGTACTAAAAGCCATTCAAAAACATTCATAAAATTCATTTCATTTCCTCTTTTTTCAGGCCGAACGCTTTGTCGATCGCAATTTGGACCGTGCTGAGGAGACACTCAAGAAGAAGGTGAAGAAGGGCAAGAAATGGTACAGCAATTTGATTGGCGACGAAAGTGGACCAAAATTGAATGATTTACACCTATTCTTGACCGCCTTTGCCGGTGGCATTGCAATTGGTTTGGCAAGTGCCTGATTGTTGGTACGACGCTAAAATCAAAGTCATCATCATATATCACAGCAAAAAATCAACCAATTTAATCAACATTCATGTATTTTCAAAAGCAAACCAAATCCCCCTTAAATGCGCCTCAAGTAGTCATTAAAGATGTTCGATGTGTTTAGTAATTCAAACAAAAATACATATAATACGAGTTTAGTAATCTCAAATATTCCTCTGTTCACCGTGTATCATTCGATGTTCCCCGATCCCAGTCGGAGCGAATTAATAATGCCTTCGCGAAGAGTGTGTGCATCTTGTGCAAGAGCCAAGGGTTAACTATGCGTCAACTCTCTTGGTAACTCTCTTGGATCTAATTTATGTGAAGTACTGACATTTTTGCGAGAGAGAACGACAAACGAACAATGTAAAGCAGCCGAGGTGTTTTATTTACTTAAATCTCTTCTTTTTTAAATTTTAACTTAAACAATGTAATTCTGTTTGGTTAAACATTTTGTATTTATTTTAATAAATTAGATTGTAATAATAATGGTGATGGTGGTTTTATTTGCTTTGATTCACTTTCACACGGTTCCCCGATCAATCACCCTTCAAGTTGATCACATTTCGATGGACTTCAGACAACTATCCAATTTCCGACCGAACTAAGGTAGGTTAGGTTGAAGTGGCTGACTTCAGTGCGAGGGGACAGCTCTTCTACCTCCATTCCCACCACCATAGTCAAGGTGAGAAGAACATGCATATCGATCACAAGAGTTTGACGTCGGAAAGCTACAATCGCAATCGACCACTAGGAGCTTTTTCGATCGAGTCTCTCTGAAGGTCTCAGAGAGTGTATCCCTGCTAGGCGAAACAATCGACGAACATTGAAACCGTTTTTGAAACGCCAGAAAAGCTGCCACGGATGTGTTGGGTTTTAAAATACCACTCACCCTCGTTTGACAACGAGTGCAAGAAGGCACATTCAATAAAGCAATCAGCATATAAGCCAACGCTGGATAGAAGGACGAGAGCGCTTCGTCCTCTACGAACTTAAAAGAAGGGAAGAGCACCGGCTTCTCAAAATGAATAACAAAAAACATGAGAAGTGTTACGGTAGAAGTGATGCCAGAAAGTTCTGCCAATATGTAAAACAACTATGCACTGGATGTAAACATCGGAAAGAAGCCTGTCGGAAGACACTCATAGTCGAGTCGCAGTCGATACTGAGAATCTGAATGGATCATTTCTGCAGACTGTTAAAAGGCGAGAAAGACCAATACCAAATCCACTCCCCTGATCGAGACGAAGTGAAGATATCGATGTCGTAACAATGTCGAACTAAGCTGCTGGTGCAAACGGACTGTAGAACTTTCTTACGAAGATGGAGATGCGGTGGTAGGGTGCATGCATGAACTCAGATGTAAGATACATTCTGAGGAAGCGTGTCCAACGAGTTGAATCTGCGCATAGTTTGATCCACAAGAAAGACTCCTTCAACTGCACTTATTACCGAGGTATATGTAAGTCTCATAAACATCGCTTATAAAATCTTATCTGCCTTTTTGTATACTTGTCTGAAGCCGTTCAATAACGATCTAGTACCTTCATATCAGAGTGGCTTCAGGCTACAAAAAGTTTTCAATAGACCAGATGTTCGCAATACGGCAGATCCTGAAAACGACCCAAGGCCTGCAAATCACGTCACTCACCATTCTATTCTATTTGACAGTCTTGTCCAGTTTCCACAAGTCAAGTCAGTACAGCTGAAGCATACGCCGATGACATTGATGTGATAGTCAGAATCAGCGAGCCTTCAATGCGGCGTTTGCCAGCATCGAGACGGACTAAAAATTGGGTCTGACGGTGAATGAGGGCAAAACGAAGTACACGCTGTCCTCAAGAAAAGGCATTCAATATCGACGTCTTGGACAGAGCGTCACAATGGGCGGCTATAAAGGACTTCGTCTTCCTAGGTTCCGGAGTAAATTGTACGAATAGATTATCCTACTGCTGGTTCTTTGGGCTCAAGAGGCAATTGAGTACAAAAAATCGCCTCTCGAAGGACCAATTCGGCTCTATAAAACACACTGATCATCTGTACGGAGCAGAGGAATAGACAATCTTAACATTGGATGAAAGAGGGACTTCTTGGTCTCTTGAATAGTTCTGCGTACGATCTTCGCTCTGGAGGAGAAGTTTCCACGAGGAACTATACGGGCAGTACAGCGACATGAGCTAGGTGTCTACGTATCCAACGCCTAAAGTGGCTGGGCAAAGAATTGCGTGTGGACAACTCAGCTCCGGCGTTCACGTTTAAGGTGGCGGACCCAAGTAGAGAAGGACCCCATCGAACTTGCCCTGCGAAACTGGAGCTACCCAGTGATCGTGTTAGTTGCAGAGGCTTGTTGGTTGAGGCTCCATCGCCATCGGCAGAATTCCTTTGGGATTATTCTGCCGATGGAGATGATGGACAATGGAGAAGAAGAAAAAAATACCTCCAACCTGGAGAATATTATTGAAGGAACCCTACAAAGTGTAGTTCAAAGAGGTGAAGGTATAGAGGTTGATTTGATTGAGAGGATTGTTGGCGAACATAATGAAGTTAAAAATTAAATTCAAGGAAAAGAAACGGTACAAGAGGTTTGTAAAAATCGATTTAGAAATGGGAGGATAGGAGAATGTTATACGATCTGGAAAAGCCAATTTTGTATTTTAATATTTTATTAAGTTCTTTAATGAGATTTAAAAAAAACGATGCACCAATTTCGTCCAGGTATATAACATACTACAGAGGTATATCCCTGCTCAATGTCGCCTACAAGATCCTATCCAGCGTACTGTGTGAACGTCTAAAGCCGTTTGGCACCGCACTAATCGGCACGTACCAGTGCGGCTTCCGGTCAGGCAAATCGACACACTAAGGCAGATCCTGGAGAAGACCAGCGAGTTTCAAATCGATAGTCGCCATCTGTTCATCGATTTTAAAGCCGCATACGACAGCATTCACCGCAAGGAGCTATTCGAAGCGATGGCCGCATTCGGGACCCCGGGAAAACTGATCCGGTTGTCGCACCACGCTAACACATACGCGATCCACCGTGCAGTTCGGTTCAAAAACCTCTGAACCGTTCGAAACCTGCACTGGATTCCGGCAAGGAGATGCGCTGTCGTGTGATTTCTTCAATCTGGTACTGGAGAAAATAGTGCGGCGGGCAAAAGTCAACACGGAAGGCACTATCTTCTACAAGTCAGTCCAGCTGTTGGGATACGCTGATGACATCGACATTATCGCGCGGTCCCAACGCGCCGTAGTGGAAGCTTTCACGGCAATTGAGGAACAGGCGAAACGAGCTGTCTTAAGGTCAACGAGGATAAGGCAAAATATATGCTGTCGAGCAAAAAACAAACCGCTGCACACCACCTAGGCCAAAACGTCACAATCGACTGGTAGTAAAGGAGTTTGTCTACCTCGGGGCAAATGTAATCTCCACGAATGACATCGTAGTGGAGATCCGACGTAGAATCACCCTTGGCAACCGATGCTACTTCGGTCTGCCAAAACAACTGGGCTCGAAACTCCTGACTCGAAGAACCAAAGTCATGCTCTACAAAACTTTTATTCTGCCAGTCCTGCTTTATGGAGACGAAAGCTGGACATTAAGTAAGACAGCAGAGCTGATTCTTGGTGCCTTTGAAAGGAAAATTCTACGTCGGATATATGGTCCTGTCTGCGAGGAAGGCGAATGGAGGAGAAGACACAACCGCGAACTCTACGAGCTGTATAAGGATGTGGATGTAGTCCGGAAGGCAAAAATCCGTCGACTACACTGGCTCGGCCACATCGAGCGAATGGACAACAACGCTCCAGCAAAGAGGGTCTTCGAATCCGAGCCTCCTGGTTCGAGAAGGAGAGGAAGACCGAACCTCCGGTACAAAGACCAAGTCATCGCGGATGCAAGACAGCTTGGCCTTGATGACTGGAAGCATCGTGCCCAGGACCGTCACCGATGGAAGGCAGCAATTGCTCAGGCTCAGACCCTTCATGGTTCGTCTGCCTGATAAGTAAGTAAGTAAGTATTATAACATATAATATGAGTGGCGCTGCAGCCCATTGAGGGCCAGGGCCTAGCTTCTCAGCAACCACTCGTGTTGTGCGTGCTATTGTTCTCTCACGAGGGGAAGGGACACACAGTTTTATGTAGACTCCGAAAGGCCAAGTTTAAGAAGCTTTTTCTAGACCGAAGTAGTTTTCGAACATTGTCAGTGACTGGAAAGATGTGGGGCCGTGACAACTATTTATGTTCCACAGACTAGAGATCAAACCTACGACATCGTGATTGGGGTCGACGGACATACCCACAACGCCATGGGCCACCACACCAGGTATTATTGAATGCAATAACAGACATATGAGAGGAGGCCTGATCTTGCCGCCATGCTGTTGGAGTTATACAAGATTAACATCTGTTCAAAGAAGTCCATAAGTCCATATATGGGTATCACTTTTCTGGTGCTTAAATTCACCAGTAGTCTGCAGGTGGTTCTTGCACCACAGATACTTGAAAAACTCAACCGGAGACATAAAGTAAATGTCACTACTAAACATTCGGTTGTACATATTGCTAACGAGTTACTCAAAGCAAGTAAATAAGAACTTCATCGAGAAAAAGATGTCCCTGTCGTCACTTTCATTTTCATTTACATTTATTATATCCTTGTGATCTCCGTACATTAAGAATATTCTTTCATAGTAAAGGTAGTGACTGTGACTTTTTCATATTTCACGAATAAATTAAAGAGTTTTTCACATTATTTTTAAAAGTTAGCTTAGTATATCAGAATTGAATGCGACCAAATTAAGATTTAAATTATGGGTATTATTTCAGTGCGTATTGGAGAGGTGTGAATAACAGGCCGAACAAAATTGTCTGTACTCGGTCTTTGACCGTACCTGTGGAGGTAAATGATTCCACAGGTGTACAGCATGAAGAAACTACTGCCTGCGCGATGTTAAACATGCATGAAATGAAGGTTTCAACGTTATACTACGACTCGAACGACAGAAAGTTATGTTTTTATGAATGTAGTCACTAGTCAGGCTGTTTATAATGAATGATTTTAAAGATTAGTATGTATGATCTGCATTTCAAAAATGCTTCTAATTCACATCCGAGGAGGATCCGACGTTGTGCCGAGACATGATCAAATCTTCCAAGGTTAAAAACGTACCATGCAGTCGCGTTGATTTCCGTTACCAATTTTGCATTGAAGGCAATAACGGACCGAATATAGAACCCTATTGTACTCCCTTGTGAACATTACAAAAGAACGACCATTTGGAGTTACATAAAACAGCTTGAGTCCGGATAGTAATGTTGTTTTATCTCCGTCAATAGCTTTTCTTATATCGTCTATTACTTTTAGTAAGGCTGTAACCCAGCTATGTCCCTTACGAAATCCTGATTACGATGGGTTTATTAGATTTTGTCCCTCAATGTGATCTTTAATCACTCGTCTGACACTAGACTCGAACACTTTCGTTAAAAACGAGAGAATAGCAATCGGGCGATATTTAGGCGGGTTTGTTTTCTTAGTAGCTCGGACTAATTTTTGCTATTTTCCATTGTTCGGAATACATCGAAGTCATGATTATGGCGTTGAAAATGTGAGTTATATAAGGAATAATAACAGGAAGCAATATTTTTATAAAGCCAGGCTGAATATTATATCAAGTCCAACAGACTTTGTCTATGGAAAATATTGCACAACCGACAGAATACGTAACTACTCTTTCTATTTCAATTCCATCTTCTTGATTGTTTATTTCTGAATACGATGGAACATTGAAGGGGTTACAGAGGACACAGAAGTAAATCGAACATTTAACTCATCGAGGCTTATGCCATCATCGTGATGTCGTGTGTTAGTTTTCGTTATCCCGATATCTCGAACCTGCTTCCAGAGAAATCTAGATGATCGGTCACAATTAAATTTAGCCTTGCAATAATTGCTCTTAGCAGACCTTGACAATGTTTCTTCAAACTTTATATTTATCTTCTCTCAACAATGTAGTCATCATCAACTCATCATCACCAACTTCATCACCAGCATCTTCATCACAATTTTCGTCAAGTTCTTAGTACAGATCATATGATTCAAAACCTGTAAAAACCATACGATTTGACCAAATCGGTCACTGGATGGAGTGTCAAATGCTCAAAGTGCTCCAAATGCATGTTTTATTTGTATTCAAGGCCAAAAAAGGTGTATTTTGTCACATCACACTTAAATTGTCTTAAGAATTAATAAAAATAGAGATTAATATGTGCGAGTTTCTAATACGGCCCACAGGCAACAAATTAATTCGGTTATGAAAAAGTTAAATGCATTCGTCCTCGATTTTATTAAAACCCTCTATCAATGCTGCTTCTCATCGAAAAGTTTCAGATTGTCATATTTCGAGCCCAAATTTCCATCGGCAACCAAACTGCCGAAGGCATCCTCCGGTTCGCTGGTTGAATTTTCAATTTTCACAACTCCCACAGCGTTTCCCTCGCCATCCTGGACATTAATGTAGGCGTCCAGCTGTTGCTGTGCATGCTCATCGTTCCTTGCAGCACTTGACGATGCGGTCGTCCTCAGTGATGACTCAGTCGATTGATCGTTTGTTTCCAGGACCAACTTACCATTCTGAAAAACGAAATTTGGTTCAGGTCGGTTGTACGATCCGTACAGTTCTCTCAGAGTTGCTTTGGTTAGATTCAGTTCCTTGATGCCAAAGAACGTCTTCTTAGTCCCGTCGGCTTCGTTTGACTCTTGACGCTCGGCTTTTCTTCGCAAATGCTCGGCTAGTTCTCGTTTGTCGGTGATGTCGACGGAATTCCTTCGGGACGACGCTAGGGAGGGGGATCTTCGGGTTCGTTTGATGATCTGACGGCATTTGTTCGTGAAGCCGCCAATGATTTCTGAGCCCAGCGCAATGCCACCCAGAAGGTAGCCAATTCCCATTAAGAGGAACATCCCCTCCGTGTCGGCGGTGGTGAGTTGTCGTTCCTCTTGAATACGCTCGCGAAGGGCGTGCGCAGAACTTGCCTGGAGCAGTTTTCCCGAAGCGGATCTTTGCATCACCCACGAGACTTCGTTGGTGATCTTTCCTATAAGGCCACTTTGCTGGGCTTGGAGGATTGCCTGGTTTATGTTTTTGGCGTACACTGAGTCCCTCGGTAATGCGAAGCCAATGTGGAATGGCGCGAAGCACTCCTCACTCAGATGCAGAGCCGAACGGCGACTTAGTGCGCTGAAAAGACAGAGACGAGATCTGGAAATGTTCTTGAATTGAGGAATGCCTCCATTTACTCGTTACTAAAGTTTGACTGCACCAAGTACTCCAGTTGAGATCGAGATCCAAGGAATGCGTAGTTCCAGAAAAACGACTGCGTGACATTGCCGATTCCCTCCTCCAGAGTACTGACAAACTCCATCTTCTTGTACAGTCTGGCCGTCGATTCGTGTGTCGAGTTTTGGAACCACTTCTCCCAGCCACCACGATCTGGAGGGACGACAAAGAGTGTTCGTTAGCCTGCCTAGAACTGAATCCTTTCATTACCCAGCGTTCCCACCCGGAAGAACAAGCCCAGAAGATCGTTCACAGAGTCGATTGTTGCCGGAAAGGCAGGCAGCGTCACAAAGGCGATAATCGATCCCGTGTAGCAAGACGTTATGATGATGGTGAACAGCCAATAGAAACCAATCAGCAGCCGGGTGGAGAGTCTTTTCGAGTTGCTCCACGAATACTTGCCGGTAAACGTAAAGGCGTTGGTGAACATGCCGAAGACGTACCAAAACATGTTCTCGATCTCGCCCCAGTTACCGATCAAGTGCTTAAGCGTCAGCTGATCGGTGAAGACGATCGGCACAATGCCGCCTAAATAGATGGCGGTGAGTGCTAGCCACACCGGCCACTGGAAGGGACCCAGAATGGCTCGGTACCTGAAAAGTGGAGAGGTTAAGCTGCGATTCCTTGCAGATTCTTGTGTGCACTTGCTTTGGCAGGGCTTTTGACGCCAGAGTGATGAATGTCGCACAGTCCCTTGAATGCCCCTGAGACATATCGATCTCCAGCAGTCGGTCTTCGGTTATGTAGACCCCAGCCATTCCCAGATCACTCTTCTGCAGCTTCATTTCGTTCACAATCGCATCTCCAGACCTGTAAATGCCCAGTTTCCGTCACCATAGTCCACCCAAAGACCCATACTCACCCCAAGGCTTCCGAGTTCCTAGGCTCGACAATTTCAAACGAGAAATTCATTTGCCTCGCGATCATGCTGATCAGTCGGTACTCAACCCCGTCCCACCGAACGGTGGTCTGTCCCGATGCGTCGAGCGTTCGAATTCGAAAAATGTACGGCGGTTGATTGACGGCCGCTATGTTGAACCGATGCCCCGAGAAGCCGCCGCGGAACTTTTGAGGGAACAAGTTGATGTGCGGCCGAGAGAGGACGCCCTTTACCCAGCTGGTCAGAACGACTGGTGCATTCGCACCAAGACCATCCGCGTAGAGCCTGTGAGTGTAGAGGACGTAGGGGCGTTCCTGAAAAATTGCACAAACTCAAATAAGCCACTCAGGGGAAAATACGGCATCCTTTAACCCTCTCTGGATCGGATAAAATCGACTCTCCAATCACCAGCAAGTTGACGATGTTCGATGATTTCTCGGACGACAAGAAGTCTTGCAGCTTCCATTGACTAGACCGCGACACAACTATGACGCGGGAGTCGACTTGTGGACCAAGGATCTCGCGAGTCATCAAGGGATCGGAGAGGAATAAAATATAGCTGCGGCAGTTCATGTCGATCCGTGAGGTGAGCCCGGAGTTGATCACTTTGTACTCCTTGTTTATCTGTCCGTGATAGAATGTTATGGGGAAGTTCTGAAAAAATAAAGCTCATGGATGTGACATACATTTTGGCATTGCCTTTAGAAACTGTGACAATTTTACAACAATTCAAATTCGTTTAATCGCTATGTTCAAAGGAGTTAACACTGAGAAGCAATAATCCGATGACCTACTGTCTTCGAATGCTGAGCATTGTTTCTGTGAGCTGGTGAAGAGTTCGTTTGTATCGCTGCCTTCTTGCTTGAAGAAACGACGAAGACGGCATACTAGGCTTTGTTTCCAACAAATACTTCAATCGGCTTAAGCTTGTCTAGAAGAAGCTCCTACAACATCGTCGTTCGGAGTTGAAGTTGAGTGGAGTGCACCTTTCTAACCTTACTACACAATTATTGATTCTGAAGTGGGAAGGTTGTGTGGATGGTCAACATAGTCGTCCGGTATGAGTACACAAATAATTCCCAGATCCTGGCTCTATACTAAGCGTGTTTTTTTGACTGGTCAGTGTTCAGCTTAGTAAGATTTGACACAGGAAGCAACAACAGCACATTTCACTGAGTGAAAAAACTCTCCAGTAAAATTTCACTATCATCACTGATTAGGACACGTTGAAAGATAGATATCATAGATGGCGCCATATGAAACTATTTGTTTACTGAATGGAAGTGAACACACGTCCCAACTTTCGGAAGAAAAAAAAAACTCAGCAAAAATGCGTTTTATTGAAAATCATAACTAAGCTGAGCACAGACCAGTCAAAAAAAACACGCCTACTGTGGCCAGTAGATCTAAATCTATCGATTTCACGGTGAGGGCAGAATCTGAACATGTTTCCGTCTACATCCTTAAAGTTCAACTCATTCAAGAACTGAAGTCAATTGACCACGGAATGTGTAGAACAGACGCCAACCGGGTGATTGAATAATAAACATGAGTAGTAGTATTTGTCGACGCTTAGGTGTCTAGGTTCAATCCACTAAACGATAGACTTTCTTAATTCACTACTGCATGTATTTTGAGTAACTGACGTCTGTTTCCTCAGAAGAATATGGTCTTTCTGCTTGTGGGGAACATGCAAAACACAAGGGTTGACTGTAGAATCTAGGAGCACATGCAACTTGGGTCTAATAGCTTGCAGTTGCATCAAAAGTATGTTGCATCGACAAAATTAACTGTCTTTGGGCCTAGTGGCATAGTCAGTTCTCACCTATAGGCCAATGTAAGCCGTATTCTTCCAGTCTCAAATCGAAGGGAACACAAAATGACCCTTCTGTGCAGAAGTATTTTGCGATTTGGTGATGATAAAACAACACCGTCTGATTTGTCACCGATGGAAGACGTTATGGTCGAGTTAAATTCTGATAGGCGTTCAAAAGATGGAGTCGTGCCAGAAATCCCATCCCGATGCGACATTTGAATCGTGTTATACTTCGTTCATAATGACAAGGTCTAGACAATAATTTGATATAAACATGTGATCGAAATCGATAGTTGACTTTGGTAACATCGAGGTCATTTTTTAATTTAAATTTAATTTGGGCTTGCTCAGTTGCGGAGGATGCAGCAAATTTCACACACATTGCGTCAACCAATCTGAAGTATCCCTTAAGCTAATAAAATCCTCTGAAGACATATGTTTGTAAATGAAATGTAAATTCTGAAATGGCATCCAATTATTAGGTCTTATAACTAAACTAAGTTTGTCATCGAATGTGTTGAAATTCGTTCGAATGGAAACTCGTGAGTTAAAAGTGAATTCCCCTAAACATATATGTCAGTGGAAACCATTGCTATCACAGCGACACCCGTGCCGACAGAGTACATGAATGCGTACCAAAACAGGAAACTTCACTGGACAGCGAAAAAAGACGGTCATGTTACTTGCACAAATTAAGAAATCTAAGTCAAAAATGTATTTAGTTTGAATTTACTTCTGAAACTGAGTGCATAATCCTGTATGGTAGTGAGTATGTCCGTGCTTAAAGGATTTGGATGTGGATTCATCAATGTTACGTGTTAGCTTATGTTATTGTGCTGCTAGCGAATTTGCCACCACACCTAGACCATTGTTGGGCCGTTGTGATACCCACCCAATTTGATCCCAACGGCAAATGGTGACTGGGCAAGATTTGCAAGCCAGATAAAAGTATGTTCATCTTTTGGTTTTACTGGGATTCGAACCTGGAACGACTAAAACCAAGGTCACTCAACCAACTGCACCATCCAGCCGTTAATGTTACTCGAGTCGTTGTCTTCGTCTTTTTAGACCGACGTTACCCTTTGGAGTCAACTCTATTTTAAGAATATAATAACTCTGCTGTGGCGGTCCGTGGTGCTGTGGTTATGTGCGTCGACCACAACCTCGACCTTGGTATCACCATCACCTCTACAACAACCAGTGTTTCAGTCTAAAAATGCTATGTAGTCTCATAGACAAGGAGTTGAAAAGAGTAGAAAGTTATGATTCGATGATTCGAGTTATACTGCTAGAGTATCAAGACATAAATAAAATTGTTTTATACACTCCCCGTTCAACTTCGGGTGGGCGACTCAAAGAAGCTGGAGCAAGCTTTTAGTGAGGCGGTATCGCGAGGCAATGTTCCCGTCGAACCTTCAGACTTGGATTCGTTCAATTAAATCAATTTTTGTGAAATTTACACGGTTTGGATTAGGTTGAAAGACGTCCTAGAAGGCCAGGCTAGAAGTACAGTCGACTCTAGTTAATTCGAGACTCAGGAAATTCGAATTAACGAAGAATATAGTATACATTGGCTGGACAACGAAAATTAATTATTGAGAGGAATTTAGCTATTGATTTTGAATTACGACAGGCACGACTGTGCAATCACTTTGAATTAACAAGCGTGCCAAGCACACAACGTTTTCGTTCGACTTTCAAGGGTTTTTCAAGAACGAACTAACATCGACTGTAGTAATATTCTTCGTCTAACTAGTTTAAGCAAAATGGGTTTAGCGGTGAATGCGGAAAAAAACGAAGTTTATGCTGTCATCAAGAAAGGACACACAACATCGAAGACTCGGTCAGAACGTCACCAACTACAACTTCGAGGTGGTAAATTACTTTATCCACCTTGGTTCCCAAGTTAATTGTACGAACAACATCAGTACCGAGATTAAAAGCAGAATAACTCTTGCCAAGCGCTGTTTCTTTGGGCTCAAGATTCAATTGAGTAGTAGACCTCTCTCAAGAAGACCAATATATATAATATGGGCGCCGCTACCAGCAACCACTCACTCGTGTTGCGTTGCGTGCTATTGATCTCTCACTAGTGAAAGGTACCTACAGTTTTATGCCGATTCCGAACGGCCAAGTTTGAGAAGCTTTTTCTAGACGGAAAATATTCCTTGAGCATTGTCGGTGACTCGACAGAGGTGGGGCCGTGAAAATTATTTCTGTTGCACAGACCTGGCATCGAGCCTACGACGTCGAGGTTGGAATCGACTTACATACCCTCAACACCACGGGCCACCTCGAAGGACCAAGCAAACATTATATAAGACCCTGAACTTCCCTGTACTGCCCTATGGCGCGAAGGCTGGACTATCTCACTCAAGAAGACGCGGGTCTTGGAGAGAAAAGTTCTGTTTTCAATCTTTGGTCCTAGAGAAGAAGATTCAACCACGAACTGCTCGTGCGGTACAGCGACATGAGTCTAGCCAGGCTCTACGGATTCAACGCCTAAGATGGCTAGGTCATGTAGATCGCATGGACAACTCTGCTCCAGCCCGAAGAGTCTTCGACTCCGAACCAGTAGGACAACGCAATAGAGGACGACCAGCCGGCGCACCAAGTGGAGTAGGACCTCAACCAACTTGGCGTGAGAAATAGGAGGCTGGCTAAGGCTAAGGATCGTGCCAGCTGCAGAGGCTTGATGGCTTAGGCCCAGGTTCACCACGGGCTGTAGCGCCATAAGAAGAAGAAGAAGAACTAGTTTAAGCACTGAAACAAGACACAATGAACGCACTACACCAAATGAAAGAGGCATCCGTTCAATTCCTTTGCAATTTATTGCCACTGACACTGCTTCCTTCGCCTTTTGTTTAGTTTTATTAAATTTGAAGCCTTTTCAGACCGAACAACACACTTACCTTAAAAAGTTTCTGCAAAATAGAGCTGTCCGACTGCTCAACGTAGCTGTCGTAGTAGATGACGGGAGGACACTTGGACAGATACTCTAGCGCAATTTTATTTAAGAGCCCGATGAGTGAATCAGTTTGCCTCTCCTTCTTGGACGGTATCATGTGGAATCTTTCGGCCAGCACATCCACCCTCAACTTGGGATGACCGCGAAAAGTCGGATCAGTGCGACGCTTCTCAATGTAATGTGCATTGCACTTGTCGAACAGACGTTCATTCAAATTGTAACGCTGTGCCAGCTCAAGGCCAAATTCAGGATCCGATGAGCAATTTTTCCGTGCCACCACAACTGAGACACAAAAACAGACACAAGCCACTCTGACGAGTCGATCCATCCCGGCGCGGTACTCGAAGTGAAATGTAAAAGCTGATGCATCCAATTCGTCGGTTCGCCGCTCGACTGAGGAACATATCAATTAAGGCCCGATAACTATCTGAATCACGATATAGGTGATGAACTGCATTTCGAATTCAAGGAAACACCTGCGGGTAATTGGAAGAAATTGCTGGACGCTCGTAAAGATGGCGCTAAACAATATTTATAACAAGTTTTTATCCCCCATTTAATTGGATGGGCATTGATTTTGTGTTTTTCTGTTGAACATTGCATAGGGGAGTGGGCACATTATGGGGTGGCCTTAAAGAGCGATGAAGTGTCATTCGCACTTATCGCACTTCAAGCAGAGAGTTTGGTGGAACTGGTGGCTTGGAAAATAAAAGTGTGTAAAGCGGCAGGTATACAAGACAATTGAGCGTGTACATGGCTTCTAACTGTGGTAACAGTTGAGTGGATTCTTCCAGAGCATAAGCCGTCAACCCGACAGATGTTGCTGCGAAGTGGGGAAAAGCCAGCCGCCGTAGGAGCCGAGAAGTGTCTGCTGAACTAAGTATCGCCAGAAAGTCAACCTGGCCTATGATTGCAGTTAACATCAGTGTAAGATTATGTTGACGCAACAGTTGAAGTCGGACAATCACATACAACACAGTGAGCTCATTTATTGGAGGGAGATCCAAATTCTAGCCAAAAAAATCTTCTTAGGCGATGGACAATTTCGGATCAGCGCAGCTGTATCAACAGTCAGAATTGCTGTTTTTAAAGGGAACACAGTCCATAAGCGATCGACTAACCGCCCATGCATTCATAATGATGGAGCTTATGGCATGACGGCCTGCCATCACCGGACCTTGTTTCTTTCGAAATGAGGAAGGAGACTTCATCGCCGTCCAGGGTGTCAGTTACAGAGCGATGTTAGCCGAAATCCCGCGGCCTGATCCCGCCAACATCGATATATTCGAACTCTGGTTACAGTTTGAGGACTTCACGACCTTAGTCTAAGCTAACAAGCCAGCCACCTTAGCCGATCGCGAGGCTAACCTTCGAGATGCGATTGTGGGGAATAACGTCGCACATATCCGACCAAGTCAACAAAAATTGGACCGACCGACTGCCAGATTGTAACTTGTCCCCACCTGTACTCGAGAGCGTTGGTTTTACCATGGGACAAATTCACTTCCGCACTCGTACAGTTGCAAGAGTACTTAAAGATCTCGACGTGCACAAATCCGCTGGCCCGGATGGTATTCCCCCAATACTTCTGAAGAGGTGTTCTTCTTCGCTGGCAAAACCACTGCGTAAGTTTTTTCATCTATCCTACTCTTCAGGTCTCTTTCCGAGTAGATGGGAAACAGCATTTGTCCAGCCCGTCCCTAAAAAGGGCGAATCTTCGTCACCCACCTCGTACCGACCCATAGCACTTACTTCCCTTCTTTCTAAGGTCATGGAAACGCTGATAAATCGTCAGCTTTTGAAATATCTTGAATCGCGGAAGCTTCTTAATGACCGACAGTATGGCTTCCGCAGCAACAGGTCCACTGGTGATTTGATAGCTTATTTCACCGAAAAGTGGAACCAATCTTTGCACAATGCAGGCGAAAGCAAGATAGTTGCGCTTGATATTTCTAAAGCATTTGACAGAGTTTGGCATCAAGCTCTTTTGTCGAAAATGCGTGCCTATGGTGTTGATGAATCTCTGCTTCTATGGATTAGAAACTACCTTTCGAACCGTTCAATCCAAGTTGTTTTGGATGGGTTCAAGTCTGATATCCACAAAATAAATGCTGGTGTCCCCCAAGGCTCTGTTCTGTCTCCGACACTCTTTCTCATTTTATAAATGATCTCCTGTCTACCACTTCTAATCCAATCCGCTCCTTCGCTGATGACAGCACCCTCAGCTTGTCATATTCGTTCCAAAATTCACGACCCTGCCCTTCGGACGTAATATTGGAACGGCAGCGTATGTCAAGCACATTGAATTCTGATCTGGACAGCATAATTAACTGGGGTAAGAACAACAGAGTGGAATTCAATGCCTCCAAAACTCAATGCTGTCTGCTGTCTCTAAAGCGAACCCCTGATAATCAGCCATTATCCATGAATGGCGCTTGTATCGACGAAACCGGAAAACTTTCCATCCTTGGTATGTGCATCAACACAACACTTAGTTGGAACTACTATATATTCGAGGTCGCCAAAAATGCCGCGAAATGTTTAGGTTTCCTTAATCGATGCAAGAAATACTTCACCCCCTCTGATTTGGCTTTAATCTATAAGGCGTATATTCGCCCTAAGCTTGAGTATAACGCTCATATCTGGTCTGGTGCCCCCAAGACCACCCTGCACCTACTAGATAGAATCCAAAAGCGAGCGATAAAACTTATAGGAGACAACGATATCGCGGGTTCACTAGACTCGCTTGAACATCGACGTACCGTGTCTTCTTTGCCCGTGTTTTATCGTTATTTTAACAAACGATGCTCAAGTGAGCTAGCCAACTGCATTCCTCCTCTCCTTGAATTCACCCGCAATACACGTCTCGCCAGGAATGCACATCAGTTTACCCTTAAGCCTACTTTCGGACGCACAGTGAAATTTAGAGACTCGTTTTTTAGCCGCACCACACGAATATGGAATGCTCTTTCCAGCTCAATATTCCCCATAGATTACAATCCGCAGATGTTTAGAGCGTGGTATCACAATGGACCTGGCTTAAGTGTGATTGCTCTTTAGCAGTCAGCCACTACTACCTAACCTAACCTAACTGTTCACCCAGGATTAAGAAAAAGGAACCTTCAATCTTCAAGCAGACCATAGATCGCATTTTAAGCACCATCAAGCACTGCTCATCCTCATCCTCTCGATGACCAAATGTGGCTTCTAGTACAAATTCAAACCTTGCACACTTTAAATACTCAACCCCCAATCATCGTGGAATTTTAATCGTCATCCAAGTGTGCGTTGAAAAACTGAATCACGAAAAAACGAAATTGAATTTTCACAATTATTTTCAGCTCGGTAACATTCGCTCGTTTTTATAAGCTTATAAGCTTTGCTTGAATTGTTTTAGTCTACGAAGTAATACAAAGAAAAGGAACACTAACGATGCCTGCTCCTGCGCCTGCTCCCGCTGCTACAACCGCTGCTTCGGTCAGCCCCACCACAGGAAAGACGTCCGGCGCGAGTGGCCTAGAGGACATGGTTCTTCCTTACATGATTATTCCGTTGACCATTCTTTATCTCGCTCCATTTGTGTTGCATTTCATAAACGTAAGTTTTTCTTTTCTCAATCTAACGGTTTTAATGTGTATGCATGGGATTTGTTCTGTTTCTCCTCGCAGTCACAAAAGAAAAAGGTAAAATGGATCAAATTGTGGAAACTAGGCAGATTTGTGCCAATTCCAAACTAGAAGGCAACGATGGAGGGCAGGATTTTCAAACGGAGTTACATAATCCTCGTGAAATTTTCAACTTTTTCTTTTTTCAAGTAGTTTTCTAAATTCAAGCACGCTTTGTATTTGATATCCTGTTTTTGTTGTAAAATTATGTTAATGTATGTTGCAAATAAAGAACGCTAATCTCCGAATGTGTGTGAGCACTTTTTTTTTAGGTTAAGGGTGACGACGCTTTTGGAGGTTAAGATTTAAGTGTTGCTGAGAGGTCAGAATACAGTTCATTCATTACATATGGAATGGAATGTGTTGGAAGTTTCGGTTTAATTGTGAATCCCTGAGCAGTCTGTAAAACAACATGTATTATTTGAATAACGCATTTGTGCAGTTTGGCGTTGAAATGTGGTCCAGAAAGTTGTTTTTTCAAGTCTGCCATATTTGTGTTGAAAAAAGGAGTTTTGTTTTTCATTCGTTGCCTACACAACATCGGCGGCATACTATGCTCATATTTGGAAGTGTTTTTCTTTGTATTCAACGAAGTAAATTGGATATACTTAATCGACAGCCCTAGCACCGACTTCACATTTTTGTTCGGGACGTAGTGAGTTTCGTAGTAGGAATGTATTTTTTCTGGTTCTTTCTTTAATCCATTTACTTACTTGTTAGGCTGGCGACCAATGAAGGGTCCGACCCCAATCTATTCACTATCCATATAAAATCAAGTCGGATACTTTAGCATCGAGAGCCGTCATGAAACTGGATCAATTCGAGCTACGACAAAACTCCCTATCTGTTGCCACATCAGCTCCTCAACCAAATCCTCTAAACGTTCAGAAACTTCTGGGCATGAGCACAACATACAGGGGACCGCTCGTCTTGTCTTTGTACGGAGCTGTTTACAGATTCTAGGTGTTCTTCAGTTCTGTATTGTTAAGTTAGGTTGCAAGAGGCATTGATCGCGCTTAGGCCAAAAAGTAGGCCCATTATAAGGCCACGCGGTTTTGTTTTTTATTTAGACAGAGGGCTGTAGTAGTAAGAGATGGCATTCAGGCAGTTTTGTCGTATTTTGTTGTGGTCGTGTAGAATATAAGCCTTTAATGACTTTCCTAGTTGAGGCAGGGGCTGGACAATTGTAGAAAAGGTGCTGGATGCTTTCATCCTATTCTGGACAGCATCTACAGAATGCGTTAGAGAATTTAGCATGAAGGTCAAATGAAGGTCAATGTCCGCAAATTATTCCCACTGTAGTACTAATGTTAGATCTCTTTAGGGATCTATACAACATCTTTTTACATCAAGATGTAGCCAGATTTGTCTTGAAGTTTGACGACTATCTGGCATTACCGACAAAACAAGCTACACGCAGTTTGTATGAGGGATGAGTGCGTGCTGTCCTCAAGAAAGGACGTACAACATCGACGTCATGGACACATGGGGAGCTTTTACTCCGACATAGTCAAGGACTTCATCTACCTTAAATAGTGACTCCAAAATGGTATCTAAAAGGATGTGTATTGTTTGTGCATTGCCTTGGTACAGTACGATGTGGAAAAATGGTCCAGAAAGCTTTTTTTCATTTACGCCAAATTTATGCTGGAAAACATTTTTTTTGGTATTTCCTACACAATGTCGGCAGAGCATACTATTTTCATGTTAATTAGTTTATCAGTGTTTTTTGTTTTTTCGTTTAACGATGTAAATTGGGTACTTAACAGACTGTAGACCGACTTGACGCTTTTGATTGTAACTGGGAATAGAATGAGCTTTGCATTAGGGATGCATTTTCTTGGGTATTTTTCTCTATTTCCTTACTATTTACATACTGCATCGTTCAAAGCCAGTTAGAGCCTTTTCACGCGTTCTTGGACGGACTGACTGTGAGATCAGTGTTGAGGAATTAAGTCGAAAATGCTGGGATAGCCTCGCCTAGGCAGCTTCTACAGAAGTCGTTAGAGAATAAGCCTAGCCTTGCATGAAGGTCAAATAGACAGTGTCCGCTAATTATTCCCACTGTAGTACTAATCTTAGATCTCTGTAGGGAGATCAGGCTATACTTATAAGATCGTTTTGGGTCAAGATGTAGCCAGAAGGAAAAGATTGTAGTCGTATCTTCATAGATGGATGAGGAAACCCTCGAGAGCACTATCGTAGACCATGACTCTCCTGTATGTACATAGACTAAGCATTTGCTCCCAATTCCGCGGCATTCTTGTTGTCCCTTGAAAGAAAAGACTGCAGACGACTTACCGGCGCATTAACGAGCCATTACACCTTTGCTAAACACTGGGTTTAAGCGAAGAAACCCTCTGCGATGTCTATGGAGATGACGGCTACACGACAGAGCACTTCCTCTGTCACAGTCCCGTCATTGATTGGATCAGGTGGCAGGTCTTCGGCGCTAATTTGCTTAGAGCTGATTCTGTAGGTTCTTCACCACAGAAGTGCCTGCTGATCTTCCGAAGGAATTATTGTCACAATGAACCAGTCTTAGTTCTCACATAGGGAGGCATTGTGTTATTAAAAACCTTTGTTGTTGACTCAGCGTCGCAATGGGCAGCTATAACTTCGAGTCAAGGACTTCATCTACCTCGGCACCGGAGTAAAATGTACAAATAACATCTGTACCGAGATCAAGCGTTGGATAACTCTTGCCAACCGCTATTTCTTTGGGTTCATGAGGCACTGGAGTAATATAGCTCTCTCTCTAAGATACTAATCATCCCAGTCCTGCTATACGGCGCGGAGGCATAGGCAGTCTCAAAAGCGGATGAAGCAGTCTTTGGCCTCATCGAGAGAAAAGTTCTGCATGCGATCTTTCCCCCTGTTTGTGTTGACGGAATCTGGAGGAGAAGATTCCACGAATTGTACGAATTGTACGGGCTGCACAGCGATATGAGGCTAGCCAGGCGCACGGATCTAACGCTTACGGTAGCTGAGCTATGTGGAGCATATGGAGAACTCAGGTCGGCCACGATAAATGTTCGAATCCGAACCTTTGAGGACGCCCGCGTTTAAAATAGCGCACCCAAGTAGAGAAGGACCTTAACCCATTTGGTGTGTGAAACTGAAGACAGCTAGCCAGAGATCGCGCTAGTTGGAGAGGCTTGTTGATTGAGGCTTAGGTCCACCTCGGACTGTAGCGCCATACAAAGAAAAATAACATAGATACATACTACAGCTCAACTGCTCAGGGGGTTTTTTGGGTACCTATGCTGCAGAAGATCTCATCAGCTTTGCAGTTCCCCAGTATGTCTGTATGGCCTGGCACCCATCAGGCGTACATTGAACTGTTCGGATATCTATTTAAGAGATGCACGGAAGTCGATTACTTATTTAGAGTTAATTGAGAGCGACGCTAAGGGTTTAGTTGCTGCTTGGCTATTGTATCCGTAAAGTCCCAGAAGCTTAAAAAACGAGTAATTTTGAAAATAAATGAGTCCCAACAAAGGTTTTTAATAACACAATGCCTCCCTATGTGAGAACTAAGACTAAAGACTGGTTCATTGTACTAACAGGTGGCAACAATTCGGAAGATCAGCAGGCGCTTCTGTGGTGAATACAGAATCAGCTTCTGGGTGCAGTACTAGTATCTACTCAGGCATTTTCAATGAAAGCGTCCAGGAAATATTAAAGCGTGGTTCACATTTCAAATTTATGAAAATGGAAATGTGAACAAAAATTACGTTAGGTGTTTAGGTAATTTTGTTCTTAAAAAAATGAGTCAAATCAAAAATGTATGAGTCCATGCTACAACAAATGAGTCCTTTTGATTCTATAGAGCCCCTGTGGTAACAGTGATACACATATCACGGGCGGATGTCACGTTCCACCTTAACTAAGACAGAGCTTAGCTAGTCGCCACTGTAAGACGTTGCATGTATTGGTAAGACTAAACTTAATTTTCTACTCCATTTTCCGCCCTAGATCCATTTGTGTAAAATTGTACGGCTCTGCCAAAAAACGCAATCAGGGTCTGGAAATTGTTTCTCTGGGAAGTGTCAAGGAGATGTGTGATTTATTTAACTTGATACTGGGAACTATAGCGATAGAGCTGATATGGAAACGGAAGGCACTTCTACTGTTAAAACTATTAAAGGCCTAAGCCCATAGAATCCGATGCGTGCGTTGCGTCTTGTCAAAAAATTGACAACTCATAAAAGCTAATAAGAGTGAGCGAGACAACGAATGTGGGCTATATGTGGAATACATCAGAATGCATGAAGTTGGCGAACTTTTAACCAGAAATAAAGTACTAACTTTTCTTCCGTTTGACAGTTTATTCTCACATGTGTGTATCATTTAAGCATGTTTGTGTATCATTTTACTCTCATGGTCGTGTGGGATTGTATGTATGCATACATAATTCGGACGCAACGCACGTATTTCATTCGGCACCTCTTTGCAGTCCGGCAAACACGATTTTTGTGGATGTCAACTGCAACGCACGCACCGGGTTCTATGGGCTTGCGCCTTAAATCATGCAGATGACATGGACATCGTTGCGCCTTTCAATCTGTTTCAATCGAGTGGTCTCAGAGATTGTTAGCAAGTTCCAACTTTTAGTCGTGCCTCATTAAGGGTTATTTGATATGTCCCTGTGACGTGAGTTTCGAAGAAAATGCCGGCGACTTTGCCTTTGATCATCTTCGATCCATTCGTTTGGATGGTCGAGCTGCTGATGGATATATTCGTGTTTCACTCCACCCTTGTCCGGAAATCACATTGGAAGGGATTTCGAGGGCTAATAATTAGAGGGAAATGGAAATGAAGTCACGGCAACATACCATACATAATAATAATAATAATAATATGGGTGGCGCTATAGCCCATAGAGGGCCAGGGCATAGCTTCTCAGCAACCACTAGTGTTGGGCGTGCTATTGTTCTCTCACGAGTGGAAGGGACCTACAATTTTACGCCGAATTCGAACGGCTAAGTTTGAGAAGCTTTTTCTAGACAGGAAATACTCTTTGAGCATTGTCAGTGACTCGAAAGAGGTGGGGCTGTGAAAATTATTTCTGTCGCTCAGAGCTGGAATCGAACCTACGACGTCGAGGTTGGGGTCGACGCTCGTACCCACAACGCCACGGGCTACCACATACCATACATAGCCCTCCTTAAAGCAGAATGTTCAGATGCTTTATCGATCGGGTAGGATGACATTTTTCATCAAGTTTGCTCCAACGTACAATCAGACGGGTCATCCAGCTTGTTACTTGTGCCCAGTTGTCTACAAATAAGCTGACAAGTAGAGCCGCATCCAAATGTCTAATCACATTGTCAGGTATTAGAACAACTTTGTTCGATGTCCCAACGACTGGTACTCAACAACTAAAACCTTCAAAGTGCAAGGTCAGCAGCTGACAAATGAATTTAAGTGAAGAACCTATACATTGTTGGATTGTTGGTAGATTGAGGGAAGAAATAAAAACACACATCAATTATTATTACAACATTTTATTTATATCATTTCAATTATTGTCTTCTTCCGCTACAACGCTCACAAAATACGTACACTCACTGTTTTGCATTTTATTTAAATACATAAAAGTTTAAATAATCATTTACAATAAAATTTTCACTTGATTTCTTTTGCATTCTAAACAAGAGATTTCATCAATCACCAGTCAATTTAGACAAATGCAATACTTCATGTATTCCACATCCAATTTAATACTTTTATGTTTTATGCTAAATTTATTTAGAATATAAATGTATAATACAGCGTAGTTTAAGAACAGAGAAAAATATGTAGAATTAATGGGTTTCAAGAAAAAATATTAGATTGAATAAATGGGGATTAAATAAAATATAAGCGAAGAAAAATAATAATAAGGTTAAATTTATTTAAAATAGCGAGTAGTTGATTTGAGATTGAAGAGAATTAAGTGCATTTAGTGTGTGCGTGTGAATAAGAAGGGGTCTTATTTAGAAAAGGAGACGTTTGTTGGTCACCTTGTTGGGGACTTGATGAAGAGAATTCATGGGGGTCTTGAAAACCAATCACTGTTCATCGTAAGCAGTCGTGAAATGCAGATGAAGAATTTAGGACCACATTTGTGAAGTTGTCTTTGAATGAAGTTGAACCTTTGTTGTTTTGCCGACTTATCTGGTTTTTATCTAATTATTCCCACTGTTTTATATCTCTTTAGGGTGATCAGGCTATACATACAAGATCTTTTTGGGTCAAGATCTAGTCAGATTTACTTTGAAGTTCGACAAGTGGTGTTTGTCAACTATCTGACATTAATTTTTTGCGTGTTGGTTGTATGAGGGCTTATCTGGTTTTGAGTAAGGGCTTTTTCGAGCAATTTTCTTCAGTGAAAGCGTTTGGACAAAAACCTTAAGGAACGTCACTGACTTTCAAGCATATGCAGTTCGAGGGGACAGATTTGTAAATTTAGATCGTGATGTGAGGACTATGTTGAGATCTTAACTTCTTTAGATGAGTTCTTCGTTTTTTCTATTTGACAGCTTAGCCGGAGAGGGTTAGAATAAGGCATTTGACCGCGAATCCTAAGGAATCCTAAAGGGAGAGGTGTCAAAACGGACAACATGTTCTTGAGAGCAAGTTGAATGCGATGCAACAGCTTTGTGGCACAAAAATGGACTCCAAACTGGTCAGAGACGTGAGCCAGAAGTGAAAACATTTAGCAGGACTTCAAAAGACAAAGAGAGTACGAAGAAAAAGTGTAAAAAAAAAAGAATGGGACTAAGGTGTCTGCGGAAGGCTTGAGTTTCGGTGGGTTTATCTGTTAATTTGAGTTTTCTGGCTTCACACACTGCGTGCACTTGGAAAATATTGTATTCATATAGGAGGAGGAAATATAAAAAACAAATGTACAATTGTCACTTACACACTAAGAATAAACATGAAACGAAGAATAAAATTACACCACCCTGTACACTCTAGGACTCTGACATGTTTTGTTTGTTTTTTTCTTTTCTTTTCGCTTCTGTAGACTTACTCTATGAAAAACAACGATTGTTCTTCTGCTCACTTAAACTAAATAACTACACCTAAGGTTAGTGATCCGGAAACACATTTTTCATCAAAGGTTAAATAAAACTCATGTTTGTTGGACTTTTAGCCAATAATTTATGCAAACAAAAAATATATGGAGAAACCTCACGGTTCGATGAAGAGGAAACAGTTATTTGTGACTTAAAATATACGTATGAGATATATCCAAAGGGAGGAGAAGCTTCCGAATTGAACAGAAAAGAGGGTAAAATTTCACCAGACATGACATAGAACTTATAAGAAACTAAAATGTGAAGCATCTATCACAAGTGAGGATGAATATCTAAGACGTACCCTATAAACTAATAAACAATTAACTTTTTACACAAAACAATCATTTAAATCTCTAAAACATAACCTATTAAAAATTACAAAAAAAAAACTTGTATACCTATTCAATGTTAGATGTGTGAATGTCGTATGCGTGTGTGTGTTCGTTTTTCGAATTAATTTATATGTATCTGAATACGTGTGTAATAAATATGCATATAGCCAAATCAAGGACGGTTACATAAATTTTGTCAAAAAAAAAAAAAAAAAAACGTTGAAATAAACTACCAGCGAGTGAACGTACTTCGTGTTCTTGAAGTCCTTGAATTTACAATTTAAATTAGTTTCCTTCTATTTTATATAATTTAAATAAGTTTTTGTTTGTTTTGTTTTGTTTTTGTTGCCAATTTAACTTAAATTCGGTCGTTGCTTGTGTTCTGCTTCTTCTTTTTTGCTCACTCTTCGGTCAGACGAATGAAATGAAACGAAAGCGGCTTATGATTCTTCAATGTCGTTGTCAACGCGAGACGATCGAATTCCGGTCTTTCCTGTCCATGGGTAGATGTCAGGACATGGCTGACATGTTCGCATGTATCGTACACCGGACTTGTGCCACAGATTGCACACCTTTGGATTGTTGCAACGTTTTGGTCGATCCTAAAGAGAGTGTGTTACGTTCGTTTCCTTTAGTTGAGTGGGAAAAAAAAAACTCTTACCGAATAATCACACTGGAACGGCTGGAAGTTGTTCAGACGAGAAATTGGCGTTGGGTCGCGCACCCATTGGAGTGCCTGCCAGTTGGTTACAATCCATACATCTGGCATCGAATTGATTGCATCCAGGAACTTGATGAATCCTTCTTTGTGATGCGGCTGTGTGAACCAGGCGGCGTGGTAGAACAAGCCAAATGGAGCCCTGCAAGCAAACACGGGTGTCATGAGTGAAATCGACGAAGATAGAATCTTCCACTGGCTTACCTGTTTGTTGTGTAATGTCTCTCGAAGTTCTTCATGATCATCTTGTAAACACCATCGGATTCTGGAGGATTGGAGCAAGCGTCACCCATGGAGCAACGGCCACCGTTCAGATCCTGCCACATCACCATCGGCACCTGCCACACGCCGGGGTAGCTCTTTGTCGGGCACGGCGGGATCATGCAGTCGTGGAAGATCTTGTAGTCGAGGGTGTACGGCCAGCTGGGCGGGCGATTCTCATACACGGGCATCGAGGAGTCGTAGGTGAAGTTGGAATCGTACAGCATTTTGAACATCTTATTGCCACCGATCGACAGGAAAGGCGCCCTCATGCCACGCACATCGGACAGTTTGACACCGCCATAGGCGGCGAGGATTTCACGTTGGCCGGCGACTTCGCGAGTCCACTTCTTTTGCGAGAACTGTTCACCGAAACTGTGACTGTTTTCGGGAGGATGAAATAACAATTATTTGAATGTGAATTGCGTGAGATTAGGAAAGGTTAGGGGTTAGTGGGCGTGTGGTGTTCTGATGTGTTCATGTGCAGCTTTGCTGTGTGGTATTTACAAATGGCAGCTGAGCGGGTGGGATATTTTGTGTGCAATATTTGAAAAGTGATTGGTAAAAGAAATGGGCTGTCTATGGGAAAACAGACAGTGGTTGAGAGTATAAATAATTCTGGCTCATGTTTAGGAACTTAAAAGTCAGACAATTTTGAACAATTCTGATCGATCTTGACGGGCAAGGAGCGCTACTTGGAGCGTTACTTGGAACACGCCTTGAATGAGACGTCGAGTGAAGGTTTCTGAAGCAGATACGGCCAATCTCCTGACGGCATGGTTCGAACTTTGGTAGAAAATATTTGGTATCTACACTGCCGATAACTTGTGCGAGCACAAAGTCACAACAGCAAAGTTTTTGCGAAAAGCAGTGTGCAGAAAAAGTAGTACTAGTAGTACTAGAAGTGGTGGCCCGTGGCGTTGTGGGTATGCGCGCCGACCCCAACCTCGACGTCGTAGGTTCGATTGCTGCTCTGTTCGACGGAAATAATTTTCAGGGCCCACCTTTTTCGAGTCACTGACAATGCTCAAGAGTATTTCATGTCTAGACAAAGCTTCTCCTTCCAACAAAGCTTCTCCTTCCACTCGTGAGAGAACAATAGCCCGCACAACACGAGTGGTTGCTGAGAAAATTATATAGAAGTACTAGAAGAGAAGAGTATGATGTGTCCACATTCAATTGAATGGTATGTCCATGCGAGTAAACCATGCCATGCGATAGTGAGCGTACCGATTGTGGTTGTCTGTAATACATGTAGTCAAACAAAGTAACGACGCCATAATAGTAGAAACGATATTCATTGGGAAGTAACGTTTCGTTACATGTTACTGAGTAACGAATACATACATTTTGCTAAAATATTACTGTAAAGGCAGTGTCAGAGATCTCTGGTAACGCCAAGTAGAGAGATATCAATGTAATGACAATGACAATGAGATATTGCACTGTTAGACATTTTTATTACATTGGCAGCCAAGTTTGGGATGTTATGACATCCTACCGGTATCTTGACCAGAGGCTATAGTCTGGGCAAAGGGCCACAGGAGATCACCCAATGTCGCGAAAAGAAGTGGAAAAAAACCTGTTTGTCCGAGCTTTAATACTGTCTTTTAAGGCATTTGAGACTCTGAGCCGTGAAAGATATTGATGGAAGTTATATGTAGAGTGCTACTACCCAAAGAGTCCAAAGAGTAACAGTGGCGTTACATGGGCCTCGCCGACCCACCAAGGTGGAGGAATACGTAGGTTCATTAGCTTATTTCTAAACGTGGTATCTAAGATTCCTACTGAAAATGGTCCACAGAGTAAGAGTCTTTGTGGTATAAGCCTAGCGATAGGAGGTCACGTTAAACACTTTATCGCATGTATGAAAATGTGTTGTATGTTGGGGTAATTATAAGGTTCTAGAAACTTTAGATGAAATAAGTGGTTTACAATTTAATGGGCTTTTTTGCATTTCAAAGGGTTCCCTAAATTTGATCCTGAGTCTCACGGTAGACTGATTTGCTTCAGATAATTTTCTCAGTGATTAATTAGTTCATAGGGTGCCATGACAGCATTAGGCAGCAAGTTCATTCCACCACTGATTGAGACCCCTAGCTCAATGAAGAAGTGTTAACACGGCACCTCATAGGATCAATATTATCAATATTATCACTCACAGCTCTTAAACGTGCGTCAACGCCAAGGTCAATTTACTTAAGCCTCAAGTTCAACTTAGCTATTCTTGGTTGCTCGTAAATATTTAAGTCTAGCTTAACTATGATCTATTTATTTTAAATGCAACCAACTTCACTTCAATTTCTAGTGTCATGTTCGTTGTTTTTAATGTGTGAATGTTAATTTTGATGTGGGTTCCATAGATGGCGCTAATAACGATGGATAAAAAGGATTCGAAACATGCATTTTTCAAAAATCAACTATGGCTTGCAAATGAGTTTCGAACAGATAAAACTGTAATGTGGAAGTAGTTGATATAATATCCTATTGACAGAACATTTCAAATTCGATTCCAAGTATCTTCTGTAATCAAGAATATTACCCCGATTGTTGGTTATGTCCTTCATTACCGAAATTGTCAAAGCGAAAGTTCGTTCTTTCACTTCCTCTTCATCTTCAAAATAATAAAGTAATTTCAACTCCATAGAATTATTTTGAAATTCGCTCGGTGGACTTGTATCCAAAAATTTCTCCACTATTTGATGTCATTGTCAGTACTTAAAGACACCTTCAGGTATTATGATCCACTCTTTCCTCGGCTTAGTTTAAGTTATGTATAATCAGTCGACTTGGGTATCTACTTCTCGAATCGTGCAAATCGGTAGGTCAAACTTGTAAGGTGGGCCTTAAATCGCTATTTGTATTTTTAGTAAACATTTCTAAATGCTTTGTTAGGAGACTGACCTTCCCGACGCGTCTTTTGAGTTGTGTTAGTTAATCATGCAGGATTCTTAAATAACTCGTGTGATTCGCTGGCTTCCATTCCTTTTTCAAATCTACTTTATTTAACTTCAAACCAATAAGTATGCGCTTTCCAAACGCATGTGCTTCGTGTAGTTAAGTGTGGTGTTGTGTTTTGTTTTTTTTCTCAAATTCTACATCCTTACAACCTAAGAATACTTACGAGACTGTATGTGAAGCCAATTCATGACCGTCGGAGTACAAATTCTGAACCTGACTGTAATCAGTCCATTCGTGGGAGACATAGAACGTAGCAGATATCGGACATCCGTTCGGATTGACACGACCCTTTTCGAACAGATCGGTGTAGAGTTGCTTGTTCAAGTCGTTAACCGAATCGTCGAAGGTCAGAAGGACAATTTGTGGGATAGTTTCGACGGGCAAATCAGCTGATTGTGATTATAAATATTTCAAATGAATACATGGAAAGCACATACAAATGAAATTCATGAAAAAGAAGGAAAGAAAATTGTTAAAACACATTTGATTTTTGTACAAAAGAAAGAATAAATTATTGTTTTTTTGTTTTTCATTAATTCTTGATTTATGCCCCGCAATGATGATGATTTTTCTGAGAGAGGAGCAGCGAGAGAGAGGAAGAGACAGACACAGGCAGACAGACAAGTCATCCATTCACTTACGAAACAGTATGCGATGCAAATTCATGACCGTCAGCGTATAGATTCTGAACCATCGTGTAGTCGGTCCATTCGTGCGATACGTAAAATGTGGCCGATATGTTACAACCATTCGGATTCTTACGACCAGACTCGAAGAGTTCCGCGTAGTAGTCGACGTTGAGCTGACTGACGGCGTCATCGAATGTCATTAGGACAATTTGTGGCGTATCGTTTTTAGCTAGTCCTCCTGGTTATCATTTATTTATCATTTTTTTATTGATTGCTTCTTTTTGTTTAGTTTCTCACTCAAAGGATTAAATTTCGAAAGAGTTCATTTTTTTAACTTACCGGGAATATCCTTACCACCGCAGTAGCAATCTGGCAAGAGGCAGACGTCCTTACGACACTTGGCCGCTGTCTTGTCTGGCGTTGGCTGTGGGTACAGTGGCTCTGGACGGGTTGGTGGGTTCTTGTAGATGTCAACAAATTCTTGAGCCTTGGACACAATCGCTCCGGATGGCTTGAGTGTTGGACGTATGCGGCTGAAATGTAATTTGAAATTGATTACATTGCATTCAGGGCAAGGGGAGCAATTAAGTTTATTTGATTTTAAATGTTAAAAGATTGTTAACGCTATTAGTGAGACATTCCGGGTGAGCATTTTTACAAAAGATACATATATACAGGTCGGTGTTATGCAGACTCATTTGAGGCTGCCTTTTTTTGAGAAGCTTACCTTCTAGCAATCGGATTTCTATATAATTCTAAAAATGTGGCTTATAAAATGAATACATTTAAATATTTGTTTTTGATTTTAAGCAACAATTTTTGAATGACTCAATAAATTTCCTTAAATGTAAAAATGTTTTAATATTTTTCTTAAAGTTATGTTGGCTTAATAAAAACTTTTTTCGACTTTTGCAGCTTTTTTATATTTTGTGACAGAATTAATGTGATTCCTACTTGCTTGGAAACAGACCAATCTGTGGACTTTCGGTGTGATTTTTTGACTGTTAGTCGTCAGTCTGGTAGGCGCGGTTCTGCTGGCTAAATTCAGACGCCAGTTAAACTTAGATCAATGTAAGTCCATTGCGGAATGTCTAATATATGCTCTTGAAACTAATTGGTGCTTTCTACTAAGCGACTAAGTTGACTTGAGGTGCTGTATTTAATTCTTCCAAGCCCATGTCACTACGTATAACTACTAGCGAACAGAGAAGTGTTGTGGAAGATTTTTTAGTTCACCATACAGCTTCTGGTGGAATCATTCCATCCTACGGACATGTGTCCTAGTTCTTCACCGCACTTTAAGCATGTAGTGAAAGTTGTTCTACTTAATCAAATCAATCAACTTCTTTTATGACATGTTTGGGCTTTCAAACCATTTTACAATTAAAATATAATATGGGTAGTGCTACAACCCGTACAGTAGGAGGCCAGTACCTAGCTGCTGCAGCAACCAATCGTGTAGTTCCGTGCTATTGGTTTCTACCAAGGGGAATAGACTTACAAGATTTATGAGGACTTTGAATGGACAAGTTTTAGAAGCTTAAATAGACTATTATAGTCATTGAGCGTTGTCATTGACTCAAAGAGGTGGGACCATGAACATAATTTTTCTCGTACCTAGATTCAGAAGATTCAAGTGCGTAAGAGGTGGCCAGCATTTTCTGACACTGCGAGTGATTATTTCGATTATGTATGTATCTAGACAATAGTAAGTTATAGTGAAGCTGGTGGGTAAAAAGGACAATCACTACATATGGCTTATGAAAGACGCGTAATCAATCACGGTTGTCCTTTTAACAACAGACGACTATCCATGGATGGAGAAATTTTTTTCGAAGAGAAATTGATATATAAATTTATAGATGTCTTTGGGAAGAAAATTCAATTCGTTGTCAGTAGTTAGGCTATCGACAGGAAGTTTAATCCGTAATCGAAGTGTCTTGAATGTAACTGCAGTAAAACCAAAGTAAGAAACTTAAGAAGAGCAATACATTGTTTGGATGTCCTGACTGGACAATAATGCTGACGTGTCCAATGACAGGTGGATTGCACTTAGGAACAATGTTTCTGCCCGAGTCTGGTGCTATGTCGTGGTAACATTCGACCTTACTTTCGTGACAATCTTATAAATAGAATAAGACAACGTTATCCTCGAGCGGCATGGATCACAATTATGAGAAAATGTGAAAGTGTTCTTAAAACGATGTACAATTTGCAATCACATTTAAAGCGGAGGAGGAGATTCTTAGTCGCTTCGAGAGGAAAGTCCTTCGTACAAACTTTGGTCTCGTATGTACTGATGGTATAAGGATGAGGAGACTAATCGACGAATTGTACGGGCTATACGGCAACGTCGAGCTGAGGAAAAGAGTCCGTGTTGAGTCATTTAGAGCGAATGGACATCAATGCTCTGGGACGGAAAATGTTTGAATCCAAGTGGTAATGAAAGGACACACCTCAGGGATCGCAATGAGCTGGACGTGTGAAGATGAAAACATCTAGTAACAGGCCGTGTTAAATAAAGATACATGTTGGTTGGAGCCCAGGTCCATCCCGCATCCCGGACTGTAGCGCCAGGCAAAGACAAAGAAGTCACATCTGAAGTGGAGTTTGAATTGTGTACTATGTTATAATTTACGCCAGAGGTAGTACGTCAGAGTAAAGTAAAAGTTGCACGTCATGTGTTTAGTGATTGTCTCTACATTTAAAGTGACACCTCTTGTTGGATGACTACATAGAATCATCGAGTTGGAAAGAAATTTTTGTGATATTAGCCCAATGTTCACGATTTGTTAAAATATTATTAAGAGCCGATTAAATAGGACTAAGTTCGATTTAAAGGCCATAAGTTGGGAATTTACCTCCACAAAGGGAATAGAGAATGAAAATGCATTCCGATTGAATTGTTTTCATGAAATCCAGCAGACTCACGCTACACTTTCTGGCTTCTGCCGCTTGACAGAGAATTTTGTAGATCCCATTTGTCAGTTGAGGGCAGAGAGAATATTTCCCGAAGGCAAGGTGTCAGGTGCGAAATATCACGGAATTAAATTCACGGCGTGACATGTTATTTTGTCACTTATTAGACTTTCCTGAGTGTTATCTGACGCTTTGCCCAGCAAAATGTCATAAAGTTTACGAGAGTTTTCTAACATATTTAGATTAAATTTCAAAATTCAAATTACAAGGATATTCTTCTTATGAAAAGAATGTTCTTCTTGCCATCTTTCATCTTCACTTAACAATATTTTGAAACCCTATTGGTCTTCTAAAAAAAAAAAAAACAACAAATGGAAATAGAAACTTACGGTGGATGTGTTCCTCTGTTGCTGGTAACAACAGTTGCTGGTTGTTCACGTTCAGCACCATTTGCATTTGCATTCGCATATGCGGAGCCACGATTCCTTGTGTTAGAGGTCGTTCTACATATCGTTGAAAAGAATGTTAATTAAAAGGCACAAACAATTGTTTTATTTTTTTTTGCTTGTAAAATCCAACAAATACTCAAAAGTTAATTTGCAAAACCAAAGTGATTCAAAAACTTCAACAACCGTGCGTGGTGTGTTTAGATTTAAGTAGTAAAAGCCAATACAATTACCGAAACTAAGTGTGACTGATTCAAAAATATAAGAATAACTAAATACATAATTGTTCCTCTTCAATAAGCCATGAATACATCAGAGATTCAAGTAGTAACTAGCTAGTGTCAGAGTTGTAGATACACTACACCAACTATCAGCTAATTCTACTGGAGTGCATTGAACAAATAATAAATTGTGTGTGAGTTTGTGGTTTTTTTTTTTGATTCATCTGAAATACATTTTTTGATCACTCCAGTGAGAGAGAGGTTTGTAAGTGTTATTTCCCCAAAAAGAACAAATGAATGTAAAAGCATACTCAGCAACCCAACAGATAAAACAGACTCGAGATATATATTTTTCTCGTATTTTTAAAATTTTGTTTTTCAAAATATTATAATTTTTGTGTTGGAAATGGTTTATTTTTGGTTTCTCTTTTATATTATATTTATTTTGAAGTGTTATTAATTCGGGAAATTAAAGGGGGTGGGATAAGTAGAGAGTTTGTCGGGGAATGGGATAAAGTGAGTCCATCGAATTGTCATAGTTGAAGTGCCTTGACCGTTTCTAGTCTTTATTTTTTTTATTTGGTATAATTGTGCAAAGTAATTAAGAAAACTGTAGCCGTCGAAAGTGCACTGAAAATTATTCAAAGAATACAAAATTATAAATAGAAGTTGCTTCTCTACTAAACGAAGGAAATGGAAATACAATTACTACGCAATTGCTAAAGGAAATTAATAAAATTCTGTATTCCTTTGGTGTACACTGAATCTAAGGTAAGTGTTTGGATCCCTGCAGTTAAAGTGGCCTAGGTATGAATGTTATGATGATTCACCTACTCTGCCATGAAATCTAATGGGGTTCAGATGAGTTTTTGGATACAATTCGGTATGGTTCTATCAATTTGTGTTCGATGATGCGGTAGTCACACTTCTGAGAAACATGTCGGTGGGTCATGAGTTAATGACTAAGGCTAAGAGACTAGGCTAAGAGATCCCATTTCAGACAGAGACCACAGAAAGTAAGCACATGATGAATGAGCTTCCAAAATGTTGTAACCACTTTATTGTCTAGGGCTGCCATTCTCCGCTTGTGATTCACTGACCCCTGTGAGCACTTGGTTAAGGTCTAAAATATACCAGTTGGTACAATGTGACGAGGTGACGCTAAGGTCCGTTGAGGGCCTAGCTTCTACATCAACCACTCCTGTTGTGACTATTAATGTGACCAGTAGAAGGGACCTATAGTTTTTTGGCGCACTGAACGGCGATATTTGACAACCTCTTTTTTTTAGTAGGAATACTCTGAAACTTGTGAAATACCGTGAAACTTTGTGTCGTACCAGGAATCGAACTTAGACACGTACGTTTAAGTGCTTAGAAATGGGCACACATACTCCCAATGCCATGGGTCACAACAATAAGCTAAGTATGATAATTTCTTAGACGAGACTCTCGAATGATGGCGGCAATACTGGAAGCCCCTCTCAAACTGAGCTTAAAAATTGTATTTTTCTGTTGCAACAGTCTAAATTGTATTCGTGGGAACGCCGCACCGTTTTCGACTCGATTGGAATTGGATTTGAACTCTCTTACAAATGACTAGGTTGTCTTTGTACAAGCTCTTTAATCAAGCTCTTCATTGAAGAACTTTGTGAGCTGTACAGTGACATTGGCTAAAAAAGCATCTAGAGTCCCTTGTGGTGCCTTTTAACAAAGAAGCCCTCGATTAAGCCTCTTCGACCGAAAACTCCACGACGACCGGTACTGAGTTGGGTCACACAAGTTCACATAAAGCAACATATCTTGTAAGCTTGTCTGCTTGAAAGAAGAGAAATCTCCGAACAGTGGCGCCAGGCTATGAAAAGACATTTTGAACACAGTTTGAGATTAAGTTTTTCAGTTTTCCTAAAATGTGTTCCAAACTGTCACTGACCACTCCAAACTGTAGTGTGGGCCATGTGGTAGCCGATAGATCTGTGATTATGTTTTCTAGCACGATGTGGTAACAGTCCTGTGTGTTGTTCAACAAAAGGGACAAGGGCTCAGATGCCAAGCGAATATTCAACGCAGTAAGATTATCTCAGAGACGAGGCTCCTTTGAATTGTTGAACCAGTGTGTTGAGCGATATAAGGGACAGGAATGACTACTGATGATTGTTGCCTCAATCGACTCAAATCGCAGCGGAAAATACCCTCTTGAGCAAAAGAGAGAAGCCCAACAATGGGGTCAAACAGAGAGGACAAGCCATGGAAATCGTCCTTGGATCACGAAAGGGTACGGTCGCTCATTAACTCGTTTTAGAAAATTGAGTGATGTAGCTATTTATTGACCGACTTTGTTTAAAAAGCAGAGATTTGTCTAAAAGGAGGGGGCATGACAATTGAACATTCGTTCCTCAACTAAAAGAAAAAATAAAAGAATTTAATTGATAGCCGCGATCACTTTAAATTTTGTAATGATATCCACTCCTACCACTTGGAATAAAGAAATTGATGATGGAGTAATTAAATTGGAGTGGCACCTACAAAAGGTGGTAGCCCGTGGCGTTGTGGGTATGTGCGTCGACCCCAACCTCGACGTCGTAGGTTCGATTCCTGGTCTGTGAGACAAAGGCCTCTATGGGCCGTCCGCCGTCCATATTATATATATTTTACCTACAAAAGACACGAACCAGAGAGGACGTGGTAATGACATAAAGCGGTGTGACAAGATGGTAGAGAGTCCCAATAGATGTTAGGAGCGACTTAAAGTCACATGGAGTACAAGATATAGACTTGCTAGCTTGTTGATTAGAGCTCAAGGATGTATGGAGGCCTACGCCACTTGCAGCAATCGAACGAGAATGCGGATGTAATGCCTCATGCTTGTTTTCGTTGAGTTTCGTTCACTTTTGCTTTCTTCAGTTGAATCTCTTTACGTAGAGAGATTTGGAAATGACAATTGATGTTGGGTAAGTTTTTCGCAAGTTGAAACTTGACGATGAGTACGAATTTTCCGAGTAAACTTCGGTCAGTCCTAACATAACATCAAGTGAATTTTGATTGGACCCTATATCATTTCCAGACTTGACGAACTATCCTGTTGACTAAGGCAAGTGTTCACTGAGGACTTCTCAAAATGTTACAAGATCTAGGTCTATCTAAAGTGGTGATGTTTCTGGTTACAAAAAAATGATGCCTAAGCGACGCTAACAGACGGCTCTTCCCTTCTTCATTCAGTTCCAACAGCCTTCCTAATCGTAAATAGTTCCAAAATCAAAAAGAAAAATAAAATGTTGTGATTTGTTGTGTCTTCATTTTAACTGATGTGTTGCCGAATACCTGAACCGTTAACGCAAAGATGACCGCTAAATAAGAAACTCGTGTTAATAATCTCTGCAATCCCCTAAAAATACGTTTTGTTTTTTGTTTGATTTTGAATTTCAACAAAAAAAAAGGAAAATAAAAAAGGTCTAGATTTAGTCTCTACTGTGCTTTTGTATCTAGGTTCTACAAACTGTTGTTTTTTTCGTGTTCAAAATGTAAATAATTTCCAATCTGAACCCATCACCGGTTAGACCTGTCTGAAGATACCAAATTTTCTCCGTTCCGGGAACTGATTCAAAAACAAAATGATTTCTAAGTGATTTTTGTTTTTCAGCATACACCAACGAAATGCATTTAGAGATCGAAAAGTTTGAGATACAAAAAATTTTGCTTAGCAGAGAGAAAGATACAGAATAAGTGAGAGAGACAGAGAGAGAGAGAGAAAGAGAAGAACTCGAACATTTTTCTAAAGAACTCCCTCGATCCGCATTACAAAATGATTGGTTGGCTTTGGTTTTTATTTTTTGGGAGGAACAAATTAACTAGACTTTGGTGTGTAAATACCTCGAAGGGATTTCGTTGCACTTTGCATTTGGCGTACTGTCGGCACATTTGGCAAACGCGGACGTCGCTAGGGCCTTGTTCCGGTTCGAGGCGGCAGCAATGGATGTCTTGATGGCTGTGTTCACTCGAGATGCTCGAGGTGGGATTTGGGCTTTGGGGGTTGGGGAGCTTGTGGAGGTTGTTGTGGTGGCGGTAGTGGTGGTGGTGGATGATGGGGTTGTGGTTGAGGGGGTCGTTGTGGTTGTGGTTGTACTGGTGGTGGACGGGGTTGTGGTTGTGGGCATTGGAGTGGTCGTGGTCGTTGGCTTGGGTGTGGTTGTGGTTGTGGTCGTGGTTGACGTTGTCGTTGAACGCGGTTGGGCTGTGGTCGTGGTTGTTGAGGTAGTTGGCGTCGTTGAACTTGACGTTGGCTCGACAATTTCCTCGACATTGGCTTCGACCTCATCGTCCGGGCTGAGATCGCGGTACTTTCCTCGGCTGTTGGTGAGGTAGCCGGCGTTTCGAATGGACTCGGCCAGAATTCGTTCGGGAGAGGCTGTCGTCCGGAACTTCGAGTAGTATTGCACCGATCGGTCGGTGATTTCGACGACCTTCTCTGTGGTTGTCGTCGGGCCGGACGTGCTCGAGGTGTACCTGTGAGGCTTGTCGGTGAACGTGTTGTCGTTTCGGTTGACCGCGTGCCCGATCAGGGCTTCAGAGCGAGGCTTGTCATATGACTCGTTCTCGTATTCCGAGTTCGGCCTTCTCGACTTCTGGTAGTAGTCCCTGTCGCTGGCGGTCGTCGTCTTCGAGTGGCGAGCCACTGTAGGACGGGTCCTACGCCTGTAAGACGGAGCTTCGAGTGGGCTGTAAGTTGTGCTCTCGTACTGAGCCGGGGCAAATCGATACTTCGGCGAATACGTGGTTGGCTCGTCGTCCAGGGCGTTCGAGAAGGACGCCGTGTACCGGGAGCGGCCTCGTGGTCGCGGTTCGTTGTTGTAACTGACTGCTTCTTGGCGCGGCTTCGACCGGTACGAGTTTGATGGGAGCCTTATGGTTGTCGTTGGAGCAGCGGTAGTCGGTGCTGGTGTCTCCGGCTTGGGAGTTGTTGTGGTTGTTGTAGTGGTTGTGGTGGTTGTTGTACTCGTGGTTGTTGTTGGCTTCGGCGTGGTCGTGGTTGTCGTTGTGCTGGTCGTACTCGTGGTGGTCGGCAGGGTGGACGATGGCCAGACAACAGACGTTGACTGATTGAATCTCCAGTTCAGGCTTGTCGTCGTTCGGCCTGTTGTCGACGTGCTGGTGTTGCTCGCGCCTCTCGGTGGGGATGTGATGAGGAAATAGCTTCTGAATGGCTTCTGAGTGGTTGGCGCGTACTGGCCGGTTGAGGTGGACGATCTTGGCGACGGTGTGGTTCTTATGAAGTTAAACTTGAGCGAGTCCTCCTTCTCTTGCAAAATTGTTTCCAGACTTTTGTAGGGCGACACGAATTTGGTGGGCCCAGTAGTCTCGTACGTCCGGCTTAGATTGTCCTTGAAGAGGGAGGCTCTTGCTGTGAAGCTCTGCACGGGTTCGGTGGTGGAGCGTTCTGTGAAGAGCGCGCGTTCGCTTCCTGACGAAGAGACGTAGTCGCCCCGGACGCTATCTTTTGTCACCACATCGTGCTCGTCACCGTCCTCATTATCGTTGTCTTCGGCGTTGAGGGCATTTGAATCCTGTTTTCCAATTGGAATCGGACTTGTCCGGGAAAGCCGCCATGGACGTGTCGGTGAGTACGTCGTGGGCTCGACGCTCTCCGCTCGTTCGCTTGACGTAGCCTCCTTCTTTTCGGACCTCTGCCGCGATCGGAGGTAAATGGGGAGTTCGGGCTCGTTGTCGGGCTCTTCTGAAGACTGCTGGACTGCATCGGCAGCTGCCTCTTCGCCCCTCAGGCTGAAGCCTCTGAAGCCCTGAGATAGGCTGAAGCGGTAGTTTCGGTGTCCCTTCGAGCTGTCCAATGGGATCCGTATCGCGGCACCCTCGGTGGTCGAAGTTGGACTCTCGGTGGACTTCGCCGCCGGCGGTTGGAAGCTCTGCGGCTCCGTATCGGATATGATGTAGTTGTGGATCCTCTTTCGCTGATATTCCGTGACGGCCTTCACGTCTGTGTCCTGCTCCTCTGCGCTGTCTGCTCTCTGCCGGCCACCTAGCCTCGCCGGACTGGGACTGCTAGTGACTGGAGCGGAGGTTACATTTCGTGATCTCGTCGCGTTGCCACGCCTACCCACAGCCCGTGCATCCGAAGACGGTTCAACACGTTCTTCGGAGTTCTCGCGTTTCAATTGACCTTCAGACGCAACCTGCACTCGGGGGGTGGTTTCGGAGGAGGATTCATTTAGGAGTGAGTCGGTATTGGTTTTATGTCTGTTGGATTGATTGGTAAGACCCACATTCGAGGTGAAGGTTAATATGACCGACTTGGGAGTCGCCTTATTAGTGGTGACCGAGTTACCATCATCCGATAATCTGTTGGATCTGTTGTTTGGGGTTTCGAGAGTGATATGGAAAAAATAATGAATGCTCAGATGAAATTTGTATTTTTTTTATTCTTTTTTTGGTTTGGTTTGTTTTGGGTTTGAGTTTGGTTTTAGAGAGGCTTGAGATAGTGTTTGTGTTGAGTTCGCCGAAACATTGTGAACAGTGGAGTGTACAACAAGTGGTATCAGTGGTGGGGAGACGATGAAGAGAGAGATGTGAATAGGCAACAGAAAGAGAGAGAGACAGAAAGAGAGCACACAGATTCAATGAGCGTGTTAAATGTTAACAACTGAAAGGAAACGTTTAATTGAGGAAGGGAAGGAAGTTCCTTGCAGCAGCCATGGCTGATGGGTGATTCTTGGCAGTCTAAAGCAGAATGACTGCCAGGTAGGGTGACATTGTTCAATTGTGCGACGACGGGAAACAAAAACTTCTCGGTGGGAATGGGTCACGCTGGACAGAGATCTGTGGGAAGTAAGTCCTTGGGTGACTGGATTTCTTTTCTTAGAATTCAGACATGGTTCATTGGATTTTTTCAGAACAGTAGAACATGATGTTCGGCTGGTGTCTTGGAGGATGGTTGTTGAGCAGGAGCGTTGTAGTAGTCTTCTACGGAGAGAACCTTCATTCATTCCATTATGTAGCCACGTGGATTTCTGGTGAATGTATTTACTTGTTTAATAAAGAGAACCAGCTTTCTGGGATGTCGATCAAACGGTTTCAAATGTAGGCTTCTAAGGGATGCCACAACTAAACTGGTCTTGAAGAGTCGATTGCTTTTAATATCGAACTATACCTCTTTCTATTTCCTTCTTTGTAGACTTTGATTACATTTACTAAACTCGACAAACGACATCTTAGTTGAATTGCTCTTGGAAACCGGTGCTAATTCAGTTTCAGAATTAGGAAGGAGAAGGACCAAAATCATGCTTTTCAAAACAGAGCCGGCAACTGGACGATAAGGAGAACGAGTTGATTCATGATGTTTTCCAAAGAAAACTTCTGGATACTGGATCTTCCATTCACCTTCCTCCCGTCTGCGAGGAAGGTGAATGGAAGACAAGACACAACCGTGAACTTTACGAGCTGTACCAGGATGTGGGTGTTGTCCGGAGGATTGACCGACTAAACTGACTCAGCCATATCGACCACATGAAAACCAGTGCTTCATGAATGAGTTTCTTCGAAACCGAGCATCCTGGTGCGAGAAGGAGAGGAAGAGCGAAACTCCAGTATAAAAAGTAAGTTGTCGCTGACGCAAAACAGCTTGGTCTTGATAACAGGAAGCAGCGCGACCAGAACCGACAGCGTTGGAAGGCAGGGTCAGATCCTCCACAGGTCGCAGGCCTGATAAGTAAGAGGAAGAATTCGCCTCAAGTTTTTTTACAAAAGTCCTGTGCAAGCTTAAAAAAATTGTTCTGAAGTCTACTTATACGGAAAGTACTAAAGCAGTGATTGCGTTAATTTAATGTGGAAAGCTATTTGATGCAGTGTTTTCGTTTCAGGAAGTACATGCTTTGACTCAGGCAAATGAAGCCTGTGCCTGTGCCGGACTTGCCGTTTTATATCTACTCTCGTCGCATGTTCGACCCCCTTCGCTCTTGAGCTTGAGTGATAGACAACGAATCTGAGAGAACCAGAAAAAATTTCAGGTCTATAACTTAGCGTTTTGCTAAGAGGTGGCGCAACTTGTATTATTCCATTGCTCTTATGCCATTGGAAAGTGCGTTGGAAAGCTACTGTCATTGTAAATCGTTCTCATATGTCCGCCATCGAAATTTGCAAAAATGCTAGCGTTTAGAAACACCACCAAAAGATAGAATTGAGAGTAATCAGAGACTGGTAAGATCTCTTCAGTTGTTTAAAGAACACAGGAGTTGTTTGTTTAAACGAATGTATTTGACAGCAAAGTCAGCGTTGTCTTTGAGTTTGAAGCAGTAATGAAGTATTGTTGAGATTGCCGACTTCTAGGTCTCTTTTCCCTTAAGTTATTTTGTTTGTTTTGTCCTTGTTTTGACAGCGACAGTTCTCAACAGACAGATTTTCGAATTTGATGGATATTCATGAATTGTTTTGTTTATGTGGGTAATTCACGAATTTTGACTTTATTGAAGGCATAAATGCACGAATGAGCCACCATTTTCATGGGGTACTTGATTTCTCTAAGCAAGTGTGGCTAAAAATGAAACAATGTGCGATGACTGGTAAATGTCTATCATTCCTTCATGGGTAACCGTCAAAAAGTAGGAGAAAATCCGTCAAATTCGTCAATGGACTAGGGGGCATCTCTATAGTACTTCATTTCTGGTTTGAAGCGAGATAGACTAGTAACGAATTACTCTTGTGATGTCAGGATGAAGTTCTGGCTAGTGTTCTGGCTTTTAGGTAGTTTTCATAGTCCAGATGAAGCTAGGAGACAAGCGCCTGCTTAACAGTCTCTTTGCATTAATCTTGGTGGAAGGCGCGTTAGCAATCAAAACTGAAAAGTTGGGTTAAAATGACCAAACGGCAGCCGCCACAGAGGAACAAGATTTATTTTCCTCTTTTTTTCTTAAATGTGACATTATCTTGCAACTGTCAGTGAAATTAGACTAACTTAGTTAGTTTTAGTAGAGCAATAAATAATTTATTTTATTTAAGTATTTCTCTGCGCATCATGCATTCTCTTTGCGAACTATCAAGCTGAGTTCGTAAAACATAAAACAGGCAAACGCAATTCATAACCTCCACAACTAAAAAATTGGCAGTGAAGTGTCAGTTTGCACTCGTAGTTCACTGCGAGTTAGAAAACTCCTTATGAATGAATTGTCAGAGCTAGCGAAGTTCGCAATTCGTAGCGACGTAGCGATGGATGGCGTTGGTTGAGTGTCTGCCCTTGATTATAGGAGTCCCAGGTTCGAATCCCAGCGAAAGCAAAATTGAATATGCTTTTATCTACTTTTCGAATCTGGTCCAGTCACCATTTGCCGTTGGTATCAAATTAACGCCACTGGGTATCGCAATGGACCAACAATGATCTAAGTGTGCTGGCAATTTTCGGTGGCAGCCCCATACATAACCTAACCAAACTTAGCCTAAGACAGACAACAAATGATGCCCACAAGTGAGCTGAAGTTGGTCAGCTTTAACAAGCTTCGACAGTTTCCGGCCAAAGGGGTTGAATGAATTTCGGCAGCAGCGTATACATTCATTAGCCACCTTTGTGTACTCTAAATGCAACGCACGCAATTGATACTAAGGGCCTTTGTACTTGGCATTTTTTTCTACCGTCATAGGCAATTGATAATAAGAACTTCGCCTGTGCTGACGGCAGGTTATGCAGAACTCAGAAGATCGTATAAGTTAAACTTGTTTGGATTTCGTAAGCAATTTACTCCTGTTCGACATTATCATAATTGTGCGATTCAGTTGCGATTGATGTACGATTGCTAAGAGCAAGTCATTTGTGCCAATGTGGGCGGCTTGTTTATTGATAATTTTAGAGCTAGAAACAACAAGGATTGTTTGCCATTAGATGTTTAACTTAACCTTTTGTTGGACGGTAATATCTAATGTTTATTCTTTGCACTCAAGAGCAGCCATTTCCGAAATGAGACAAGCAATTTAAGTGGAGCTTTGGTTTCATCCAATAAATCTATGAGCCTAATGTGACTAGCTTGTTAAATGGAATTTAGTTCCGGTCTGGCTTCTCTTTTCTTTCGAGAGAGCTATGAGATTTTTAATGCTTTAGTTCGTCTTAATTGAGCCGACAAACTTGAACTTCTTCTTGTCATGTCAAACAAATACGTTTTGATTTCACGTATCCTCTGACATCTTCTATGCTCGCTCTCAAGCAAACACCTTAATTTGACAACCGATGCCTGAGTTGCCATCTGATCATAATAACCTATAACGTTGTTGATTGTAGGAAGCCTCTGTTGCTTCGAAAGTGACATCCATGGAAACCTCTTCTGCATGAAAGCGGTAATTCATCGTTCATGCGCCAACTGCAGCGCCTTCCAACGAAACAAATCAACACAGATCTCCGTCGGAGAAGTTGCCCCTTCCCATGTTTCTCCAGTCAAAGAATCTTCCCCCAAGACATTTCCCTAACACTGGAAAAAAATGATTACAAATGTGACGTTGCCTGGAGCTGAAATGGTCTGAATCTTCACACAAGAGGATAAACTCAGTTTTCGGTAACATAAAGGTTCAACTACGCGACACATGCATGTCCATGCTGAGGGAAAATCATAAAAAATGTGTAACTAGTGCGTCATGCTTCTACGAATCACATGCAACGGATGGAGTGTAACGTGTTCTGACAGTCTGTCCGCCAACAAAAGTTCGACTTCGATTGACAGACGCGCTTATGACAAGAGTTGATTGTGTGAAGTTGCATGCAGTTGCCAACATTATTATTTCCAAACCACATTACAGGGTGTAGTGCGAGTGTACAGTGTGCGTGTGGGTGTGTTTATGATATGTAATGATTGTGTAAGAGTGTAGTTTGTGTGCGAAATGAGCTGCCAAAATTAAATCTAGTGGGTTACAAATAAAGCTTTCGATGAATTTTGTTATTTCATTCTTGCGCAAAATTTAAATGACATCTCGTTGAATCAAAATAAATGCAGTTATGACATATGTGATCTGTCAAATGTTTTGTTTTTTTTTTGACACTTTAGTGTTTTGCTTTGTTGTAAAGAAAGCTTTATTGTACTACCTTTTTGGAGTTGTTGTGGATGGTGTTGTTTCATATTGTTCTTGTGGTGGTGGTGGTGTTTGTGTAGTTGTTGTTGTTGTAGTTGTGGTTGTGGTCGACGTCGTTGGCTCGGCGGTTGTTGTCGTTGTGGTTGACGACGTCGTTGATGGCGTAGATGTTGACAACAGATTCTCAGGATACACTCTGTACTCATCGGCGGGCCCAGTCGCAATGACTTTCGGCCTGTATGTGCTCGACACAGATGGCTGTTGCGATGGCTCTGGGTTTCTTTGAATGTAGGGAATATCAAAGGGATCCTGCTCCTCAAAGGAGACAGAATCTGTGTCCGGTGCCGATGTTGACGATAGCGATGCATAGAAGGGCTCATCGTCAATATCAACCGTTGATGATACCACAATTGGACGATCGGTGATCGAATTGATCGTGTATCGGTCTCCCCTAGTTTCGGTTGTGAACGGAATTTAATATCAGTTGAGCAGTTTGAACAATTTGAAGTTAAATTTTTACAATCTCTTTGTGTGTGTGTGTATGTGTAAGTGTTTTGTGTGCGTGACATTTAGAAGGAGGATAATAAGTCTAATCAAGGCTTATACAAAGCGCTATATCAATACCAACACTAGTCTGAAACCTAGGATATAAATTATGTTTTCGGTGTTTACTTTTTTTGAGAATTAATTCTCAATTTTAGTTGTTTTTTTTTTCAATTTGTTTAACCAATTTCTGTTTTTATTTTTTGAGGAATTATTGACGTTAACGGTGTGATTGAATGTAGGGATCTACTTGAATAGTACTTTGATTGACTTACCTTACTGGTGCCCTTGTGGGTTGATCGTATTCGTTGTCTTGTTCGATCTAAATAAAGCAAATCACATTAGTAAATGGACAATAAGTGGACAGAGATTTAGAAGAGAAATTTTAAAGCTAGAGTGACAGAGTGAAAGATACCTATTTGCGACTGCCATTGTAATGACAAAAAAGGCAGAGAACGGCTTTGAAACAATTCTTAAAGTGGTGTGGGGAGTGGGTGGTAAGTGGCTTTATTCAACAAATTATGGCATGATTACAGCAACTGGCGTTTTTGATCGTCATTTTGATCGAAATTGGATTTGTTGCTACTTGACTTGAAGCCAATTTGCAGAAGTTTATACGTCGATTGAAGGACAACACATATGGAAACAATATTATGAAGCCCCTCGGACTCAACTTGTGTGTCTCCGAATTAGTAAACTACAAGGTTTAGGCCCATACAATAGGAGGTAGAATTTTAGCTTTCATGCCATTGCTGAACTGTTAATATCTCTCGTCCATTGCAACTACATGCGATGAATGAAAGGTAATACCATGTTCCCAACGAACCAAATTCGAACCATCATCGCGGAAAGCAGTAATTTTTTGTTTTCATTTGCTGCAGAGTCGCATCGAATGCTTGTCGAGGCATATGGTGATCATGCTCTATCAGAAGCAACATGCAAAAGATGGTTCAGAAATAATGATTTTGATGTGAGAAATGAAGAACATGGAAGACCACCAAACAAGTTTGAAGACGCCGAATTGCAAACGATATTGAATGGAGATGACACTTTGAGTCAACAGAAAATGGCAGCAATGTTAAATGTTGCACAACAAACAATCTGACCGTTTAAAAGCTATGGGAAAGATCCAAAAGTGTGCAGAATGGGTGCCACATGAATTGAATGAAAGACAGATGGAGAACCGAAAAAACACTTGTAAAATTTTGCTTCAAAGACACGTAAGAAAATCGGTTTTGCATCGGATTGTTACTGGCGATGAAAAATGGATTTATATTAAGAATCCTAAACGGAAAAAATCATGGGTTAATCCGGGACAACCATCAACATCGACTGCAAAACCAGATTGATTCGGATTCGGCAAGAAGACAATTCTGTGTGTTTGGTGGGACCAGAAAGGTGTGGTGTACCACGAACTCCTAAAACCTGGTGAAGCCGTTAATACTGATCGCTACCGCCAACAAAAGATCAATTTGAACCATGCATTGATCGAGAAACGACCAGAATTGGCCAGAAGACACGGCAAGGTAATTTTGCTCCTGCACACAAAGCAGAACCGGTTCAGGATCCAATGAAAACACTTGGCTGGGAGCAGCTACCCCACCCGCCGTATTCACCAGACTTGGCTCCTTCCGACTACCATTTGTTTTCATCGATGGGACACGCCTTGGCTGAGCAGCACTTCGATTCCTACGAAGAAGTCGAAAATTGAATGTCTGATTGGTTGGCTTTAAAAGACGAACAATTTTATTGGCGTGGTATTCACAAATTGCCAGAAAGGTGGTCAAATTGTGTAGAAAACAATGGCCAGTACTTTGACACCTGGTAAGTTGACTACAAGGTTTTGACCCATCAAACAGAAGGTACAATTTTAGCTTTCGGGCCATTGCTGAACTGTTAGTATCCATCGTCCATTGCAATGGACGATAAATGAAAGGTAATACCATGTTTCCAACGAACCAAAATCGCGTGAATAGAATGAACCTAGAAACTTCTGCTACTAAAACTTCAATCGACCGTTCCCAATGAGTTGAAGTGTTTTCAAATGTCATTTGCACAGCAGCTTGGTGGCAGAAATATTTCTACCTACCTTTGTTCGATTGCCACAATTGTTTTCACATCTAAAAATTAACAACAACATTGTGTGAGATGCACTTCGTGGACTGGTTCGATTTGACAACCCTTCACTGACTCTAAACTAAACTCATAGAAATTTCAACTAGACTCAAATGAATTCGCAAGGTTTCGAAACCCTGAAATGTCTGGGGAAGCCTAGGGGATTTGGGGAACTATGCAGAAATATCGCGACATCGTTTGGTGGAATGATAGGATAAGAGACGGTTCAATTTGGAACGAATCACAGTCGCACAACGTGCTTAAATTATGAAAATCTACTACAAAATGGTTGAAATATCAAGGAAGTGATTCTCAGGTTTCTTTTTAGGATTTATCATCTCCAGGCGTTTTCTCGAAATGTTGCAAGGAAGCAAGGCATGGATTTAAACTTAGTAGGCAATTGAGTCACTATTTTTGCACCACAGACTAGGAATGGGCAGATTCAAACTCTTGTTCGAAGAAGAGGAGAGTGTGATTGAATCTCTCTAGATCACAAGTTGCAACTATTGGCCTTCATGCTCCCATTGCCCAGTTGACACTAACGTGGTTTATTGGGTTCGCTCAGAAGAGGGAACCTGAACAGGTACGGATATCATCATTAAAAGACACTAACGTCGTGACGACTGAGTATTGGAAACGAAGAGCTAAACGTGATCAAACATTGTACATTGGTAGACAAATTTATTTCGAGTCTTGCGTTTCAATTCTGTTTGTTCGGGTAGCGATCAGTCGCAAAATATGTGCACGTTTTCCAAAACTTCGAATACTGCTATGGCAACCATTCCAAAAGGCAAACAATAGGGTAGTGCCAATGCATACTATTCCAAAACGCATTGTGAACAGATCTACTGATCAAGCAAAAGCAAGCGCTCTGCTTCGGCAAACGTCGTGATGCTAAAGTTATTTGACAAATCATCGCTTGCTTTGCGTCATTACGTTTCCATCACTACTTTGCAGTGCGATGCGCAATTATTTGACATTTTGGAAAAACACCCACAATGTCTAAAAGTCGCAAAAAATATAAAATGTGTCAAAAAACTGGGTTTGAAAAATTCGTATGAGTCTCTGGAACAAATATCCAAATAGCACTGCTGGCGATTCATAGATTCAAATCTAATATTGGCTGAAGGCTTAGTGCGTTTTTTTGACTTTGAACTTACGTCAATCAGTGCTCTGGCCAGTACCCTGCCAGTCACAATATAATTGCCCGACGCTATATTTTTATTCAATTTGCTGTGAACAACTTCAATATTCGTTCCCGTTTCAATAGGAGATCATTATTCTACTCCCTGTGTTGTTTTAGCAACAAATGCGACTGACTTGTTGTCTAAAATTTAACTTATGCTTGTAGACAGTCATTATTTTTAATGCCCTGATATGGCTGACAAGTGCAGAAGACCTATAGCTTTGTGCCGACTCTGTACGGCGAAGTTTGGAAAGCCTTTTTTAAACTGTTATACTCTCACATTCAGTAACTCGAGAGAGGTGGAGCTACGCTCTAGCAACTGCTCTGTATAACATTTTCGGTCCTTTTGGATGCGTGCACAAGAATACTGCTTCATAACGTGATGCATAGTTGTTTGCCTCGGGAACCTTGATAACAGCGCAGGATATCAGTCGCCAGGCCATAATGCACTGCGACTTGCAAGCTTGTTTTGAAATATTCAGTGCGCTTGCTTAATTATTGGTTGGACAGTACAGCAAAGGATTTCAATTGCAAAAGCGGTGTCTATTGCTTACCTGCAGGCTGGGGTAAATGCCACTTGATGTTGTGGTGCTTTAAAAGCCCTCTAGAGTGCAGACAACGAAAGTGCGTCTGTAATCTGCCGCATTTATGTGAAAATGTCGTGGAAAATGTTCATCAAATTCATGACCTTTTTGAGACAGTGACGGAGTGAACTTTTGACAGACTGTGGGTGAAATCAGTGGTCGCACAGTTTCTTCTTTAGGTTGGTACACGTGTAGCCGAAGGAGAAGAAGGCAACCTCATTCAAGAATCATCCAACTCACATGGGCGCTAAGAAACAAAAATCCCCCTTTGACTGTAAAAAACTCGCCAATTCTCATGAATTTGCAGTCGAAGGGACATTTTATTGATTTGTGGACAAAATGCCCGAAAAAAGGACTCGATGGTCGAAGGGGTTTCTTGAATGACCGATTTAATCGGCTCCTGTAACCCATATCTAACACATGACCAGACAGGCTTCGGAAGGCGTTGACTTGGTAAGATTGAATTTAAGCCAAGATTGGCCTGAAGTCCAATCGAAGGGGACGTCAAACGGACTAAACAGTGTTTAGCAGTAAATTCACTCAAGTCGAGGTCTCCTCTTAACACACCTGTTAATCTCGAGCACAGGGATGTCATACCAGAACTCAGTTTCACTGAATCGAACGCCTTCAAAGTGTTCTCACAGAAGGATGTCCTTCTTCTCTCACAGAAGGTCTCAGAAGTGGATCTTTGCTTCCCGCTACCATGGCCTACCGCACAAATGATCTAAAATTGACTGCAAATCAAAACAGTAACGTACCTGTGCAATGAGATCGTCATCGTAGTCGGTGTTGTAGATCAACGATTGTTGATTATTGAATGGCTTACTCTCCTGCTGCAGTGGTTTCTGAATCGGCTTACTGATGTAAGACTCGCGAATGGGCTGAGGACTGGCGGTGGTTATGATCTCTGGCCGGTAGGTCGGACGCAATGGCTCCTGCGGTTGTTGCTGTTGCTGTTGCACCTTGTTGCGCAGTTGATGTTGCTGTGGCTGCTGTTGTTGTTGCTGCGGTTGCTGACGATGCTGCTGCTGCTGCTGTTGTTGTTGCTGCTGCTGCTGTTGTTGATTACTGTATTCAACGTCCCTGTACAGATCAATGTCATCATCATAAACCGAATAATAGGGATCATAAGATTGTTGCGGTTGCTGTTGCTGTTGTGTCTCATACGAGGTGTTGTAATAATTTCGATTACCGCTAGGGTTTGCGTCAACGATTTTTGGTCGTTGCTGCGAAATGAATATGTTCGCGGTCGGTTGCGGCGGCGGCGGTGGAGGTGGTGCTTGTGAGCTCGATTCAACTCTGTTTGGTTTTATTTTACAAGTTTGTTTACATTTTTTTGAGGTGTTATTCCACACAACAGGGGTTACGGGTGTTAGAGTCAAAAAAAAGAGAGAGAGAGAAAAACATATGTACAGAGTGACGGAAGAGAGAATCAACAACGGGTGGGATTAGGGGTTGGGACAAATGAACCAGAGAGTAGATGTTTTAGTCACACAGGAGCACAGTCTGAGAGCACAGTCGGAGAAGAGCGCGAGCTATCTACACGTACGCTATATACACTTAGTTAGTCAGTGAGGTGTGTACAGAAGAGGGGGTCTGGCATGCCGGAGCAAACACGCAACAAGTACCATACACATACAAAGAGTGATCAAAATTGAAAATAAAATGTTCTTGCTACCTGTTGGAGTCGTCGTCCTGTTCGGGTTGAGGGCGGGGTCCTGCGGTGGTGGGTCGTTTCCTAAGGTCGGTCTTGGTGGCTTCTGAAGCCTTGTTGTACTTCCATTTGGAGTGTCCGCGGTTGGGACGAACTGTGTAGACTTTGCGTGTCGTGGTCGACGTGAAGGGGCGTGGGGTTGTGGTTGTTGTTGTTGTTGTCGTCGTCGTGGTTGTGGTCGTCGTGCTTGTGGTTGGGGTCGTCCGTGGTCTGTGGTGGAAGGGGCCGTGTGTGGACGACGGCGGCGGACCGTGTTGGTTGCGGAGGTCTTGGAAGATGTCGGAGGGGAAGTTGATGAACGAGGGAATGCTGCTGTCGTGTTGGAAGTTGGACGCGAAGACTGGCCGGCGGGTGGTCACGTCTAGGAAGCCGGTCACGCTGTTGGGGCGCTTGTATCGTGGCGTTGAGCTGGGCAGTGGCCGGGGCGCCATGGTCTCGGAGTTGGGCATGTACGGCGGCTTCTCGGAGGGCGGGCGGCGGATGTGGTAGTCGTCCTCCTCGTCGTAGTAGTAGTCGTCGGGGATCTTGAGGTTCCGTGGCGTTGTGGTCTTCGCGTTCTTGAGGGTGAACTTGGTCTGCGTCTTGTGCGACTGGTTGGGAATGCTCTTGATGAAGCTGTCGTAGCCCCTCGGCGGCTTCGTGCTGTGCGACGGCTTCTTCGTCTTCACTTCATCCTCCTCGTCGTAGTACTCGTAGTCCGCGTTCGTGGTGGTGGACGTGGGCGGGCGGGTTCCCCTGTGGCCAGCCGTGCCCGTGGTCTGCTTGAAGTACTTGAACATGTCCATGATGGCGGGCTGCATGTGCGGCATGTTGGAGTACTTGACGCCCGACATCAGGTCGCCGATGTTGAAGTTGCTGGATATCGTGCCCGGCTTCACGTAGGTCACCAGCTTCGGGGGCTTCGTTGGCAGCGTGCTTGTGCTGAGGTTTGACAGAGGGAGTCCTTGCGACTGGCTGGACGTGTGAGACCCGCCGAAGAGATTGGGGGCGGAGACGACCTGAAAGTTTGACGTTGGCGGCGCTGCGGTTGTGGTGGTCGTGCTGGTCGGGAAGTAGCCCTTCATTTTCTGGTTCTGGAGGATGTTGTACTTGAAGTAGCTGCTCTCGGTGGTCGACTCGACGGTCGGGGAGGTGATGCTGTACTGGGAGACGAGCCTTGAGTGCTGAAAGCCAGGGGTGGGCTTGTAGTCGATGACATGTTGGTTCTCGAAGTTGTTGTAGAAGCCGCCGACAGTGCTGCCCTGAGTGAACTGAGAGTTGGGGAAGACCTTGGTGGACGGCGTTGGCCTCACGGGCTCGTTATCGAGGTGGAAGTACGAGAAGTTGTCGGCCTCGGCCAGCTTCTTCTTCTTCTGCTGCTGGATGTCCTTCAGGCTTTGCAGCAGAAAGGGAAGGATGTCGGTCTGCTGCAGCGGCGTTGGCCGCGCCGTCGACGTGGGGTAGTAGCCGGGGAACGACCTGAACGCCTCCAGGGGGGACTGTGTCGTCGGGGCGATGCTGTAGCCCAAGCCGCCGAAGGGGTTCTTTTGCTTCGGGTGGGGGTTGAGGGGGTTGCCGTTGATATCCTTCAGGTGGGGGTTAAGCGGTGGGGACAGGTACGGATTGAAGCCTCCGAACGAGAAGCTCTGCTGTTGGTAGGGGTTCGAGTCGTACGCCCTGTAGTTTGACGACGACAGCTGCCATCGATTCAGGCGCGGATTGAACGATGGCCGAAGCTGACGTGTAGATCGCATCGATTCGTCGGTCTCTGAGTCGGCCACGTGGTCTGTCGTCTGGCTGTCGCCGTCAGTATCTGTCACATGCTCCTCGTCGCTGACCTCAGTCGAGGCAACGGCCGTCTGGTTTGTCAAGTCCAGTGAGTGCTTTTCCGGCGCATGGATGGTCGCATTATGTGCGTCGCGTCGTCGACGTCGGTGTGTGTCAATGGAGTTGTGGTCAAGGTCCGTGAGTCTGAGTGTCGCATGAATGAGATGGTGAGAAAATTCAATTTAATATGAGCAGAGGGGCATTGGGGGGGTCGGGCTGTTTTGGCTGGCCGCCATTCACTTACCGGTACTGATTGATCTGAGCGCCGTACGCGTACGAGCCGATTTTACCGTGATTGGGGATTGCGTTGATGCTGGCCTGGTGGATGATGCCGTCGCGATCTCTCTGCACCTGTCCGACGGTACTAGGCTGGCCGCGATAGACGCGTTGCTGTCGGTCGCTCTCCTCCTCTTCGACGGGCGGTAGGGTGTCATGAGCATCGGCGTAGAGCTGCAAGTGGATTGGGGGTTAGACGAGCGCACGCGGACATGGGTGCTTGCCGCACTTACCTTGGCAATGTCCTCTCGAGAGTCCAGCAGAGGCTTGGGTTGTCCTCGTGATGTGATCACTGGATTTGGAGCTACACGCAACTCTGGTGGTGGTGGCAATGACTGGACTTGGGCTTGAATCACTTGTTGTTGCTGCTGACGTGGCTGATACTGCTGCACAATGGTCGGCTTTGATTGCGGCAATGGCGTCGAGCTGGAGTAGGCCGATCCGAAGCGGATGCGATGGGGCAGGTGTTGCGGTTGCTGCTGCTTGTTCTGCGGCACTCTCTGTGTGTCCTCGCGGTAGCCTGCGGATCCTCCGCCGATGGCACCACCATCGCCCGCATCGCAGCCAACGTTTCGCGGCCAATCGCATGTCTGCAGCTCGTGGCTGTACATCAGGCCGCCGGTACAGCTCTCGAGGAGGGCTCCGCCGAACACGCACACGTAGTACTGGGTGCAGTCATTGGGATGGGGGTAGTAGCCGAACTCCTCGGGGCAATCGAAGTTCACGCCGTTCACCGATGACGAGGACGACGAAGAGCTCTTGACGTTGGTGCCGAACGAGCGGGAGCTTGTGATGCGCGCCGACGAGCGTTTATTTTGCGCATGGGTGAGTCCTGAAATGGAAGGAGGATGTTAGTGATTTTAAAGAGAAGACGGCTGATATCGTGTGGTTTGGAACAGAAATGGAGGTCTGGAGGAACCCAAGTGGACCAATCATGTTAGGGTCAGCAGAGGTAAATAAATAGCGGCTGAATTTCTGGTAATTCAATAAAACAGCGCCTGTGACGGTAAAAGTGTGACGTGACGATCGTTACGTGACGAGTGGAAGATGTTTGTGTAATGCCGGGATGATTGCGACGTTATGAGAGTGACGTTAAGAGCTTTTCGGCACGAGAGTGCCGCTGGGACACTGAAATTGCAAGAGCAGAGTAACGAGAGTAACGTTACGAATATTGAGTAACGAGGAATTGATGTAAAGGGATTGAAGTAACGAGAGTAGTGTAACGAGGAAAACGAAGCTAGAGTAAAGTTACAAGAATAAAGAAATATGATTGACGCTTCGGGGATAAAGTAACGAGAGTGACGTTAAAACAGAAACGAACCTTATGCGCGATTGAGAGTGTGAATTTAGACATTTTCCCAATACGAAAGTGAAGTAACGAGAGTAACGACAATAGGGAGAAGTCACAATAGTGACGTTATGAAAGTAATTTTTGCTAGAATGACGATGATGGTGATATGGTCGGAGAGGAGCATGCCCGATGAGTGAAATCTCAGCGTCGTTTGTCCGGTCCACAAGAAACCGGTCCCTTGACTGCGCCAACTATAGAGGGATCAGCCTCCTTAACATCGCTTATAAGATACTCTCTGCCGTTCTGTGTGAACGCCTGAAACCCTTTGTCAACAACCTGATAGGTCCTTATCAGTGCTGTTCAACTGCTTGCTTGCGCGGACGACATTGACGTGATTGGACGAACACAGCGAGCCGTCAATGAGGCGTTTGCTGGCATTGAAGCGGAAGCGGCTAAAATGGGTCTAGCGGTAAGCCAGGGCAAAACAAAGTACATGCTGTCATCACGGAAGGACGCACAACTTCGACGTTTCGGACAGAGCGTCATATTGGGCAGCAGAAACTTTGAGGTAGTCAAGGACTTCGTCTACCTAGGCTCCGAAGTAAATAAGGAAAAACAACACCAGTACCGAGATCAAGCGCAGAATTGCTCTTGCCAATCGCTGTTTCTTTGGGCTCAAGAGGCAATTGAGTAACAGAGCCATCTCTCGAAACACCAAATTGACCTTGTATAAAACCCTGATCATCCCAGTCCTGCTCTATGGCGCAGAGACATGGACGCTATTGAAAGCGGATGAAGAAGCTCTTGGTTGTTTTGAGAGAAAAGTTCTGCGTACGATCTTTGGTCCTGTTTGCGTTGATGGCGTTTGGAGGAGAAGGTTCAACCACGAACTATACGGGCTGTACAGCGGCATGCACCTAGTTAAGCGTCTTCGGATCCAAAGCTTAAGATGGCTAGGTTATGTAGAGCGGATGGACACCACAGCTCCGGCCCGAAGAGTCTTCGACACCGAGCCATTGGGACAGCGCAACAGAGGACGTCCTTGCACTAAATGGCGCACACAAGTGGAAAAGGACCTCAACCAACTTGGTGTGCGCAACTGGAGGCAGCTGGCGAAAGATCGTGCTGGCCGGAGAGGCATGTTGGTTGAGGCCCAGGTCCACCCCGGACTGTAGCGCCAATCAAAGAAGAAGAAGACGATGATGGTGTGACTTTACGAATGTTGCAATGCTTGAGATGAGTTTATGGAGTGACGTTACCGGTTAGAGCAGAAAAGAGTGATATCAGGGGACAAGCGTCACGTAAAGTTACTAGTGCGATGCAACTATTGTGACGTTACTAGAAGGACGTTTCGAATGTTGAATTACAAGCGCAATAGTATGCTCGTGACGCTAATACGGCCAAGAGTGACTGTGACGGTGTGATGCTGATTGCGTAAAGCCACGATACAACTCTGACATTGCTAGCGTGACACTGATGACGACACGTCTAGCAGTCCACTGCGAGCACATAAAAGGTGATTAGGGAAAGGACCATTCGCCATCCATGCACCTGTGACAACGATTCGCTTCAAGAGCCGTTCATGATTTGTTAAACTCTTGTTAATTATGTGCCCCTGACTGACATTTGTTAAGTTCGCATTTTAAACAAACTAATTCGGTCCAGTTCAAGTCTCACTCGATTGCACAACACCGTGAGTTGTTGTTCCTCGAATCCCCTGGAATATTCTCCCACAAAACTGACACACAAAACAACAATCTATTAGATACACAATACCTTGCAAAAGGGAGCACATTACCCGTAGTGTGATTGCAAAATGATTTGCTTCCACATAAAGCCCCCAATACCGTGCGCCTTTCTGAGCGACAAACACTTGTTCGGAGGTTTCCATACGAGACTACGGGCACAACTTGTGTCACACTATTGCACTGATTGCACTCGAGAGCTGTTGTGCTTGTGCTGCTGCCGCTTCGGGGTATTACACAATCTAGTGCGGACGCAAAATCAACCGCCACAGCGCTACTACGACGACGGCGGTCCTCTGTTGGGGGTGCCAACTCGGAGCCGGTTTTTTTTGTGTGTCTACGGCAAGCCGCCGTGTCGTATTTCACTTTTGTGGGTGGTATTGTGATCTAATTGATGCAATAACCGCGCTGTTGTAGGGTAATTCACAAAAAGCGCTGATCCCGGCACAGAGATACGGCGCGGCGGCGCAGCAGAGCAGGGGCCACGGTGAACAGCTGTAAGCAAATTTGAAGTTGTTCTCAGCTGACATTCGAGTGGCATTTGGGAAAATTGCTCCAATTCCCTGGCGGATTCAACTGGGGTCTGCAGAAGCTGAGAAAATCGCCATCAATAGGTCAGCAGCAGAAGCTTTCTCAGCGCAGGCGCAAGTGAACATCTCCGTTCTGCGCTTGTCATCCGGTGAAGAGGGCAACCGCATGCCATCGTGCTTGCCACGGCATCACCTAATGTCACGCTCACCGAATGACAACGGCAGGCATTCTAATGAATCGAACGCTCACCAAGACGCATTCAATTATTCATAAGACTGCCGTTGCCGCTGCCGATCTTACAAGTTCAACACGTCGCCGATGGAGATCCACGACGCGAGCGATGGATTGAACCTGTTCATCGTTCAGGCCTGAGCCCACCTCCGACGTGCGGATGGATTTATTTTCGCGTTTGCCATTTCCATAAGGTCAACGGGAATTGGTGCCTCAACCATCCGCCGCCTCCTCCTCACCCATCCGTGGAGCCAGCAACGTCCTCGGCGTCATTGAGGTAGGTACGTGTGCTCCACGCCACCACAGCCAGCAATTGGAAACCCATTACTTGGATTCAACTTGATCGATGGTCGCTTGCTGTGGGAGCTCCGGCCTCCTCGTCTTGCCCCTCCTTCGATGATGCAACCGTCGTAGTCGGCGCAAACACAAAAGTGCATCAGTGAGCATGGACCTGGCCGCATCTTCGTCGGCCCACTCCGTCTGCACTCTGCCATGCCACAGCCGAATATGGCGCGAGCAAGTGTGCTCCAGAGATAATGACCGACCGACCGAAAAACTGAGCCCACAAGTTCAGTCGAACAACAGGGAATCCGGTTTTGATTTTCGGCATCGGTGAGCTTGAAACGAGACGATGCTCCCTCGCCCTACTGCCACCGATTCGCAGGGCAATCCATCACCGGGCCTCAACTGGGCGGGATCGAGGAGTGTGTGCGTGCGTTGGTTGCAGCCCGGTCATCTCCGCTGTGGGTTAGCGTGCCACGCGAAGAGGGTCCGTTCTTTCGCTCGGTTCTGCCGCCTCCCTCCCCCTCTGACATCAATATTTCGTATCACTTCGGCGGTATCTAATTTATTGCACGCCACGGCGAGGAAGATGCAGCGTCTTGCACCGCTTATGTAAGAGCAGATCACCAACTGGCAGCGATTGGGAGATGAGATACATTCTCGTGTTGCAGCCCGTCTCTCGCTGTCGTGCTGCGCGTCTGCAGCCGCATTGTGTTGTAGGTGCCATTTGTGGGTATCATTTGTTTCACAGAGCAGTGCAATGCACAAGTTTGATGTGACATCTCGGCCAGCTGGGGATGCATGCATTCGCGCCGCCGACAGTGATGGCTTCTTCGCGCCGTGAGTTATTATCGAGCGCAGCTTCTGCTTTGTGCTTACATAAGCAAATAAACTGTTAGTGCTCATAACTCAAGGTTGTCGCTGCTGTCGGTTGGGAACATTTTCTTTCCTTTTTTTCCAGTTTTCACGGCGATTTTGCGCTTGCTTGCGATCGAGAGCGTGGACGCTGACCCATATCAGTTCCATTGATGATCGATTTTCGCTGTCAACGAGGTCTTATTCGACGAGATAGTCTTATGGCCAATTATGGTCGGGTGATTGAGAGAAGATGACCTTTGCTGGAACCCGGTCTCAGCGACGAAGCTGTGTGAACCGACGCAGGTCGACGGTGATGCTTGCTTGATGAGTTAATGCAGCAATTCTTGTTTCAGATTTAGTTGAACATTTGCCAAGAGATGGTGCTGATGACAGCTTCGTTTTAAAATGTGGGACCAATGAAATTTCGTTGCTTCGTGGTGAGATAAGGGCAAGAGGTGATGAATGAATGGACTCTGTGGCAGAAGATCAGCTGGAGAGAAGTAAACAGCGCTCGAGGAGTTCGTTTTGACATTTTGTTGGCATTTTGGAAATATTTTAAGGTGGAAACAGTGTTCATAACTTAATCCCAGCGACAGCTATGGGGCAGTGGCAACGACGTTGAAAACTTAAACGAAGTTAGGTTAGGTTAGGCTATTGGCTTGAAATTCCCATACCCAGTGTCGTCAAATCCCAACGGCAGCAGGTGACTGGACCAGATTTGACTACCAGATAAAGGCCCATTGACTTTGCTTTATCTGGGATTCCAAGAACCGGTGACCTCTATAACCAAGGCCAGGCACTTAACCAACTGCGCCATCCAGACGATGAACTAACTTAAGTTAGATTATTTTGAGGTCGACTAAGTTGTTGTGTAACGGACATGGAGTGGAGAATAAGCTGCGTTTATTGAAAGCATATGAACTGGAGAGTGTTGTTAGCCCGTGTCAATTGGAGACGCTGAGCGAGAATGCACTTCGACTAAAGTCTTCTTTCGTTGCAATTAGAAACCAACGACTCGTCTGTCTCGACGTCCTCCTGACATCTGTACCTTCTTAACTCGAATCTGTTCCGCTTAAGCCGACGATTTCACATAGAACCACTAGAAGAAGTTGCTGAAAGCCAAATCGTGCGAAACCGACGTTTAATTCATTGGTGCATGCCTTCTTCTTCGTTTGACGCTCGAGTCGTATGAGGAGAGGACCTGGGTGTGGCATAAAAAAACTTATTTTAGCTCAATTTCCCGTCTTTGTCTGCTGCTTTGTTCCACTGTTGTTATGAATATATTGGACGTTGTTTCCGGTGTAACTATGCATCATTTAAAATCATTCTCCATTTGCAGACAAACAAAGCGACAGGCTAGAAACAAATTACGTGTTTTTGATGTGAAGCATGTTGTCGGCTCCTGTATTAGCTTCGTTCGACTCTGAAACGGTGGGACAACGCAATAAATGATGCCCAAGAAACTGAAGGCGCACAAAAGTGTAGAAGGACCTCAAGGTACTTGGCGTGCGAAATAAGAGGTAGCTGGCTAAGGCTCATGTCAGCTGTTGAGGCTTGTTGACTGAGGCCCAGCTTCATCGTGGACTGAAGTGCCATTAGAAGGAGAAGACTACTACCACTAAGTCAAATGGCTATGCAGAGATTTATTTCATTTATGAAGAATTATCAAGAAGGAGCTTCTCAGATCCATTGCTGTTTCTAGCCGGCATAGAACTGCGCGTCCTTTCCACTCGTAAGCACGCAAAAGACCACACAACACGAAAGATTGTAGTAGAAGCTATCGGCCCACGTGCATCCCGGACTGTAGTGCCACGCAGAGTCGCAGATTTACCCTTAACTCCATTTATCTCTCATTAAGACGAATGCGTTTCGTCCAGGTAAATTGGTGTGGGATGCGTATGAATCTTGGCTAACGATTGGCACTGTCAGACATTCACAAGAGGTCGTGCTGGCCACTAGGCCACCCTTCCGTTTAAGCATGAAACGAAATTTTGTATTAATTGGGTTTTACGTGTTAAATTTCCAATTGCTCGGGCATGACACGGAATATATATGGAAGGTGCCGACGTCAAACATGTGCTTAGAGTCTTACTCAACCCTTTAACCACTTCTAACATGGTTTAGGAATATAAGTCATTTCTGAATCTGATCGGCAGTTTAAATTTCGGACTGGTTTGACTCCCGTCCATCGCAATGAACTTGCCAGGCAATCACTAGGAGACCCAAACCTGTACTGGGACAGCCTGCGTCCGGACCACAACTGGAGCTGGCAAGATAATCCAGGCTGCAGACAAACCAAAAAGATGTTCTCTAATGCAGGTACGGAATCCGCCAAGAAAGTTGTGTTATCTGTTGACAGGTAGGACTCTAGACAATTTACTGGAGCACTAATGGGCCACTATACCTTCGTCAAACACCTAAATGTTCTTGGCCTAAGCAATAATACCCAATGTGACGCCTGAGGAGAAGACGATGACACATCCTCTGCCAGTGTCCCGCCCTTGCGGATCGGCAGCATTGCCATTTCATTAAGCAAGGACACCTAATGTTCGGTGCTGGCAGAAGCCTTTGAGACGGCAAACGCCAAGAGGTAAGATTTTAGCTAATCCCAAACATCCGCAACACTCGTTTGTTGACCAACACGTAAGACGACTGGGTGCAACTTTCAGTCTGATCTCGTATTTTCCTTCTGACGTCGCCTAGTAAGCATCGCAGATTTGCACACCTCTAGAACAGATATTGATGTTTTATGTCCTTAGCTTCCGCTTAGACTAAAAAAAAGCCCACCACTAGACAACAAAAATCGTTACCGCAGTATTCTTGTATACGTTGCTTTAGCGTTAAGGCGCTTAATGAGTAGCCTTGAAATGGAGTGACATAAAACCAAATTTTAATTTTTAGTTGTTTGAAGGCAGCGAATTGTACACGCATTCGATCTGAAATGGACTGAAGGGGAAGAAAATGCATCACTACTTCAATCAGTCAACACTCCTTTGCCTCTAAAGGTTCTAATGACTGCCGTACTTGTTGATTCTCATAAGTCTGAGTGACGTGCGAATTGTACTCCATCATACCTATGATTTCCTTCTCTGATGTGGTTTCTCAAATTGCTTATGAAGTGCGTATAACTGAACATTAGACCTAGAATCCAGCACAAACACATAATGTGCCAAATTCGCAACATTTTCGACATTGAAAACTCCCCCGGATTCCGCCTCAAGCCTTTCAAACAGACAGATGATTATCGCCTGCACTTGGCTACTATGTCTTTATCTCTTCGTTCTGACATCGCAGACAACTCAATCGCTGCCGCCCATGCTCGTAAAAAATCAATAACACCGAAACACAGATCTATCACCTCGAAACTGAAAACTTAATCGCGGCGTAACATCTGCTCACATTTGAATATACAAATCACATGTGTGGGCGGACGTCAAGAGATGCTTGAGTCCGTTCGAATAGAACTCGACTGTAAACGCCTCTCTTCATTAACGTCTCGAAAGGTGTGCGCGAACAGTCGCTGCGCCAGAACAATCATCATGAGTCACGGTTTTTGATTGAAGTCGTTTGCCTACTGACACATGGCGATGCTCACTGCGCGTCGTTTTAAACGACATGAGGGGCTTAGAACGAAACCGAATACTGTGGGAATGGCCTTAAGTGTTCGCTCGGTGCAGTGAAGTGTTTTGTCCGGTGAGTGATTTTAATGAAACGCGCCACGCAGTGGGTCAAGTGCCAGTAGGAGGTGTAACGATATCGAGCAGAGGCTGGCTTTTGTTCTTAGATTCAATTCGCACTCAAACGCTCAGTGGGTCAAGTGCACACAAGCATGCGTGGGAACCGCAATAATCTTACAGCAGTCACGTGCGCTGGCAAATATTTAGTTACGAGAGGAATTTGCATAACACACACGAAGAACTTAGCGCAGCACGCGAGGCGGTTTGGCAATCGAATTTCCGAAATGGTCACGTTTTAGAGCGATTGTCTGATGACAAGAGATGTGTCTGTTGACTGTTGTGCAACAGAGAAGCAAAGTGCGCTCGCTGGATGTCAAACGGGGAAATCTGAGAGATTCCGGGGACAATAATTGTAGCTATTCGTGTCCGAAATAGATCAAGTGGTCGCGTAATCGCTTGGGTCGTTCATTTCGACACGTACTATCGCAAGATGCTTGATAAGGCTCTGAAATTTATTGCCTCTGATGTTTTGCATTTAATTAGTTGGCTTAAACTGATAAAAGACTCGAAGGCGAATAGCTCCATTGACCAAGGCAACGCGAACGGGTATTCGGAGATGCGGAGATTTATCAGTCGACTTTTTATCGCTTGCATATGATTTGAAAGTGGAATGGTGAATTTCGAGTTTCACGAAACCGATTGAAGAAGCGAAGTCACATGAATGGACTTTTAATTGATTGAATGGGCTGATAATTGATAGTTTAGCGTGTGATTTGGTCTATTAAGGAGATTGTGGGTGTGTTTGGATGGGATTTTTTTTGGGGCATTCCTGATTAGAGGAGTTAACTGCAACCGGTTTTGTTTCTATGGGAATGGAAGTGGAAGTCGACGGATGGTGAGGTAGAACCTATCACAGAAATCAGTCTCGAATTCCTTCGTTCGTTGGTGCTAAGAAGCGATTTAGGTGGCTTAAGGTGATTTCCTCTCGTAGCAGGAGAGAATACAAAGATTCGCACAGGACTTCATAGTACGCCAACAGCGAGATTAGGTTCTGCTTCCACTCAACGGAAGGAAAGAGTCCCTAGGGATCAAGCGCTCCTGTCACTGGATCACAAGCCCTACTGGTCAAGCAAGTATTGCAAATAGAACAAGTGCAGTCCTCTAGATCTAGAGAGGAGTGAACTAGAACAAATTTACCGCGTCTACACAGATGAGATGCAAGAGGTAAACATTTCCAAGAGCTGGATCCCGAGAGCTAGCCAGAGATCGCGCTAGTTGGAGAGGCAGAGAGGCATGTTGGTTGAGGTCCACCCCGGACTGTAGCGCCGTGCCATCCATCATCCCGACTATGCCATTTTTAGTCAAGAGCTCTTAGCAGTCAAAGATGCGGCCAGAATGATATTTGGGAATGCCACGGGTGTTATTAATCTTTTGGACTGGATTTCAAAGCATTGAGACACTGTCTTGTGCAGGCACAACAACCTGGACCTAGCTATCTCCACGTGGTGAAATACAAGAACCGAGCTCTTTCGATGAAGATGCGGACAGTGATTCTGTACCAGGACTCAGAACAAGATCAATGAGGCGTCTGCTATAAGTTGGAGGTGGTTAAGGACATTGTTTACCTCGGCTCCAGTGCGGCCGCTATCAATTCCGTGTAAAAACGCAGACTAATTCATGACAACCGCCGCTTCTGTGGATGCAAGAGGCAGTATGATGGATGGGGAATAGAGCCGTCTCTGAGAAGACCAAGCTTAGGCCAAAACACTGCTTATCTAAGTTGTGCAGTATGCCAACTCAGGCTCCATTCGGACTCTTAATCTGAGGGACAATGCAACAGAGAAGGTGGTTCAACAGAAATGGAAAGGACACCAACCAATTTGGCGTGCCAAAATGGAGAGCTGTCAAGCCATCTTGGCAACAGAAGCCAAGTCCAAGCTGGTTACATACCGCTTGCCGTCGATTGTTCTATGCTGCGTTCCGGGTTACGGGAGCATAGCCAGTTGTAAAGCAGTTGATGAACTTGCCACCAAAGAGGCCAAAACTAATCCATTCTTCTCAATCTTCTTCAAATCACACCGTATTTTACTTATGTCACGAAAATAAGTGAACGACACAATTGCAGAACAAGCCAACAGGAGGCGGAACTTTCTAACCACCGGCGAGACGAATTAGATGCCGTGGACCAAGTTCAGTGCTCAACAACCGATTCCGAAAAGCTCCTTCAATGCCATGAGCTGTGGCTGCGATAGTAGTTGGAGCACTAGCTGGATCACCTCAAGTACCACGATATGAAAATGGGACTAACCCTAGACCCACGACTTCGCGACTTTAACCCCTGTCAACAAAATCATACACTCACCGCCGGGTGGTCAAATCCAGGAGCCGAGTACTTTCAATTGAAGATGAGGTGCCTAACCGGGTGCCCAGAGGAGAGCCAGCATGAAGTGTGACTACATCGGCTCCACAGCAAGAAAGAATGACATTAGTATCGAAATCAAGTGCGGAAAAGCTGTTGTGCAATGGATCAGTTTTTGAGTCTTAGTGCCCGCTGTTTCTTCGTGCTCAAGAGGCAATTGAATAATAGAGTCGTCTTTCGGAGGACCAAGCCAACTTTACACAAAACACTGATCATCCTAGTCTTTGGGCGCAGAAGAGGGCAGAAGTGCTTGGTCTTTTCGAGTGAAAACTTCTGCTTTCGATCTTGGATCCTTCTTGCGTTGACGCTACTAGGAGGAGAACACTCAACTATATACAGCGTCATAACTTGTGTCACATGGGTCAGATGGCTGGGCCAAGTAAAGCGTATGTACAACTCTGACTAAGCTGACAAGCGCAAGTGGAAAAGTGACCTGCAGGATCACGATATTTGTAGAGGTTTGTTGGTTAAATCTCAAGCCTCTCTCTTTCGGGCATACAAAGAATAAGAATAAAGCTATTTGACCATTTTAATTGACAAGTCCAAATTGGTCGCATGCTGCTGCGAAGAGGCTCAAGGTTCTCAGCATACAGCAGTCGGTTAACTTCTCTATGCTGGATCCCATCCCCATGTTACAGGGACATAGCGGAATCAGGCAGTTGATGAATTTGCCATGAAATGGCCGAAACCGATAATCAAAGGTGTTCGAAACAATCATAGAGCAAGCCAAGAGGTGGCGGCACTCTGTAACCTCCGACGAGTCCACTAGGATGATGTGGACTAAGTTCAGTGCTTAACAATCGACACAGAAAAGCGCCTTCAATGCCACGAGCAGTGGCTGCGATAGTAGTTGGAGCACTAGCTGAATAATCTCAAGTCCACGACTTCGACAGAGGATGCGATGACGAATTGGAAAAAGATGACACTCCTCACTAGTCACTACATCTGCACGAGCAGCGAAAATGATGTATGGTCTTCTCTTCGTTCCCGTCGAACCTTCAACTTTTACACATGTTCTACTGTGTCATATAATGCACAGCGTTCTCTAATGATGCCGTCAGGTGTCCGGAGCTTACATGGACGAAATAAAGATTCAAAAGTTGTCGTTCGCCTCAAGTTCAAATCTTAGCACCAACTTAGGGCCACATCCTGCCGCGTTTAAGGTGTCACACAAAACATGAGAAGGATATCAACCGACTTCTTGCGCGAAACAATGGCAGATGATCGCTGAAGAGGGTCGTTGGTTGATGCGCAAGTCAGCCAGCGACTGTCCCATGCAACAAGCCATACTAAGAGGAGGCTTTTTAGGAGTTACAGGATGGAGTTGGGAGTTGGGAGTTGGGAGGGCATGGGCCTGTGCATCCAGGGCAAAGTTGTTGATTGCTCTCAACTTGGCGAGATGCCAGCAACGATCCCTGTAAATGCACAGGTCAAGTTGACATACAGCCTCCCCGCGGCGCCCTCTGGATAACCTCTACTGCAGCCGCTTAGAGGTGAACCAATGTATGCAGCGACCCCTTGTCCGGGGGTTTAAACCAGGACCCGGTCCTCCAGGTTCGGGGGTTTCGCGTGGGGTTAACTTCCCCACCGTGTAAAACTCGCAATAGTTCAGAGACGGCAACAAGCCTCGGATACGGATGACCCTACTGCTGACGACCATGGACAACGAAATAAGGACAACGATTTTCGGTTCTGCACGTGGAATGTGAGGTCACTGAACAGACCACGTGCAGCCGATGAACTTGCGGAGGCCCTAGAAGCCTATAAGGCTGACATCACCGCCATCCAAGAGGTACGATGGGATGGGCCGGGCAAAAAGAGGATGAAAAACTGCGACATATATTACGGCGATTGCTACAAAGAGCGAAGGCAGCGCTTGTTTGGATGTGGTTTTGTTGTTCGAGGCAGACTTAGGCAAGAAGTCTTAAGCTTTAGATACATAAGCGAACGCCTCACAACAATCCGCATCAAGGCAACATTCGGCAACATCAGCCTAATTTGCGCCCACGCCCCAACGGAGGACAAAGACGATGATAGCAAGGATGACTTCTATGATCTCCTAGAAAGAACATACGATCAATGCCCCAGCTACGACACCAAGATCGTTCTAGGAGATTTTAATGCAAAGCTGGGCAAGGAAGAAATCTTTGCTAGAGTCGTCGGTAAACACAGCCTACACGACAACACGTCCGACAATGGACTCAGGCTGATGGACTTCGTGACGGGGCGAAACCTCACTGTAGCCAGCACGCGGTTCCCTCACCTCAACATTCACAAAGGGACCTGGCGGTCCCCTGATCAATCAACCGTCAACCAGATTGATCACATTGCGATCGACGTCAGACACTCCTCCTGTGTCCTCGATGTTCGAACGTTCCGAGGTGCCAACATCGACTCGGATCATTACCTTGTTGTAGCCAAGGTCAGAACTCGGATATCGACTGTACAACGGAGTAGAGCAAGACCAAAACAGTTTGACGTTGGAAAGCTACAATCGCAATCGACCGCTGGGAACTTCTCCGATCGAGTCTCCCTGAAGCTCTCAGAGAGTCCAACCCTGCCAGGCGAAACAATCGACGAACAGTGGAACCGTTGTCAAAACGCCATCAGAGAAGCTGCCTCTGATGTGCTGGGTTTTAAAATGCCACCTAGAAAAAACCCATGGTTTGACAACGAGTGTCGGCAGGCGCATTCAGCGAAGCTAGCAGCATATAAGGCGACGCTGGATAGAAGGACGAGAGCGGTTCGTGAGCTCTACGAACTTAAAAGAAGGGAAGAGCACCGGCTTCTCAAAAAGAAAAAGAAGGAGCATGAGAAGCGCGCGATCGAGGAAATGGAGAGGTGGTACGGCAGAAATAATGTCCGAAAGTTTTACCAGCGGGTGAAACAACTATCCAAAGGGTACAAACATCGGACAGAAGCCTGTCGGAACGAAGAGGGACAACTCGTAGCAGAGTCGCAGTCGATACTGAGAATCTGGAAGGATCACTTCTGCAGACTGTTAAACGGCGAAGAGGACACCAATACCGCTGTCAGGCAGAATGTTCCACTCCACGCAATGGACGACGACAGAAGAGAACTCCGTCCCCCCGATCTAGACGAAGTCAAGATAGCGATATCGAGACTGAAGTCGAACAAAGCTGCTGGAGCGGATGGATTGTCCGCGGAACTGTTTAAGGCAGCTGGAGATGATCTGGTTGGGCGCATGCACCAGCTCATCTGTAGGATATGGTCGGAGAAAAGCATGCCCGACGAGTGGAATCTTAGTATCGTTTGCCCGATCCACAAGAAAGGAGACCCCTTTGACTGCGCCAACTATCGGGGGATAAGTCTCCTTAACATCGCATACAAAATCTTCTCTGCCGTTCTGTGTGAGCGCCTGAAACCATTCGTCAACAACCTGATAGGTCCTTATCAGTGCGGTTTCAGGCCTGGGAAGTCCACTATCGATCAAATTTTCACATTACGGCAGATCCTCGAAAAAACCCAAGAGATGCAGATCGACACCCACCACCTATTTGTCGACTTTAAGGCCGCATATGACAGTGTGCATAGAGACGAGCTATACAACGCCATGTCTAGTTTTGACATCCCTGCCAAACTCGTCAGATTGTGCAGGATGACGATGGAGAACTCTCGCTGCTCCATCAAGGTCGGTAACGAACTTACCGAGACCTTCAATGTCAAAAAAGGTTTTAGACAAGGCGACGCGCTGTCATGTGACTTCTTCAACATCGTGTTGGAGAAGATCGTGCGAAACTCACACGCCAACACTAGAGGCACGATCTTCCAGAAGTCCGTTCAACTGCTAGCATACGCGGACGATATTGACGTGATTGGCCGAACTCAGCGAGCCGTCAATGAAGCGTTTGCTTGTATTGAGACGGAGGCGGCAAAAATGGGTTTAGCGGTGAATGAGGGCAAAACAAAGTATATGCTGTCATCAAGAAAGGACACACAACATCGACGACTCGGTCAGAACGTCACCATAGGCAGCTACAACTTCGAGGTAGTGAAGGACTTCGTCTACCTCGGCTCCCAAGTAAATAGTGCGAACAACATCAGTACTGAGATTAAACGCAGAATAACTCTTGCCAACCGCTGTTTCTTTGGGCTCAAGAGGCAATTGAGTAGTCGAGCCCTCTCTCGAAAGACCAAGCTCACCTTATATAAGACCTTGATCATCCCTGTCCTGCTGTATGGCGCGGAAGCTTGGACTATCTCAAGAGCGGATGAAGACGCACTTGGTCTCTTCGAGAGAAAAGTTCTGCGTTCAATCTTCGGTCCTGTTTGCGTTGAAGGTTCTTGGAGAAGGAGATTCAACCACGAACTGTACGGGCTGTACAGCGACATGAGTCTAGTCAGGCGTCTACGGATTCAACGCCTAAGATGGCTAGGCCATGTAGAGCGCATGGACAACACTGCTCCAGCCCGAAGAGTCTTCGACTCCGAGCCAGTGGGACAACGCAATAGAGGACGACCACGAACCCGATGGCGCACTCAAGTGGAAAAAGACCTCAACCAACTTGGAGTGCGAAATTGGAGGCAGCTGGCTAAAGAACGTGCCAGCTGGAGAGGATTGTTGACCGAGGCCCAGGTTCACCCCGGACTGTAGCGCCACAAGAAGAAGAAGAAGAAGGATGGAGTTGGACAAGACATGAATTAAGGAGACTAAGCCGATGAAGAAACTGTGGAGCACAAGTGACGAATGAGACCATTCAAAGGTTGGTAGTCGCTCTGCTGATGATACCTCAAGATCTGAAAGTGTCTCATTAGAATGTCTAAAGCGAAGTTTTCTTGTTTCAATATGTTTTCCTGACTACCTTAGCTTCTCCCATGCCTTCCTCGCTCCACTTGACTGCAGATGGTTCCCCGACGTTCATCTTAGTCGACATTTGAGCCCAAAAGTTTGTACCCCGACAAAATATGAAATACGATCTTGCAACATCCCTTGCTGAAGATGAGGATTCATTGACGACAGAGATCATTCATGGATTATCCGTCGATCCACCGAACAAAAAAATGAGGTCGCCTAGCAACTGCGCGCCTCATGCCACAAATTTCCCATCAATCGCCTAGACATCGCAAATTCTGACAAAAATATGAGCTTAACCTCTTTCCTCCTGTGCATCGCAGTGGTGCAACGCTACTGTCAATCATCCGGTCACCAGCCAGCCAGGCACCACTGATGTCCCGAACAGCAGCAAAAAGAAGTTCATTCACAACCAGCAACACCCTCGCACCACACACTCCACACAAGATGAGTAATCACTAAAGGCCGTCCAAATGTCAGTTTAACGATGCCCAACTACCGCGCTCATTTTAACGCCATTTTTAGCGCATTTGCGCCGAGTTACTGCCCCGGCGACACACGAATGCCCGGTCAAGCGTGTCCAAGCGTCACCGCAGATGAGTCTTTGGTTTTACTTCCACTTTGGTGTCGACTGCGTCCGTTTGACGAGCGATCGTTAATCTCCCGACTAATTGCAGTGGTTTACGTTTGGCTTCGGCGCGATTTCGGACCTCATCTCAGCGGATCTGCGGAGCGTCGGGCTTATCGACGTAATCCGATCCGATGGTTGGCTCACATCCGCTTGTGGCGGCGCGGATCGACGCACCTGCCCCACTTAGGTGTGGCATGGTTTCGTGTCGCATTCAATTGTTTCGAGTTGATTCTCAGAATTTGACACCTACTCGAAATCGGAGATCATACCCGTAATCGATGCTGACAGGGGTCCATTCACCGACTTGACTTCGGGATTATGCCAAGGGCGCTGTGCTACAGCAAGCCGCGCCGTACTGGCTCTGCCCAGGCGTGTGAACGGCTTAGATCGACGCTGATAAGCTTGACATAATGTGGTTCAATGGGAGCTGACAGGCCAGTGACAGGCGGTGTTGGACACGAGGTCTTTTCCTGGGTAATTACACTTGTGTCGCTGGCCGTGGGTGTGCCCCGTGCGACATTCTTAAGGTTGGCTGGAGGAGTTGCGGATGTTCTGCGGCGGTTAATTGGTCCAGTTTCTTCTCGGGCGATTAATCATGTTCGTTTGACATGTCGGCCTGACGGGAGACTTGTTCTCTGCGGCGGCTGTGGTGTGGTGGCAATTTACACTTGCGGCTGGAGACACAGCAGCTTAATCGGATGTGTGCGCGGGCCCGATGTACGTGGGAATATTCTGATTGAATGAGACGCCTACAAGGCCACCGCTCGGGAGATGGCTGCCGCGATAAGTCGCACAACAAGTGGAATTGGTGGTCGGTTAAGAACAATTAGAATATACACAAGGCCCGAGGGGGAAGCTTGTTGGAATTCAAGACACGCTTGTACTGTGAAGAGGTGTCGTGGGACTCGGGCGGAAGGTTGCGGTGCTAAGTGGTTAGACCACAAGCGGAGAGGTGTAATGAGCTAACGAGGTTCTTTTGAAAAAGGTCAAGACAAGCGTGGTAGATGGGGTACATACGTTTGGAATGGCTGTCGGGGGGCGTAGTCAATGAGGAAGCTGTAGCTATTCGTTGGAAGATTTTGGACTGAATGGCTCATTAGGGTTGAGAGCTATCACACAGAAATGGATATGGACACGGAAGAATTCATTTGCAAGGTATGAATAATTTCATGACCGCGTGTCCATTAAGCACTCGCCGACATCTCATCTGTGCTCACATTTCTCACTTTTCCCATGCTTTGTTTCAGTTCCGCACCCGCTTTCTGGGTGACTAAGTAGTCGGTTCTCTACGGACATTCCAACAAATACCTGCTAGAAGCACTTTCTTTACTTCAACTCTCCTGTTCGGATTTGCTTGGTCGCTCCGCTTGGTGTTGACTAGGCCAGCAGGAGTCAATGCATTCAGCACAGGGTACCTAATAGAATGGTTCATAGTGCTGGCTTGATGCTACATCAAGACGTTAACCCAGGCAGCTCCTAGTGGGAAGACACGTAGCATTGCAATGTTTCCACAGGTATCCCCCTTAAAATCTCCAATAGTGTATGAAGCACGGAAGATGTAAAATACTCTCGACTTGCTAATAAGCCTTCTGCGGATGCCATTTAGAGCCCGGAAGTTTCCACTATGATCTATCAGAAGACAGTGGCCAGCAATGATACCAACCATGATGCATAAATTGGATATGTTTTGTTGTGTTGGATTACCTTGGCTGACTGCCAGTAAACAGCACCAGTTCGTGCTTTTGACAATGCGATGAAGAAGGGTCCCTTATTTCGGCCAGACTTTTGAAGAAATAAGAACCTGGGTGACATCTGTTTGAGAATAGTAGCTGTTTTGGATACCTTGGTGTTAAGTTGTGATCAACTGTTTTATAGTTTGACACCTTTCAACCTTTAACCACGCGGTGATCATATTGGGTACTCTTTCAGCTTACAAGCGGTGAGATAAATTTGTATTCAATCTTCTTCAGTGGAGAGGGAGTCTGCAACAATTAAAGATTTTTTTTAACTGAACAGCCATCCCTTCGAAAGATGAACGATAACCAGCAAAAGACTTAATGACATCAAGAAGATCCAGAAGCTTTAATTGAACCTTGGTAAGCATTCAACTGTGTTAACTCGTCAATGCTTTGTCACAGGCTGTCTTCCTAGTTCAATTTGTGCATTTTCACTGACAAGTTTCTGGTACCTCACTAATCAAGTGCATGTTTCATTTAAGTTAAAACTGCAGTCATTTTCTGATGATCGCAATGGTGTACCTCACGGTTCTATTCTCGGTCCCATATTATTTCCACTGTTTATCAGTGATTTTCCAAAATGGTGGCCCTATTGACAATTTTGTATGCATAAATGCAGACAGTGTTCGAAATTAAAATTAAACAAAGACTTGTGCTGCCGAGGTTTTCTCTCTTATCTTCTTGTAATCAAAGCGAATCCAACGTAACTTTTAACTTAGAATTTTCTCAAAACACAGAGAATGAGGAGGAGTATGAGAGATATGCTTTAATCAGAATAATGCACTGGCAAAGGTGGCGCAGAGCAGTTGAAGAGCACTCAAGCTCTTTAGGAATGAGTAGGACTTAGCTCAAAGGCGTTGTAAAGGGTGGTTACATTTTAAGGGCCGATGTTGATTTTGAATAATACACAAATTATTTAGGAAACTATTGTCATTTCTTTTTATTATGATAATATTGGTATGGTTCAATTATGTACAGTACAAAATATTGGCCCAATGGAATTTGTCGAGTAAAAGTGCCACTGTTTCGTTAGCTGTGTGGTAAGTGGCACCGTCCTGTTGAAACCACATATCATCAATATTCATATCTTCCAATTCGGTCCATAAAATGTTCGTTATCATTTCACGATAGGAACACCATTCACAGTTACTGCCTGACCGGCCTCATTTTGGAAAAAATACGGCCCGATGATGCCGCCAGCCCATAAACCTCACCAAACAATCACTCTTTGTGGGTGCATTGGTTTTTCAACAATCAATCTTGGATTATCAATCGCCTTCGCCCAAATGCGACAATTCTGCTTATTGACGAATCCACTGAGGTGAAAATGTGCCTCATCACCGAAGATGATTTTCTTCGAAAATTGATCATCCACTGTTGCCATTTCTTGCCACCATTCTGACCATTGACGACGCTTGAAATGGTCAAGAGGCTTTAGTTCTTGAGTCAATTGCACCTTGTAAGCGTGTAAATGCAAGTCTTTATGCATAATGTTCATCAACGACGAGTGTGAGTGGTGCAATTGTTGGGCACGAGGACGAGTTGAAGTGGACGGCTCTTCAGCCGCACTATCGCGAACAGCAGCAGTATTTTTTCAGTACGAGCTTTACGAGTATGCACTGGCGTTTTCACATCTCCTACAGACCCGGTTTGCTCAAATTTTTGCCCAATTTTTCCGATTGTACGCACATTTGGACGATTAAATTGACCGAAAAACTCACGAAGTGCACGATATGCATTTTGATTTGAACGCCCATTTTCATAATTAGCCTGAATAACTTTAACTGGCTTTAACTGGTTGCTCGACCATGTATCTTTACATGGTTCAAATTGAGTAAGTCTGAAATTGAGAAATGTCAAATGAAATGCAGACAAAAACTTGACGTTTAGGTGTGGTTCACATTCAACATAGGCCCTTAAAATTTGGAAACATACACCGCGCAAGCATGTTTTCGGCTTCAGTTTTCTAGGACTTTCTAATTAACTTGTACTAATTTCTGCAATATGCCAATCAAGTAAATCTTAGCCCGTCAAGTCCTTGACTCCCGTGGTAACCCCACCATTGAGGTTGATCTCACCACTGAGTTGGGACTCTTCCGTCCTGCCGTACCTCCTGGAGCATCTACTGCTGTCCATGAGGCATTCCAGCCCCGTGATGAAGAAGGGCAACTACCATGACAAGGGTGTGTTGAAGGCCGTTGAGACCATCAACAAATCACTGGCCCCTGAGGTCGTGAAGTCTGGTTTGGAGGTTACCCAGCAGGAGGAAATCGATAACTCTATGCTGAAGCTAATTGGGGTTAAAGGATATAAGTGAGTAAAAACTGCTGAGTAAAGTCTAGAGAAGCTACAGAGACCAGAGCCACAGACTGAAGACTTAGATATTTTTTTCACAACTGCTAGCTGTGTGCGGGGTTTGCTATTTACGTTTCCCTTAGGGACCAGTTCCAGTAATTAAGTAAGGCTGCAGAGCTGATTCTTATTGCCTTCGAAAGAAAATTTCTACGTCGGATATATGGTTCCGTCTGCGAGGAAGGCGAATGGAGAAGACACAACCGCGAACTCTACGGGATGTACAAGGATGTGAATGTAGTCCGGAAGGCAAAAATCCGTCGACTGCACTGGCTCGGCCACATCGAGTGAATGGACAACAACCCTCCAGCAAAAAGGGGCTTCGAATCCGAGCCTCCTGGTTCGAGAAGGAGAGGAAGACCGAACTTCCGGTACAGAGACCAAGTCATCGCGGATGCAAGACAGCTTGGCCTGAATGACTGGAAGCAGTGTGCCAGGACCGTCACCGATGGAAGACAGCAATTGCTTAGGCTCAGACCCTTCATCGTTCGTCTGCCTGATAAGTAAGTAAGTAAGTTAGGGACCAGTTCCACAGACAATATAAAGGGTGTCCTAAAATTAAAACAAAAATGTGGACTCTGCGCGATTTGTGCAGAAAACTAGTGGCTACACTGAAAAGGGAAAAAGGGTCGGGGTACGATACAACAACGTGTTGGAATATTTCAAGAGCAACGAAAGTTCAATGGCCACAGTGCGAAAACGTTCATATAAAATGTGGTCGACATAGTGTTTCACTTTCGTCAGCTGTGACAAGATTAATTGAAAAAATCAGCGAGGCTGGATCAATTAAGGACCAAACCAGATGAACAACAGAAGGTGCAACCTGCCATAGAACCCGTGTGACAATTCAATAACTTCATGAGGCATTTCTTGGTCATGCACTCTCTTGTTTCGGTGATCAGAATAGGTGAAATTAACCTTTTGTTTATGTCGCGAACTTGCTGAGAATGAGCCGAAAATATGATTACAGCGTCAGCTAAATAATTGAGTGCACCAATGGCTATGCTTGGAAATTAAAGAACTTAAGTGACCTGAACATTGGCAGATCACAGCTGACTGAAGGCTGAGTTTCTAACTCATAGGTACAGCTTTATATCCTTTGATGACTCCTCTCCTAAACCTCCATGAAATCTTGACCGCGCAAGACAGTCGATCAGTTTCCATAAATTTCTTCATAAACTACACTCCCAGATGCCCATCTTCAGCGAAAATGAATTCTCTGTCGGCATAAGCTCCCTCGTTGAATATCTCAATTTTTATGGCCGTCATAACGCACATTACATGCCTCATTTCCCCGTCATCAACTCATCATAGATCACCTCAGTCGGCAATCAAATCAAAGCATCACCATTAAGCTCTCGTCCAAGCACACGTATAATTCGCCAAAATACACATGAATAAACATTCACACTGCAATTTCGGATCATCTCCGAAGCCGCGCCGCTCCGCCTCATCGTCTTTTTATGGTCCATTGCCGCGCATTACCCGGACCGGCCAGCGCTCCGGCCTCCGGCCACCGGCCACCGGCGCGGCGCTATCTTAAATGCCAATTATTTATGTTTATTTAATTTTATTTGGCCATTAAAGCTACATCAACCGAGCCCGCCGCGATGGGCAATTGAATTTGTAATTAGACGCATCTGTCAGCGTATCTCGAGACTTGAGGATTTCTCGCGATCGTTGGCGTCGCGCCCGATCGCGACAGTGCGTGGCAATTGATTTGTGCGCCAGTTTCCACTCGAAAAAAAGGCGGAATTGAAATCGAAGACTACACCCGGTTTCCCGATCTCGGTGAAGTGAATCCATTTCACGGATGGCGTGGAGTACTCCGGCAGCTGTGCGTCTGTGGGGACGGAAGAGAAAACTTTCATCACTTCATAATTTTCTCTCGACCACGCGACGCTACGATGTGAAGCTGTGTCGGTGATGCTGCGCGGGATTGCGCAATGGTCTTGAACTTGGAGCAAGGTCTGCGAGGCGATAAAACGATGACGTTGTTGACAAACGACACGCGGCTTGCCCAGAGGCCATCCGATGTGGGTTTCGTTTCAGTTTTTTTTTGTTTTTCTGCGAAGTTTGGTTGAAATGCAATTGAAGCGACTTCTGACTCAGACACTGAATGTCTAAGATTCCATCAAGAATGACGGTAAGTGTCAGATTGTGAGAACAGGATGCAATGGTTGCTAGAAGCTCAAGTTGTACATTACAACCAAAAACAACGCCTGCCCAGTTTCGGAAATAGCACGCGTCGCCGCCCACAGCTCATCCAGAGTTCCATCGACCCCAACATAAGATTTATGCTCACGGCAACGAATCAACAATTTCATGCCGATGAATCACAATCTGATATGTGGCTGTCATCATAAGTCTAGCACCCATTAGCATTCGCCCGGCATACACACCCACCCATCGGCGGTCGGGTTCAACGTACATTCCCGCACAAAGTTCAACAGCCCGATTATGAGCACAGCAGAAATCCTTTTGGTTATGTAATCGCGACGACGACACGCTCGCCCCGCATTCGAGTCACGTCGTCCAAAATGATCTTGATTGACACAACTGGAGACGTGTTTACATTCACGTTTGTCATCGGCGACATCACGATAACTCGGTCGACATCGCATTCCATCGGTAGTCGAGCTTTGGGCGGTTCTCGCGGGCTCGGGCTAATTGAGTGCAGTCCCATCATAACCGATGGTCCCATTCCGATTACCGGCTATGGGCACAACACGAACACGCGGGCACCTAATGACCGTTGCATGAGGTGCCCCGATCGCATCCAGCCCGGCGGCGGTTTTTGGCCGCTCGCTGAGTGGGTGCAGCCAGAGGCGATCATAGATACTCTTGTCATTCGGCTAATGTCCGCCCAATTTTCCCCTTTGTCTCTTTTATCTTTCGCTTTCAATGGGCTGGCGCAGACCAGACCGGGCAGAGGGCAACGTTGCATAACCCCATCACTGGGGCTGGCGTTTGAACGATCCAATTATGTACCGCCAGTCCATGTCCATCAGTGGGCTTGGTGCAACCGATAGCCGGGCATACCTTCGCGGCTAATTGGAAGAATGTGTCTTGCCGCTTGCGTTGCCGCCCCAAAAAAGGCGCGTGCCTCGTTCGCATTGCGAGTCGAATGCTCTGCCTCCATTTTGGGCAGACTGTCAGTCTTACGCCAAATTTATACCAATCGGCATCAGCCAGACAGCCTGTCATGTTGCGCCTTTGTTTGTTCGAATTTAATTGTTCACGTGAGTTACGTTCAGTGAGCGACGACTATGGAAGATTTATCGACTGTCACAAGTTTTTTGGGGATCTGCTTTAGGTACCCCGGTTTTGTTGTGACATTTGCGCTCGGTGACGCCGTCGAGCTGTCGCCGTTTTGACTGGTTTTGCCTAAAAGACGGAGTTGCAGTTGCGGTTTGGCACATTTGCATTCGATTCTGGTTTGCACTGATCCTTTGGCCCATGATCGATCGGGGCGGGCGGCGAAAGTGTGATGTTATTTATTTGAATGCCAAAAGACCTGGCGTCTTGAATTGTTGTTGGCTGGCTCGTGCTAATGAATGCATAGACAAGCGGTTCTTGCTGCACGGTAGTAGACCGGGAATGATCGAACGGTTCTTTGAAGGTCGTTTGGTGCGAGTTTGGGGGTTCGTCTAAGAACCGGCTCGAGTGCAGTGGAAATTTTTTAATTGCTTATCTATAAGCGACTTAAAAGGTCAGCGATACAGAGCGGATGACAACGCATGCAAAGTTTGGACTGATGCAGAGGAACTAGGGGATACTCAACTCATTCTCTGACACTAGTCCATTGCCTGTCGGTTAAATTAAGAATCAAAATAGGGACCCTTGCTAGTAGAAGTAGGACAGACAGTCGACGTTGGCATACAGGCTGAGTTCATAAACGTCAAACTGCTGCATGATGACAAAATATTTGTGCAGTGCAGAGCAACAATGTTCCCTTTATGAACTCAACCACAATATTTTTGTGGTGTACGGGCGTGCAATTGGTGACTGTTCTGTTGATATCTTGCAAAACAAAGAGCTTTTCATGAACACTGCTGTAATAAGTGACTATGCTGGGGGAATGTTTACATCGTTGATTTGTCACGTGGGGTTCAGGACACGTGCAAATTTCCTTGCGGCATCTCTTTGATATCTCGCCAAGTCGAATAAAGAGAGAAATCACCCAGCTCCCATAGTTTGCTCGTCTAGTTGCTCTAAGTCGTAGATCTCTGGTTGACTGCATTTATTACATTTATAGTGCTTCCCCTCGGTATCGGAACTCAGGACACGACTATAACCGAGCTACATTGCGATCCATAGCCCAGTCCCTTCGAGTAATCTTTTATGTTGATTGTGTGAATCGATAAGTGAACGATGAAGCATGACATTCAGGGCGTGGCAGAATAGCTGCCCATAAGAATAGTCTTAAAAATCATATCGCTGGTTGCTGTACGTCGATTGAGACGAGACTCTTCTTTTTCTTGTGGCGCTACAGTCCGGGGTGAAGCTGGGCCTCGGTCAACAATCCTCTCCAGCTGGCACGATCCTAAGCCAGCTGCCTCCAATTTTTTTCGCACTCCCAGTTGGTTGAGGTCCTTCTCCACTTGAGTGCGCCATCGGGTTCGTGGTCGTCCTCTATTGCGTTGTCCCACTGGTTCGGAGTCGGAAGACGAGACTCTGGCACGGGAAAACCATAGTGCCACCGCATGCGCTGAAGAAGTGTAGAGTTGCACTATTATTTCCCTGTGAGCTAGCCAATGGACGCGCAAAGGCAGATGACCGGGAGAATGTGTCAAAAAAGCAAGAAGCACCCACGGATGATCTTATGACCAATGAAATTTTTGCTGTGTCATGGTTCCTATGACAAACACTCGCCCACACAAGTCGTCTGCTTCAGCGGACCGTATGCCAAATAAGAGGTTTATTGCAAATATTCGATTTGGGCGTGCTTCGATGAGCTTTGAGCACAAATGGCATCGGATTAATATTCTAAGCCGCTTTACACTGACTGACACTCAGCTGTACTCAGTTGTACTCAGTTACTTTTTATGAGCCTCCTGGTGATAGGCAGCTTTCTCAGATTCAGAAAGAAGTCTGTATTGATCTTGGAATATATCGTCGGATATATGTACATACTGGTTCCAGCGAATGATTAAGGTGAATAGATGAGAGCTGTATCAAGATGTGGACCTAATCCGGAAGGCACAAATCCGACGAGAGCACTGGACTGGCCACTTCAAGCGCCTGGACAGTAATGCTTCAGCTAAGAAAGGCTCGGAACCACATGGATTTAGAAGGAGAGGAAGACCGATCCTATTACATAAAGACCATGTAATCGCGGATGCAAGACAACCTTGGTCGTGATGAGTGAAAGGAAACTGTGCATCATCGTCAGCTATAGAAGTAGCCAGCTCAGGCTATTGAATCCAAAGAAAGTGAGTCCATTTCCACGAGTCCTCCTCATCGGGGTCTTATATCCCTTTCTTGATGGAATCAAATGGCTCCTCACTGGGGGACAGACTACTAAATGACTAGATAGTCAGAGAGTACAATTTGTGATTTTCAACTGTGGGTGCAATAAATCATACTAAACAATCCCATTTTTCCTGTAGAACAAAAAGACGACAAGTGAGGTGAGCCGTTGGTTGTGGTGTCCTTTTCTTCGATGAATTCATGTCGTTTTCCTTCAACTAACTTTAAATATCGTCATGTTCATCTCTCCTGATGTCTCTGCATGCAAAGCCCTTAAATATTCATATGAGCGATGGAAAAGGAACGTTGGAGAGCAATTTACCCCATAAGTCGGCTCTCGATAATTTGAAACTCGATAATACGAAATTATCGTTAATTCGAAGTGAACTCGAATTACCAGCAAACATGCTGTAATTTGAAATCAGTAGCTTTCAGTTATTCGTTTGTTTGTTCCCTTTTCTTTGCCTAGCACTATACATAATTTCGTTATCGTTATTCGCTCCAACTCGACACATTTTATTTAATTCAACTTTTTGGTAAGGGTTACGTTAGAAATGTGAACTGACGAGCCGGTCGACCATCACATTTAGGTTATTGTAGAGCCATTGTGATACCCATGGGGAGTGTATTCCTCTTCCCTTACTTTTCGCATTATCGAAAGTCAACTGTATGTCAATCGACAGGCCAAATGAAGAGGAAATTTCCAACCCGTATTCGAAACATTGTGCTCAAAAGTATGGACTGAGAAATAAATTGAATGTATTAATTTGGTGTGTCGTTTTTAGTACATTCAGTGAAATTCAGAATTGCTTTCTGCAAATATTTGTACTCTAAGCACTTAATAATAATAATATGGGCTGCGCTACAGCCCGTAGAGAGCCAGAGCCTAGCTTCTCAGTAACCACTCGAGCGGTACGTGCTTTTGTTCTGTGACGAGTGAAAGGGACCTACAGTTTTATGCCAAATCTGAACGGACAAGTTTGAGAAAGCTTCTTCTAGACAAGATTACTCTTTGAGATTTGCCAGTGACTCGAAGGAGGTAAGGGTCGTGAAAAGTATTTTGTCGTACCAGGGATTGAACCTAGACACATAGGCGCAAGTGTGATGGATCGACACAAATGCTCACACTCCACGGGCCACCACGTGAAGGCGATAGATATCCATTTTGAAATTTGAATCGCCACTTCTATGTGTCGCTGTGCACTCGTTGCTCAGTCACCTTATTCGTCTGATCTTAGACGTCGGATCAAAGATGGACTCTGAAGTCCGGCTGAAATCCTACCATGTTTGGGGTCTTATGTGGTGGAGTCCTACCATGTTTCAAGCCATTGGGATCTGCGCCAGACACAATCTCTTGGAAAATATTAAGGCTGCTAGAATTCAAGTTTTCTTGCAGACAGTTAGGCCTTGACAGATGCAATAAAGTAAATCTCGGCTGTAGTGTCTTTCTTTAAATCGACCACTTAAACCAGCCACTTGGTTAGACAATGGTCCACCATTTAAGCACACAGAGAAATGGTGTCACAGCGGTATTTTGTCCAAGACTAATCATTAAAGGGTACATGGATTCAACAAAGCGTCTTGGACACCTAGGGCTCATGGACTTGTGTCGATCCATAGGCTAATATCAGTCATACGCTGAAGAACTTCAGGATACAAATTTCGGTGGCATTTGCTAAAAAGTAAATCACAGTCGAAGGCAACCATGGGCTTTGGATGTCTTTGTGGCGTGGACTGAAAGTGAGTGGTCTCACTTCGGAGCACGATTTACTCTTAACTCTTCTTGGAACAGCTTGGGGGGCCTTACAGACCACTGAAGAATTGAAAAGGCAGTTGAAGGCAAAGGACAAGGATTCGTCGAAAGGAGGTTGGCTTCTATCATCGCAATGGTCAACCACAAGCCTTCTGGTCGTCGTACTTGTAAATAGCACTCTCTGACTATCAATCGTTCAGTCTGAGGAATCATTTCATTCCGTCGAGTAAAGGACATGAGACCCCGATTCGAAGGACTGGTGGTTGATTGATGTCGGAGCCTTCAAATTCCTTTCACCAACCTTTCTGAAGTCCATTCATTTTGAAAGCACAATTGTAAGCTTGGAAGGTGGTCTGGTGCTGCGCAGAATCGTGATGAATGACCTGGGTCTTGCAAACATCCTCAATCGCCACGCTGTGACAGCGATTGCAGTCGTGATCGGTACATTTTCAAGACAAAGAGAGCGAGTGCCCTATTTATCAACCGGAGCAAAGGCCACCAAAGGGCAGCTAATTCGATTCAGTTTCCATCTGCACTTTCGCATCTGTGGCATTTGCCTGCGCCAGCAGCTCTCCAGTCATTCCTCACCTTAACCGCCTCAAGTCAAGAAGTCTTAATTTATTGATCCCCAGCAGGACCCCATCGATCGCAGATCGCCAGCGGCGCTGCACTCACGAGTGTCAATCAATCATTTCGTCACTCGGATTCGCCCTGTTAATTATAGGGCACCGTCCGCGTCACCGTTCACTCGGGCGGGCGATTCGCACAGCTGGAGTCGCGCCAATCGCAGCCTCAACATCGAGTCCGATCGATCGAAAGTGAATGCACTTGTTGTGCACAACTGACACCGCCGCGCCAGTGCCATAACCAAGGGCTTCTCATTCGGTAACCTCTTACTTCTTGCCAGCGTTACGTGACTCTCTGCCGCTGCGGCAACAACATCTGTCAGAGAGGTACACGCCGTCATCTATTGACCTTCATGATCGGCGGCGCTGCGATCGGTACGGGCGGTCCAGAAAGTGAAACCGTCATTTCACTTTCCTCCCCCATTGTTACATGTTCCTGCTCCATTCATCCCTGACGAATGGCGTGCGGCCGGAGCGGGCCCTCCGCACGATCGCGTCGATCTAGATCGCAACCGCAATTAAGTGCGCTGCTAATAAAGCGTGAATGGAAGACAGATCGATCGGGGAACGAGCGTGGAGTCGATTTAAATTCCACAAGTGATCCGCTAACGTGTTGAGCTCCATTAGCTTCCACATGATGTGCGCGAAGGCGGACAAGGAAGAGACGCGGCTGCGCGCTGCGATCGATTTAAGGTCGTCACTTTCTTTTTTCGGGATTTGGCAAGTTCAGCCGCTGGAAGGTGGCCATGGGCCGTGGGCGGTGGGCGGAAGAGCGGTTTTTGGGCCACATGCCTGCCCCGACTGATTGCGATTCACGAAAAAAAAAAAAAAACACAAAAACCTGCACCGCATGTCGAATCGGGGAAAAGTTATGAATGTGAAGCAGGGACCGCGGCGCGGCGTTGTGTGTACTAGAAACGTCGAACTTGGTAAGATTTATGGACTTTTTGGGGTAGGCCTCGCCACGGCGTGGTACAAAGTCGAAATTTATTCGAACGCATGTCGAGGCTGACAGCTGACGGCGGTGGGAATCGGAATGTGCGCGCTCCACTGACAGCCGAAAGCCAGTGTGCGGTGAAGGATGTTTGCTGTGCGCTGAGGCTACCAGGTTACGGCTTGAATGACTCGGATACGTAATTAATGAGAGTTGCGCATTGTTGAGGTGCGCACCGTGTTTGCGCGTTCGCATTTGAAAGGCGCATGCTTCAGCGGGTAATTGTTTTCGGCTTCAAGCTGTCACTGATGACAGTCATTGGGCTTGATTTGGATTCAATTAGGAATGGAAATTGGAGTAAAGTGACCGCTTTTGGGTGAAATGAACATGGACGTCCTGTTTGGCTTTGGAATGTGTCTCGGATGAAGTGGTGGCTTTCATAATTGAAGCCTGGTGGCGGGGGTCTTTTGTTGCGGCACGAGTGAAATTCATTTGTTACACTTTGACAGGAGTTACGTGACGAAGCGGATCAGCATTTTTGGCTCATTTTGGCAATGACTGTGTTTCGGAATGTTTCCCATGAAATCAGACATGGCTTGGGTGTCAAGCGATCATCTAATGGATCCTGTCTGGTATGCTAATCGATGGGTGGTTGCATCAGAAAGGGTGTCATTTAAGAAGGTTGATCGTCAATACAGTCAATTTGTGGGGCAATTATCTGTAAATATACGAGTACTTCTGCTTTCGCATGATCATCATTATGATCCCCCACAAAAAAAGCTGAGTTGTACGCAAACTAAGACCAAGCTGGTGAAGGGAATTGACATAAAGTGAATGCCAGTTTTTGTAGCTTCGAGCTTGTTGTTGAATCTCTCGCTGAACAGATATGTGCCAAGGAAATATTTCACTTCTCGTCTTTTCACTGAACGCTTTAAGAAAATCAGTGTATTTCCGGACTGCAGGTTTGGGCCACGTGCTGCTATTAGGTCGATGTGGATGTAGACCACACGTAGTTCATATTTTTTAATGTTCTTCTCTAAACAGCAGGAATGCGTTAAAATAACTCAGACAACAGTCTTTCCTGATTGAAAATGTGACATTTATCATGCTGCACTCCATTCATCCAGAAGACTTTAGCCTTGACCTTGCCATGAAAGCCTTGACCGACATGTGTGATCCTTCCTTCAATTCTGTGGTGGCCTTATTGTTTGAGTTGATTGTGAACTCGGAGCGGACATTGTTGGACAAAGGCATGTATACCATGACAATGTCTTTTTTTCGGCGAATGTTAACGTTTAAAGAACTTTGTATGCGATGGTGGCTTTTGTGTTGATGTCTAAGTCAAGCTTGAAATGTCGTCCCCGAAGTGTCTCAAGGACTTTAGTAATGCATTGCATATGTAATTTTTTAATTCGAAGTCAGCGCAGATAAGCTGAGCACTCTGCACCCACAATGGGACCACATGGACCTAAGTGAGACGTAAGGGCTAATGTGCATCTCCCCACGGTCTGTCTCTGCAAACTTCTAACCCCTCAATTACGGCGGCTTCCACTCGGTAATTCTAGCCATTGAGTAGGAGAGTCGTCAACCTGAATCTTGTATGCATACAACGCCAGTGCAAGGAATAACAGTTGCATCGAGAACTATGAACTCAAAATTGGCAAGGAATGTGGCAATTAACTTTCTGCAGTCGCGAGAATATTTAAAACAACAAGCACTGCTATGCGCATTGACGCATTTTTGACCAAGAATGCCATTGGCCAAGCACGGAGCTGCCTTTTTATCACTTCTCTCTGGAAGTACACATTACACTCGGGCTAGTAAGACCAAAAATAACATGACGTGAAAATGGTTAATGTTCGATGGACTCTCTTAAATGTGTTATCTTAAGAGAACATGTCAAACACACATCACCAGCTTATTACCATCTGAGGAGCTCTCGCACTTATCCTTCTAAAACTACAGCGCATGCGGGAGACTGGTCGATGGAAGACCAAGCCGTAAGGCTAGAAATTCCTCACACACTAGAGTTTCTTGACTCACTCTCTGTGCCTTTTGTGCAATGCCTATCAGAGCCAATTCTGGCAAACTTCGATAAGATCATGGAAAATGTCGAGTCTGATCAACATGTGGACACTGTTCCGTTAGCGGATAGTGACTGTTGCGGAGAAGTGGATCACTTACGACAACGTCAAGTAGGCCCAAACGTTGACCAAGCCAGAATTGACGGCCAAGAAGGTCTTGCTTTGTTCTTGGGATTGGCTGGGAATCACCTATCACCAGTTGATCTCCTATGGCGAAACTCTTCATCCGGATCTGTATAGGTAACAATTAGATCGTCTGACAGTTGCTCAGAAGCGGCCAGATGTGGTCCCTAGAAAATTAATTGTGGATATACGCCAGACCACAAACATTTGATAGAGGTTCTCAAGAAGCTTCGGGAGCTTGGTTGGGAGGTTCTTATGCATCCACCTTATAGTCTGGACATAGCACCAATTTATTACCTCCTGTTGCTGTCCATAACAAACCTGCCTGCTGGTGACAAGCTTGCCTCGAAAGACGCTTGTGAAACAGGAAGGTGTAGCGTATCGATCTACATCAGCCATTATTTTGCCATCTAATCTTGTGGTCGATTTTTGTAGTGAATAAGTGGCTTGATTCCTACTGCATGTAGGATCAACAAATCAGCTCTTGAGTCGTAGTTCACTTGGAAGTGCAGTTGCATGTAGGGCATTGCATTGAAATGAAACACTTCACGCCACACTACTATTTACATCTTCTGTAAATTCGTTGGGCAGTCTTTCACTCACATGACATGCTGCAAGATCGTTAGAATTAATCACCTTTGAAAGATTCGATATTGACACCTGCGGCTTTACTCGATCTCGAGCGATTTATTGAAGTTCAGTAGAGTCGAGGAGTCGAAGAAGTCCTATGCAGGTCGTCTTGTTTGGAACAATTATTCACCGTGATGTGGATCGCCAATGGAGGCTGAACAAGTTACAAAATTTTAGCAATCACTGCAATTGCTATTCAACTCGTATTGCATGCTTGTGCTTAGTTGTGCTTAGCTTCCATCATCCGTTCCCCGATTCTCATGCTTCCTCCATTCATTCAGTGGTGCGACAATGTGCTACACTGCCTGTGCCTAAATGTGGCTGCTGTCCTCTCGCACATCAGTCAGCAGCTTCAACCTATTGTAACTCGCGCATGCCCCTTCTTTGCTGCTTGTGATAGTCAATATGCATCGTCTAAGTAAGGAGTTATCTTCCTGCCAGCGGAAGAACAATTAATTCATCAGTTGCCGTCCTTGTCATGACCTTTGGAAGGATTGTCACTGATCTCTGCACTTTTTAGACTCCACGTGCGTACAGTTCATCACTATGTGGACATTGCTGATCAACCAGAACGCATTCTTCCTCCATTTACAGTGGCCACTTAGTTTTTGGCGAAATAAGAATGCCACATCCGGTCCTCAGGTCCACATTGAAAGGTGCCCCATCTGAGACCAAGAGAAAGTTGCAACGAAATGAGTCTGCTTTACCCTCCTTCTCGTTGCAAACCAACTTGTTGGCTAGAAGCTGATTTGCTGCTGCGTTTCTGAGCGATTCCTCTCCATCATCTGACCGACATCCCTGCAGCAGTCTCAACCGCAAACTGTCCAAGTTTAGCAGCTGATGGCGGCCATAACATCTCCCCACTTTGGAGTCCAAAACGGACGAGTTGTTCATTAATCACAATAACGTATCAGCATAACAGCTAAATACCCCCTCGTGCTAGCCCCTTCATCCCTTGCTGACAAACCGATCGGCAGACTCTTTGCCAGCATGGCTCACGTAACCTTGTTCAGGTATGTTCGAAGCCCACTTAAACCCGTCCATTGCCGCTTTGGTTATTCAGCCTGTGAATGTGGAAAAATGCCAAAAAAAAATGAAAACGACAACGACAACCGCTTCAAAGCCACCTGACTGTGCTTTGTGTGTTCATTAACAAATTGCTGCAATTTGCCATTGTTGGTCACGAATGCCTATTCCGCAATCCGGGCACTCGTACAGCGCCGTGAACAGTTGAACAGAAAGCAAGTCACATTCAATGCAGCGACAAAATAGATCGCAACCTTCGATAGACGAACCTTAAGTCAGCACAACTGGCTGCAAACATGCCTGAAATTCGAATTCGAGGCTGACCCGGCCGTATCGTCGCATTAATCCGCGGCGACAATTAAAACGGTTCCGCTTCTGCTGTGGGGCTACAATTCGTGACCCAAATTCTGAGCAAATCTCTGCAGTAATCGGATTATGGTCCGAGTCCGTGCATGTAGGTCACAGCCACGGCACGCCACATCCGCTTGCCGTGCCATCGAGAGAGCCGCCGCCGCCGGCAGAAGCAGCCCAGCAATTTAGTAATTTGTATCTCTATTAACAGAATCACCCTCGGTTTGGTGGGCCGCCGTGGCACGAGCCATTCGACGAGCCGCCGCAAAGCAAATAGCCACGAAAAAGGTCGCAGAAGGTAGGGAAGCCCACACTCGGGCGCTCTTCGAGTGCCATCCGAAGACGCTCCTCTTCTTCCGAGGTTTTTCCTCGGTCGCCTCTTCTGCTCAGCGCCGCGGCCCGGGCAATTTGCTCGATGTCGGCCAGCCAGCAGCAGCGCACCGCGCGCTGTGAGCTCGTGTTCGTCGGTAATGGAAGCATTCGACTGAAGTGATCATCGGAGGGTCGGGTAAATAGCAGACCGATTAAGCCGACCTCTCGGTCGGCCCCCACTCGGCACGACCCACTTTGACGGAAGTAACCCATCGAAAATCAGTTACGTAATGCAGTTCAGTGGATCAATGCAATCGGGGGTGCACTGTGCACTGTGCTGCGCCGTTACATCGCGCCGCCGCGATAGAGGACGGAGCGAGCTCGCGAAAATGCACACGGAATGACAAATCAGTTTCGGCACGTGGTTTACCTGAAATCGAAGAAAATATGGGAACAGCGCTGCGCGGTGGCCACGGCCGCTGCCGAGGTGTTAGGAAATTCTATGCGATCTGCATGGCTGATTGGTTGGTTTGGTTTTCACATGCTGCCGTCGCGGCTGCATTTGAATGGCAAACCGGAGTGGAAATGGGAAAATTGAAAGAAAAAAACCGTTCAAATATGGCGCATGCGGGTGATATAACCCTCTGGCTGGCGGGGTTAAGTCATCGACGCGCGGCCGTGCCGTGGTATCTGATGGATGCTTGCTTCCATTTTAAATGCAAATCGAACTGCCATCGACTGGCCGAGTGATGGCAACGGGAGAGGATTAGTGTCGCGTATCTTTCGACGTCACGAGGCGTTACGTCGACTGAACAGGAAATGCACGTCAAGCACGATGTGGATGGATGAATGGGTTTTAGTTGGAAGGGTTCTTGAGGGTGATTCATGATCGGCTGTGGTCGTAGACAGTGACTGATGGATTTTTGGGGGATTTTCTTGTGGATTTTGCCGAGTTTCCTCGGAATATTCGTTTGAGACCCACTAAGCAGCTCTTGGGACTTCGTTTTTCCATGGTCTGCGTGATCGACAGCATTTCCCACTTACTTTGAAGAAATGGCGACGATGTCTAAAGCGACGCACGTAAATGGGAAATGTCTTCAGCTTCCATGAATCAGGAGCTTGAGTCGGTCTTAGATTCAGAACATAGATGCGGGTCATCTAAAGACATGAAGGCTGCTTCAGAATATTACTTTCAGTAGTCGGTCTGCATAGTTCTTGTTCTTGCGGACAGTTTTTTTTTTTCGCGACCTAAGACAAGACAGTTCCCATTTGAGTCTCATGCCACTTGTTGAGTCTGTGGTTCTGATTGAGTCTGATTGTTCTTGGACGAAACGACAAAACCTCACGTTGTTCATTTGTGTCAAGAAGATCGATTTGCCAGAATTTGAAAACAAAATTTGGGTCATCTTTAATGGAACTCAATGGACGGCATCATGCTTTGGTGGTGGCACTTAATTGATGAAATAAGGCAGCACACATCATTATATGAATCATCATCATCATCATCATCATATCCAGCACGAACCACTAAGTCCGCGAGAAAAAAGCACGCACTAGAGATCTCCAGGTCATCGACTCTAACTCATCAGGTTTTTTGCCCAGGCGCCACAAAGCTAGTTTCTGGACTTGGTCCAACCACCTCGTCCCGGGTGTGCCAATAGGTCGAAGTTCTGACTGGGTCACATTTTAAGACACACCTTGGAAGATGTAAGAATTGGGACATTCGTGCCATGTGCCTGAACCATCGAAGCAAAGCCCTTTTAGATCGGAGGGAAGCTCATCACGGCAGCTTGAATTATACGAATTTTTGACTAAATTCTGAACACATCCGTGCAACAAATTTGATCATATCCTTTGCACGCTACTGTGGTCGCCATTGATTCGTATTTAGTCGAAATGTGATCATTTGACGAGCCTCCTTCTAGCAAAGAATCAGTGTAAGTCTTGATCAATATTTTCTGTGAAATTTTCTGACCTTGTCATTTACAGGCCAAGTTGCCTCAAGAAGGATTTGAGACTAAGACTGTTGTTGAGAGGAGTATGCGACTTTGAGACAGTTGAACAAAGTCGCAGAGGAGGCCTGCATGAATAGGAGGCATCACAGCAAAACTGGAGACGGATAGGCAAAGATCATACGACGTAGAAATCTTTCACATATATTCTTCTATGATGCGCACGAGGTAGGTGAAAGGTAGTGAAGGAGTTTGTCTACCTCGGGGCAAACGTAAACTCCGCGAATGACATCGTAGTGGAGATTCGACGTATAATCGCCCTTGGCAACCGATGCTACTTCGGTTTGTCAAAACAACAGGGCTCGAAACTCCTGACTCGAAGGACCAAAGTCATGCTCTACAAAACTCTTATTCTCCCAGTCCTGCTTTATGGAGCCGAAAGCTGGACCTTAAGGAAGACTGCAGAGCTCATTCTTGGTGCTTCCGAAAGAAAAATTCTACGTCGGATATATGGTCCCGTCTGCGAAGAGGGCGAATGGAGGAGAAGACACAACCGCGAAGTCTACGAGCTGTACAAGGATGTGGATGTAGTCCGCAAGGCAAAAATTCGTCGACTACACTGGTTCGGCCCTATCGAGCGAATGGACAACTACGCTCCAGCAAAGAGGGTCTTCGAATCCGAGCCTCCTCGAGAAAGAGACGAAGACCGAACCTGCGGGACAGAGACCAAGTTATCGCGGATGTAAGACGGCTTGGACTTGATGACTGGAAGCAGCGTGCCCAGGACCGTCACCGATGGAAGGCAGCAGTTGCTCAGCCTCAGACCCTTCATGGTTCGTCTGCCTGATAAGTAAGTAAGTATGATGCGTACGACTTCCAGTGTAGGGTCACACGGACAAGGGGCAGAGCTGTAGAAAATTGTTCATCTGGACTCTGTCTTGTAGACTTCTACCCCCCAACGCTTTCTAAAAAATCCTTGATCTAGCTCAGCAACGAAACTTGTTTTTCTAAGAATCTGTGTTCTCATGCTACTCGATTGGCTGATTCTAGCTACCCCCTTTCCAGGTGGATAACTCGTTGGTCGCTGTGAATATACATTTGTTGTTCAGACTTTCTTTTGCTTGAGTTACTTATCGGGCAAGTTCAAGAACTAAGAGCGAATTATTGTCAAAACGATATGTTTTCATTGGCGATGGAGGACAACTGTGATGAAATGAGTCCCGTCAAGTTTGAATTGAATTCTGTCTGAATTGTGGGCCATCAAGGAGAATGCATATACATTTTGTTCAGATGGTAAGATAGTCCCTGTCGGCGACATCCTCTGAGAGAAGAGAAGAAGTCGAAAAGACGCTCTGGTGCTACGACGAAGCGTTTTTGACCGAAGTTCCCTGGAAGTGACCACAAACGACTATCGGAGTACGATCGATGGTATTCCTTATGAATTGCATGGACATGGTCGGGATAAGCTGAACGTCCGGTCGCCCATCGTCGGTTTTATTGCATACTGTCCGATTTTCGGCGAATTCTCCTGATTTGCTTGTGACCGTGAAAGCTGTAAGAGCTCTCGAATCAGGTGTAAATGAAAAGATTCCGGTATTAGTATGAGCCAGCGCAACGTATGTGCCGAGGAACTCAGAAGGTGATAACCGCATAAAGAAGCAGGAACAGGCTTCACACAGTGAGATCGTATTAGCCTAGAGTACAAGTATCGGGTCAGTAGGGCTAAAAACGATTGTTAAAAAAATAGGCTTCACATCGAAGGCATGAGTTGTGATGTATCGACTTTAGGAAAGAGAGTGTATCAACTACGACCATGAGACACAACCGTGGACATAGTGCCCAACTCGAAAACTTTCGCAGAAGACTCACCATGTAGTGCGCCGCATAAATGGCGCCTTTCACAAGACTCCCTGAAACTTGCCCAGCATGAGCATGTGGTCCGTAACTAAGTGCGTTACTAATCTCAATCATTTTTGAATTCTCAAGAACGCTGAAAAAGTAAACAAACACAAAGAATGATGGCCTTGGCAGAACGGATTATTCCACTTAAGGCTGTTGTGCGTTAGTTAAACAGTCGGGCCACGTCTGAGCAGTGATTGTCATGCGCAAGGAGCGAAGCGCCCATCTAGACTCATAAACATTGCTTTGGTTATCATCAAAACGTTGACCATGGCAGAATCGCTTTATTGATCGGCGTGGTACACTAAAAGTGGTTGACACAGAAAGTCATTAAAGCTGGCTCAAGGTCCAATCGAGAGGAGGCACATTTTATGGGCATTTTGAATGGTTTTAGAGCGAGTCTAATGCTGGAACAAGCACTTATGGCGGACATGCCATTGTTCTCCGACAAGTGAAGTTTCAGTGACGTGGATAGACTGTGAGAGCTGCCAGCGACTGAAAGAAGATGGGTTGGAGCGTCCGAAATGCCGACAGGGCGCGCTTTTAAAATGTGGTCAAAATAGAGTTTTCACATTAATTGACGGGTAGTCTCCAGGATTAATGACGCGATGGTGAAGGTGAAGGTGACGACATCAGTCTGTGCAGTCAAATTACCGCAAGATCATTAGTCAAATACAAACCATCTTCTGATGGCATTTTCGACACCGATGCTGACACATCTTCCAAGTCTACCTCGGCGCCACCATGGCAAAGTGATGTCATCTCCTCAGCTCGACAAGGAAACCCTTCTCAACGCCGGAACTAATTAAGATTCTTATTCCCTCCCCACACACACTGATCACTCATCACTAAGCCCCGGTCAAGCACTTCGCCGGCGCAGCATCTGTCCGACCACATGGGCTCACCTCAAACTAAGTCCCGTGGACAAACAGACGTCGAAAATCGAAAGAAAATAAATCTATTAACCTTCCGTCTTAACCTCAAAAGTATCCATCGTGTAAGTACTTACAAATCGGAGAAGCAAAGCCAACAAATCACTCAATCACACGCAAGACCCCTCGTGCACACAAAACAAACCAACCAAAAAAATATGGTTAACACCTTGTTGGCTAAGCAGCCGCTTGAGCTGATGTTGCAGTCGTGTACCACTCGTCGGTCGGTGGACTGACCTTTCTCTTGGGCCGGCGAAGGTCTCTGTAAGCCACTCGCGGCCACTTGACTCTTTCTCTTGCGCTGTTGCTTCTCGCACAAGTGGCATCTTCCGTGTGGCCGGTGGTGGAAGTGTGTGCACTCGTGTCGTCACAACACACTCGATGATGGGCTGAGTGCGTGTGGACACGGATTACGTGAGCAGGCGATTTGTCTCATCCGATGGCTGGCCATGAAAGATGCAGCTCATCTTCTGAGGGAAACGTTGTGTTCTCGCTTACCTGAAAGTAGACGAAAAAAAAGATGCACACATTTAGTCACCATCTTGGCAAGAGTTAAAGGAGCTACAAGTTGATTGAAGAAATTCCACAGAGAGCCACGATTTACGACCCGAGCGCTGCCAAAGGAGATCCAAATCAAAGGTTAGCCGGGGTTCCTACAGAGGCTGGCGTGGTATCCATCTGAGATTCGTATCCGCACGTCAGACAAAAGGGCAATGGAAATGGCAAGCACAAAAGAACAATAATTAGGATACACTCGGGGGGCGAGATTGCAGTGTCGAGAGACTGCGAAATCCGGGTGCGCAATCGATTTGGGCAAGGTACCCACCTCGGTCTGCAGTCGGATGAGGTTCGTTGAGTGCAGGTGACTGCCGGCTGAGATTTGGTCATTATCGGTGCGGCGTGTAGATTCGGTGGAGATGGGGTAATCGCTGGGTAGAGCCGAACTGTCGATTGCTAATGAGAGAAGGCTTGTGTGAGGAGTTGAAGGGTGCCAAAGTGTCTTAAGCAGTTGGCTGTAACTTCTTATTGCGTCACACAGTTCGACTGATGTCTGTGCGGTACTTGCGTACCGAAGAGTGTATCTGCGGAACACTTCGTAGTGGGGATAGAAGTGACAGATGTGTTTGAAGCGAGAGCTCGAAGATCAAGTTGGAGACTTTTCGGAGATTCTGAAATCAGGATTCGTGGCGTTTCAAAATAGAGTCGGTATTGGGAAAGACGCGCCCACTGCTCCATGACCTGCCTGTGCCGAGCTGTGCGGTGTGTCGGGCACAATACTTGCTCCAGTAAACCAAGTTGAATATTGAGGAGTAATCCTGAACAGCAAGCTCGTCGGGAAAAATCACACACAAGAGTTAACCAGGACGTAACGCATGTTCTAATTGTTTGCATGAACTTGGTGAGCAAATCCCGGAGATGCAGTCCAAGGATGCTAAGGTGGATGTATATAGGAAAAGCATGAGCAATGCCAGAGAGACACACAACAAGCCTCAAAGGTATGCGTGGGACTGTATTACAGGATCCATGATAACTTGGCCAACTGCTGTCGTGAAGGTGCTATTGCTGCTGACTTACTTCTATCGAGTGGTGACAGAGTGTGCAAAGAAGCGATGGGAGAAGAATGTTTTTTGTTTTGTTTGTTTATCAGGCAGACGACCCGTGAAGAGTCCGAGCCTGAGCAATTGCTGCCTTCCATCGGTGATGGTCCTGGGCGGGCTGCTTCCAGTCATCAAGGCCAAGCTGTCTTACATCCGCGATGACTTGGTCTCTGTACCGGAGATTCGGTCTTCCTCTTCTCGAACCAGGAGGCTCGGATTCGAAGACGAAGAATTTGCTTTGCCATTCGCTCGATGTGGCTGAGCCAGTGTAGTCGACGGACAAGTAATGCCGTGTACTTCTGCTACAACTTTTAAGGGCTGACAGCGAAATTGGTCCGTTGTGCTGCACAGTGTCGTTATTTTGATCCCAACGGCAAATGGTGACTGGACCGAATTTGATATGGCGATATTAACCCTTGATATCACTGGGATACCTATAACCAAGGACAGGCACTCAATCAACTGCGCCATCCAGCGGTTAAAAGCCATGGACACATGCGGTTACAATAAATCTTGACAAGAAATTTACTAACTGCTTAGCAATAATGTCGGAAAGTCGTGTCGCCATTCTGGAACTATATCGCTTCATCATCAAATGTGGGAATGCCTACAACAGCTTCCTAGAACTGAGTGGGAGAAACAGAGAAAAACACTGCTGAAAACCTTGCCTCGGAACACTTACCAGTCAATGAACCATTTTGTGCTATAGAATACCATGTCCTCTTAGAGAAGCACAAGAAAGACTAAGATTGTTGAAGTCAATAGATGCATCTATTTTTCTCAGATTCCAAAGGGAAACAGGCCTTGAAAGAATAGATCACTTTCACCTTATTTATTTTTAATATTCACTGTGGATCTTATAGGTTCCAAGCCGTTCTTAAGCTCGTACTCCGACGATCTGAGTATGGTCCGAAGACCGATTATGCTGCAACGTGATTCGTGAAACTATGCTTTTCAGGGCCCGCTGTACACGGCATCATTGGATACGTGCATCAACTGCAGTAAGTTTGGGATTGACCCGCAGGTATCTTGGTTGGTTCGAGAGACAGTGTCTTCGGATGTCGAAGTTTGAAGGAAAAAGTTCTTTCCCAACGAGGTTCTGTACAACGTGGCAAACTTGAACATGATGGATAATTTTATTATTCAGGAGATTATAAGGCTTTCTTATTCTCCAAACAGTCTGATCCTTGTGGCCTACTACCCAAATGTCATGTACCATGAGAAACACTATTTACCGACTTCAGGAAACAATATATTGCTCCGAGTCATAAAATTTCAATAGGGCGATGGCCATTTGAATAATGTGGTCCTCTGTACAAAATGCTATTCATTTAGCTTCAAAATAAAACTACAATCAATTTTCCACCTCGTACCGTTGTTGCTTCATTAAGATTTCTTTTTCTATCGTTCTTATCTGGTCACCCTGTGGATTTTAAAAAATAACCACCATTTCTGTTTCAGTGAATCAAGCTCGAGCCTCTGGGAGCAGTGCTTGCTTCGGAAACCCTCACGATTCCCTGAGCTTGATCATATTGGTTCATCAGTGTGCCCATTTGAGGATTTGTTGCGGGTCCTTGCGCCTGCACAGTCCAGACTCTCCATCCATCCTCTCCATCCATAATTTCCACCCCCATCTCCTCCAGTCTCCCTGGCGAAAGCAAAACTAATTGAGCCATTCGAGTCGCAGAACCCCGCTCCAACTAACCGTCCAGCTGAGCGCCATTAAAGCCTCGTTTAATTTATCCTCCTGCCATTTCAATTAAAAGCAAACCACACTTCAGCGTGTTTGGCTCGTAAAAGTGTACTTCTTAATTGGGTTGGCTCGGCTCAGCTCAATGAAGTTCACCCAAGCGGCTTCCTGGCCAACAGCACAAAGCTCTGCGAAGAGAAGCCGCCACACGCAGCAAACTCTTTCACACCAGCAGTCAATGCGATGACTTCCGCGCTATCTGCAATCGCCGGCGCAGATCTGAGTTCGGGTCCGAATTTACGTCCACCCAGGCTGGCGATGTATCGCCGTGTCGGCGCCGGCCAGGCTTTGTGTCGGCCAATTATTTAGGTGCAGCGTTTAACAGCACTTACGATGGCTGTGTCCCAGTTAGCTGGCTTCTGGACAAGAGTTCCACATCAGCGGATTCATAAATTAGGCGTTTAAGCCGAGCGCGATTGCGAGCCACTCTCTGGCGGTGAATGCGTGTCGAAATGGAACAATATGCGGATTTGCATGGCGTGCCCATGGAGTGGGGCGGGGGGCGCCGTGCCCTGGGCAGAGGAGTTATGTTACGGCTTGAACTTGCCACAGTTCAGGCGCTGTTTGGGTGCCATTTCTGGTCGCAAAAGAGACGTCATTTGTGTGTCGAACAAGGCAGTCCGTTTTGTGTGTGTCGCCCGTTTGCAGATGACATCGTTTGTTAAGCGTGCTCCAGCGCACGGGAGTGCGGCGTCGTCTTGTTGCGGGCCGTGTTCGACTTCGCATTGTTGCGTAGCGTCGGGAGGGAAATTGTGACAAGTTACATGCCGTTTCATTTGATCAGGTAGCATGGATTTATGCTTTACAAGAAGAAATACACGCGATGGAAGGGAAAGTCGGGCTTGTTTGGCTATCGGCGAAGAGTTGAGTTATTCATGCGACGGGGCTGGCCAGTGGTCGAGGAATTGGTTTATGGCAGCTATTGTGGGGAAATTGCTAGAGAAGACGTTTGACTTTCGTGACGAACCCTGGGAACGCCTCTTGGTGGCGTTCGGAAGTGTGGGTGGTTGGAGGCGAGTTAAGCCGATCATTCTATGGTCCGTCACTGACGGCTTGTTGTTGAAGTTGTTGGCGGGAACATTGTTTTCATCACGTGTGCATGCACATCATCACTGTGCTAACACAGAAGCGACGTACATGAAGCCAAACGTGCAAACATGATGTCTTTGATTTTCTAAGAGTTGTTGCACAGTAAATTGAGAAGGATTTCACTAGAGCACTCCACTCCAAGGAGCAGTCAGTTGAAAGACATGTGCTCCTTCCCCAGAGCTCTTTATTGGATCGCAAGGCGGCTAAAGAGCAGCTTCTGTTTCCGTGTCCGTTGACAGGAGTTTAGGCTCAAGGGACTCCGACTGGGAAGCAGGCTCTGGACCACTTGAGGTAGCACACACATACTGGAACTAAATTGATGTACCAGCTATTCAGTGATAGCCCTAGTTGGAAATGCTCATTGGTTCAGATCCAGGTCCAACCCGAACTGCAGCTTCAAGCACAGCAGCAGAAACCGAAACACTCTACTCAAAACCCCTACCCACCATGTTGCCAACACCCCTCCAAAAAACCCCCACTTCCCTTGCAAAACATAACTCCAACTGTCATCATCCACCCATCTATCTCTCTCCCACCTGCACCACCCAACGCACCTCGTTTAAAAATTGGCATCCATTGTTTGCTAATTGGAAGCCATCAACAATTGGCCAAGCCTTGACCTGTGAGTGTCATCCGTTGACAGTGAGGCAATTAGTCGGTGTTGTGACATCAGCTGGCATCAGTCATAATGTCACTTTGACGCGATTGTCTTAAAATGTCAAATGCTGGCAGAAATGCGGTGACAAGGTCTCACAAATTCCACTTATCCAATATCTCCTCATCGAATCATAGACCGGCCGTTTTGCAACTTTGTTTTTGCTTAATGAGATTCAATTTGTCAAAGTTTGACGTTAAGCAGTGGCGCGTTTTAATAAACGAGACGTCAAAGAGGATCATTAAATTTATTGGCTTTGCAATGTGATGGAAATGGCAGTGCAACGGAGAATGAAGAAGATTTGTTGTCGAAATGACCCTTAGATTGAGTGAATAAGGTCTGGCAAGGATGCTGGAGAAGATTGAGTAACAGCTGAGTTCTTCAAACCATCTGGCGAGGATTTGGCAAACTGCATTCACAATGTCATCTACAAGATCTGATCGGATAAAAGTATGGTCTACCAACGCAGCTGTTGCTTACCCGATCGTTAAGAAAGGGGACACAATCTTCTGTAGGGCTGGAACAGTGCAACCCTCAAGAGCCGAGGTAAAGATGTGACACTGTAACCTTAGTAATCTGGAGAGAACACATGTACCTCGTTTTGCCCTCATTCATGGCCAGGCCCATTTTGGCCTCTCCCACGTAAATGTCAGCAAACGCCTTACTGACAACTCGGTGAGTTCTACTGATGTTGGTACCGTTGGTACTTGAGAGCCGATGTAGACGAAGTCGTTAACTACCTTGAATGTATGTATCAGACCGGTTAAGTTAGTTAAGTTAGCGAAATCGCAATATTCACATTAGAAGTAGAGCAGGCTTTGGAAGAGACCAATGAGCTTCAATTTGACACACTACTACGGTATTTACAGAGACAAGCTATACAGCACATTGTCTCGTTGCGGAACTCGTCCGTCATTGACGATGGAGAAAGCTCAGCTGCTTAATTTATTAATTAGGCAAGGTAACAACATTCACCAAAGATCGTGTGTAAATCAAACACCAATCGCAATATTCGGCCAATCTTTGCACATGGCGCGTTCATAGGACAGGCGTTCATTGACATCAACGTAATGACATAGCTAGTTGTCAGTTTGACTTTTGTTAGCATCCAGAAGGAGGCACCTCATATCGGCGCATGCAGTGATTGAAGGAAAGGCAAAACACACACAGAAGCACAGCCAGCAGACAAAGTAGACGAGGATATTCTATGTGGCTTTAAAAGGAAAGTCATTGCGCTAATGGTATTTGAAGGAGGAGAATGAACGACGATCCTAGTCAAATGAGTTGGAATTTCTTGTCTCAGGTGACTAGGCTTCAAGCTCCAAGACACCCGCTGAGACAAGCGCGTGCACGCCTTGGCGTACATACCCGGAAAGAAAAGAAAAAGCAACTAACAAAAGGGAAGTTATGTTGACTAAGGCCCAAGCCAACTTCGAGAAGAAGAAGAAATAATCACAGTCTCTGTTGAATGTGAGAAATGCAATGGCGCCAATAAAGAAATCAGCTCTTGCTGGAGGACTTTGTATTAAAGTAGGTAGGTTTATGGAGGCGCTTACGACGTGGCTCACTTAGAGCAATGAGCTAGGTCCTGCTAAAATCACACTGCTACATTTGAGAACTTAGAACTTTCACCAAGTACACCATCCTGAGAGCAGTGAAGACGACCAACAGCAGAGGCGTTATCACAGTCTTGAATGAGGTAGCTGGTTGCTTCGGACTGCCAAGAAGGGTGGTAACGGATCGGGGAACCGCCTTCACGTCGGGGATGTTCGAACAGTTTTGCGAGCAGAACGGTATGCAGCACGTCAAGACAGCCGTAAGGACACCAAGGGCGAACGGTCAGGGGGAAAGGTGCAACCGCACCATTCTCTCTTCCCTCAAGTGCATGCACTCTGGCAAAACGGGAGACGACTGGGCAACCCACCTCCGGGCAGTCCAATGGGGGCTGAACACTGTCCGAAACTGCACTACGAAGGCGAGCCCACACGAGCTCCTGTTCTCGTATACGGCGAGGAGCATTTCAGGGGACAAGCTGCTCCTGGAGTTGGGAGAAAGGACTCGGGTAGAGGCTGGCGAACTGGCAAAGAGGCGAAGCGTTGCCTTGACCAACATCGAGGAGGTCCAGCGGCAGCAGAAAACGAGGTATGACTCCAAACGGCAACGGCCGACGTCGTACCAGACAGGGGACCTCGTTCTCGTGGAGAACGAACCTGCCGCCACCGGAGATTCAAGAAAGCTGGAGCCCCGATACCGTGGGCCGTACACAATTTCCAAGGTGCTGCCGAACGACAGGTACGTAGTGGAGGACCTTCCGCACATGCAACGCAACCAAAGGAAGTTCAACACCGTCGTGGCGTCAGACAAGATTAAGCCCTGGTGTGAACTCCCAGAAGAGGGATTTGCTGGTGACGCTACCGAGGGAGAAGATTCCGATCTCGAGGGCGAGATCTAGTATAGGATGGCCGAGTTGTAGCATCAGATACACGCGGGTATAAAAACCCGCGCCACAGTCCGTTCGCGGACAGTCGATCACAACCAACCGTATAGATCACAGAAAAAAATAAAGTTCATTGAACCGATTCACTCGTGTTGCATTTTCTTCTTTTACAGGAGACTCGACGCCGCACAAAAGCTTTAAGCTCTGCTAAGTATTCCCCAAGTACTGTTTTTTCTTTCTATTTAGGGCTGGTCAGCTGGCTGAAGATATGTTGATTAGATTCTGTTTTTTTTCTCATCTCTGTAACTCCTCCAAAGTCGTTGTATGGTTTGTTCAGTGGCCATACATGGGTGCCTATTGGGCAGTGTACGGTAAGGGCTCCTATTCCTGTTCGCAATATATTCGCGACTAAGCTGAAATTGTCGACGATTTTTGGATTAATGTCCTTAATATTGGACTATAGTGGTGTCAATAGTTGACGTAACAACCAAGATAATCGAGCTAATACAGAGAAAGGCACCGAGTGTGATGTTCTTTTAGTTCCTTTATTCTCTACTAAGCTGATGTACTATATAGCGACTCAAGAGAATTTGCCCAGAACCGCAATTCTACGTATGTTCAACGTAGCGATTAGATTAGATTTTCAGTTCGTTCAAATCCTTTCTGTTCTTATTAACTGGCTTTGCATACATTTTCATCTTTCTCGCTTTTTATTACAACTTCAAAATTCTATGGCAGTTCAGTCCCACGTCCACCCGGAAGAAAAACAAGAATCAGAATTCAAATTCAATCAAAATTTAACGAAACTTAACGAAGTGGTTACTAGGTTACGTGTACCTTTTCTCTATCTTCGCATGATTATTTAGTTGACGTAAGTGGCATACATTTTTGTTGAAAGTTATGACACCCAACAGAAATCATAAAATTGGGTTAAGTTTGACAGCAATTGACAGCTGCTTTCCATACCATCGAATGTGAGTGCAACTCGTAAAGTCACTTAGTCGCCATCGTAGTGAAAACGGAGTTATGACAGACAAATCGCTTGGCTTCAACGTTTCGCATAACGTTTCATAAAGCCCGCTGCCGACGTACGTAACTGAAAACCAAATGTAATTAATAGACCAGATGCAGCAAAGTGAAACTCTTTTAATCGTTCAAGCCTCATAAACTCCACGCAGGAGGCGGAGGAGACGGTGCAGAGGGATGTCTTGTGCAACCGGCAGCAGTCCATGCTAATTACACGCCGCCAGTCCACATAAACTAATCAAAACTAGTTCATGGATATGTCATTTGCTGGCCGACAGCAGCCAACCAGGATGGGATCCACTGAACCGACAAGTCCTCCGTCCAGCTGCGGCCATACTTGCACTGCCATCGATAATTGAATAAATCGCTCATTGATCACGGACGCTGATCGGTGATCGTTGATCGGTGATCGATCCGTATCTGTGGGCTTAACAAGCGGCTGAATGAGCCTGGCCAGTCCCTATTCGCGATGTGAGAGTTGATAAGTCTCGGGCCAAAGGACTTGTTGATGCATTCAGTCACAGTCACAGTCACAGGCGCAGGCACAGGAATGGAGTGGTCAGTGCGCGGACAAGTCCGCATCGACACCACGGGAAATGCATGCATCGAGATCGCAGGTGCGATTGAGGCGAAGATTGAGTGCCCCATTGATGTGTCTATCCGCAGAGGATTGAGTGGAGTTGAGCTGCGCCGCAGACAAACACTCCCCGATGGCCACTCGGCTGGAGTATGTTTTACAACGTATTTAGGGGCTGTGCAACAAAAGACCCGAGATGCGAGTGTTTCCTAATCGATGTGCCACCAGATCCAGTGGCAGTGTGTCAATCAGGAGCCGCACAAAGGCGGGATCTGCGGCTGCACCTGTTCTGAGAGAATGCGCTGCGTGACAATGGAGGTGCGCCAGCCGGCGGAAAAGGTCAACGAATTGGGCACATGTCCAAGGCGAGATTCAGAGCAAACACGATCGGTTTGTCGCAAACCTTGAACCTCACTAGACGCACTCGTGCTTCAGTTTTTGTCTCAAGTGATGCTCGAGTTAACACCTCGTGCTCGTCTGCCTCTCAAATGCGCCGACAAGGCGAGTGCCTCCGCTTGGAGTGTGTAGAGTGCAGCCGACGACGGATTTAATTATTGGCTAGCAATTAATCGGCCGATTATCCGCTAATTATTGTCCATCGGCGTTGAGTGAAGTGGTGAGAGGCCGACAGTGATCGCCGTGACAAGGGGAGGCGTTTAGTGGCATTTAAGCCATGCGCCGCCGGTTGGAGGGCTTGGGGAAAACGGGCTGTGAGGGTTGACTGGACGAGTGATTGAGGAGGCTGACTCCCTTGAACTGACGAGAGATGAACTTCCGGTTTTTCACTTCCTCCTCACAAGACGCACTTAACCTCATCCAAGACGGACAGCCGAGCAGATGTCGGAGAGTGACAGCCGCGCACCTTCACCTTGACGCTCTGAAAGCTGAGCTGAAACTAAGTCATCCACATCCGGTCACGTCGCGAATCGCCTTTCACTCATTTGTTAATCCTTTTCGACTGGTTTTCCGCCAAAGGCCTCTATGACTCCCGTGTGAAATTTATCAAATCGTTCGCCAATTGGAAAGTGTTCCAAATCAGACGCTGGCCCACACTGCAACTGGTCCCACCGCCACACATGCCGCGGTGAAAAATTAACTCCTATTTCTGCTGAACAGCTGGCTGTGCGAGTGTCTCGATGTGGACCAACAATTTAAAATCGAACTTCGCCTCCGGCCGCCCATTGGTTGCGCCATATGCGCAGGCTCGCCGCGGGTTCGTTCAGAGTCGGAGGACGACGCGACGCACGGTGGCAGATGATGATTTATGGAAACGATGGCTTCCTGTGAAGCTACCTGTTGTGTGTGTGGTTTGATGCCAAAGACGATGGGTGCACAGTGCACAGTGCACACTGGTTTATTTTTTGCAAATTTGATTTGTGCGGTTGGCGTGCGCCCGCTGCAATGCAGAGCGTGCGCTGATTTATCATCGGTTTTGTCAATGCAAATTGATTGTTATCGTGTGCATGCGATGGATTTACTGTTATTAACTTGTAGTCGATGCTGCTGTGCTGCCGAGCGAGGGCTGCGTCTGGCAGTAGCAAGCTTAATCAAGTTGCACTCGCCGTGGAGCAAATAAAATAAGAGATTCGATTCGAAATCGATTCAGTTATTGATCGATAAATGCTGTCGAGGGGGTCCGGCTGGTGTTGGATGTACACCGACGCCATTAGAGTGGTGCCACGCTTGTGGGTGCTTACGTGCAGGTGACATAAGACTGGATGGGAGTGTGTGGTAAGCTTGGCATTCTGGCTCCATTCTACCGATGAATGATACTCGCACTTTGAAGACTCTCCGAGGAGGTATTGTGGAATCGATTTAGCTGGGCGAGGGATTCCGAAGTGACCAAGATGCAGGAGGCATGGAGTGGCATTCACTCCTTTGAATTATGGGTATTTGAAGATACAGAGGGTTTGCAAAAGTGTCATTTTCAGAAGCAATCCAAGAGTAGGCGTGAAAGAAGTCCTCCCGACTACTGCTCGGTCTTGGGTATGAAGGCGGATGATGGAGTGGGAATGAATGAGTGGCAGATTCAACAGCACAACCTAGACGAGGCCAGCTTAACCACCCAGCCACTTTGGGAGAATTTCCTTCTATTCTTGGATGACTCTACAGACCTGGTTGGGACGCATGTTAATACGCCAGCAACTAGTTGTGCATGGTTGTTTCTCTCTGTTGGTCCTAGACACTAGGAGGCTGTTTGTTTTGAGAAGTTTTTGGTTGCAATCCTGCTTCCTAGGCATTCTCTGTAATTGGAGGGGTTTAGTTCTTTGAATATGCTCCCCAAGCTGCAGCTCAAAATGAAGACACTTTGTATTGGCGGCATGACACCTGCAATTGGATGATCACTTCTAAACTCGGTTTGCTGGTGAGTTTAGGTTCCTGACTGCCAGCGTGCTGGAGTCTGACTTAATGCAGGCCGTTGGGTTAGCACGGGGATCTGATCTATCCTACTCCACAAACATGTAGGTGCTCTTGGCAAAGCAGTGAAGATGACTGACGCTAATATTGCTTAGTTCGGTCAGGTTTTAAAAAATGTAAGCCACTGGGATTCAGAAGAGAGGAGTGCAGTGCATTGCAGAGAACAATGGTAAGCCCCTGGGCTTCAGAAGAAAGGGGTCGGCAATTGCAGAAGACAATGGTTTTCTCCTCTTTGTCATCTCTGCAGTTAATGAGTTCCAATGACGTAGTGTCCAGTGATCACGTCGATAAGTTGTGATCTGCCAGTGTTGGTCTGAGAGTCGGCCGCTCATTCTCATCAGGTTGTCTGCTCGTCTCGGATTAAGAGTGATGGTGTGATCAACCTCAAGAACATGTTTGCCGCAATGGTAAATCACCTATCGGAAAGAGTATGGCATTAGTGACAATTCTAGCGACTTTCTGAAGTGTCAGAAACTGACTTTCTGCCTAGTCATGAAAAAGGTAGCTGTTTAATGAAGTTCTAACTCATCCCTGGAGTCACTTTTATATCACAATGCCAACCAACAATGGTCTAAGTGGGCTGCCAATTTCGCGGGCAGCCCAAGTACTTTTGTTATACCTTTCGTGGTCCAATGAGAGATTTGATTGTTGACGATTGCAATTGTTCAACATTTGTGTGATCATCTTCAAGAACATAAAGACACGGGTTGTCTCTCTACCCCCTCTTTGTTTTTCATTCAAGGGAGTAGATTCTGTTGCTTTTCGATCCGAATGAGGAAAGGGAGCAATTTGTTCATCATGCAATGTTGTTCAAAATTCTAAGCATACTACAAACTCTCTCCTCTTAACTGGTCGCCTTTGTTCAGCGTACCGCCGAGCGGCTTATTCTTTGTCTTTCATACTGAACATTCACGGTCAACACTAAGAACTCACATGACACCCAAAAACATCAAACACTGCGAAGTTTATACATAAGGAGACCTCCGAACCACCTGACTCGGAATGACTTAACAAGCAGGCTGCCACCGAACTCTCATGAACCTTTAAAGATTCCTCTGGGAGGACATGGCATCGACAGATTGTTACAGAAAATCTCATAGATGCGAAATTATAAATAAAACAGTTTCCCAAGGAAGATCAAAAAATCCCATGGTTCTAGGATACATCGAAGGTGGACCAACAACAAGACCCAGTAGTCAATGTCTTGTGTCTCCCAATAGGACACAAGAAATTACCAGAAAAAGAGTCCACAGCCATAGATATAGCAAATTGAACGCAGCTTTATGATAGAGCCTTTGGTTCTGGCGATGATGGAGAGAGGGCGTAGAGATCCAGGGCCTAGCTTATCTGCAACCACTCGTGTTGTACGTGCTATTTCTCTCTTGCGAGTGGAAAGACCTACAGTTTTACGCCGACTCCGATGGCCAAGTTTGAGAAGCTTTTTCGAGACAGGAATAGTTTTTTAAGCATTGTCTGTGACTCGAAAGAGGTGGGGCCGTGAAATTAAATTTTGTCTGTCGAGCTTGGGGTGGACGCACATACCCACAGCGACACGTACCACCACCAATGATTTGTAGCATCACGGAAAATGGAACTAATTCACGACGACCTTGCTGTGATGAAGAGAAAAAAGACGTCACTCAGCACTGCCAAGTGCCCACCACTTGAGTCATGGAACACTTGGAAAATATTTCTTCCAAAATCGAACATAAATCAAGTTATTACAATGACAAAGCGTAGAACACAAGTAATCTTTATAATGTGTACCGAGGAGGTGTACCATCAGCTATCACTGTGGGTCCAGCATGGCTTAAGTGAGACGTGGCTTGCACCCTCTCCCCAACCTAACTAATCTTACCTAATCTGTAAACCTAAACGTGAACTAAACTATAAGCTGTGAGAAGGTGAAGTGAACTAAAAGGGAACAAGCTGTTAGAAGGCAGATAGAAGAAATGGTCCTCTATCCCAGAGACGTTTAAGAAACTTCAGTCTCACCCCACTTAAGGTCAGAAAGTAAGCTTTATCATTGAGTTTGCCGATCAATTTATTACTTTTTTCGAATGGAGGTCTGTTAGCCTCAGGCTAGTTGCTACTGGCTCCGTCTTCCAAAATTCACCCGAAGATCGAAAGGCAATCTGTGACGTAAGAGTGTAAGCATAATTACGAGGGAAGCAAACATTCAAGGAGAAGACTCCTCTTCAGTTCAATTCCAGGTCAATCCCAGCTCGAAGTCAACTAATTCCTCCGCCTGATCGACACGCACAACCACTTATCGTTAACGCCGATCGCACTCTTACTTCTGGTTCTCTTAGTCGCTCAGCCAAGTGACTTGAAGAAGTTATGAGTCCGCGCGGAGATCGACTCACAAGCTCATGTAACCAAATCCATGTTCCAACTCGACGACGAAAGTCCACGCGGTCTCGGGGTGGCTTTGAGCAAACGAATTGGAGCAAGATCTCGTCCACAGATTAGCCTAGAACTAGTCGCGACTGGCGACTGGCGACTGGCGACTGGCGAGTAGCCCACGAGTAAATTATTGGCCAGAAATGGGCATTCGTCGAAACGCCACGCAGAATTGCCACTTAATTGCTTAATTGAATGGCATTAATTGTGGCAACGAGTCGCCGCATGCGTGAGGATCTGTCTATTATGCAAGACAGTTAAGTGCTCAAGTGTTTTATTTCCTCGATTGTGCAGCGCAGCGAGTGTGAGCCGAGCGAAGAGGTGAATGTCCGTGGTAACCGATGCGACCACTCGTTGACACACATTTTCGAACTGATTCCAAACGAATGACCCACTCATCAGCTTTGTGGGTAACCAGCTGCTGGCTGCACTACATTTGTCAGCCGTCAAGCAGCTGCTCTGCCCACTGCCCACTGCCCACTCCTCCTCGAGCACCACTGATCGATGTGCGATAGAATCACTTTCATAAACCAGACCATCGCGTGGTGGACTGCCGTCTGCCCCGCAGCCTATCGGTTTCAGGAAATATCAGTTTCGGTCTTAGTGCCCCAATGGTCGGTGCCACCGCCGTTATGCAATCGCACGCCAGAATGATCCAATTCAGCCGCAACCAGTCCCAGCCGGCGACGAACTGCTCCAGAAACACGCTCGAAAAGTGAATTGAAAATGCGCGCCCTGTTATCACGGACGACGACGGCTGGTCGCGGTCCGGTCCGATCGGCGCGCCATCGTGGTGCAGATTTGAATCTTAAGCGCTCTCCTTGCACCGTCCCCAGTGTGGCCCGTTCGTGCGTCGTCATTCGGTGGCACTCATTGACTTTGCTCCGTATCTGTCCGCACACGTTGGCCGGTCGCCGCAACAAGTGTGCCACTGGGGGGAGGCACCGGCTGCTGTAGGTGATTGTCTGTCGCCCATAAACTAGGAAATTGCCCATTCGAGCCGGGCCGTGGCTCCTTGGTCTCTCCTCCGATCGGCGTAGGTCTGTATGGCACGGGACTGCCCGTTTGACTGCGGTGAAAGTGCAACGGTCTCCCGGAGACAAATGCAACTCATTTCCCAGCCGATATGCTATTCGTGCGGTTATGAGCCGAATCGGGTGCAGACCTTTCTCATTTCGAGCGCCGAGAGTCTTGACAGGAAGGAAGCACATCCACTTGAGCGGGGGCACTTTTACTTTCGTCGGCCGGGCTTGAAGGGTGCTTGCCGGACAGAGTTTGGAGTCCGGTCGGAGTGGCCAGATGTCTGGCTAATAAAGTGGCCAATGGGCAAGTGTGTGTTCTTTGCGGCTGCGTTGCGCGAGTGATTTACTTCCTCGAGTGGTCACTTTATTTGCCTTTCGATTCCGTTGGATGTTATTTGTGCTGCCCGATGAGGGCTGGACAGCTGAATAACGCCCACAGCTGCTGCTGTGCGCTGCGGAAATGCAAAGACACGAGGTTACGTCAGGTGAGAGAGATAATGGCTTGACCGGCAGGACTGTGCATACGTTCCGGCATATGGGCAACATTTCGAACTTGAGCTGAGGTTCAGGCGACAGTTGTGACGGTGTAGACGCCTGGGATCACTCAACATCGCTAGATGGTCACCGTTGACTGAAAGTTGCCTCACTTCCTGCATTCAAGCGGTCCACACACACTCCACATGCTCAAGCATGACTTCCACAAAAGATCGCGAGGTATTTAAATGTCCCCCTTGCGCGCAGCTTCAAGTGCCTCTCGTCGTTATCCACACCGTCGACCTTGATAAGCTTCACAAATCCGAAGCGGTTGCTGGGCACTTTTCCCACACTCGCCAGGCAAACAAACAGAAATCGTAATCCATTGACAAGGGCTAACGCCGCAACCATTGTTGCCAAATAGACCATCGGCCAAGTACCTGCCGCCGCGGTGCCGCGCTGGCTTGACTTCGCCACAAGATTGTTTACGCAATTCCCCGGAGGGTTTCGTGTTTGTTTGCGACAAGTTCCTCAAGTGGGCACGTAGCTCGCACGGAAGTAGAACCCGCCAGCGGCTAGAAGCCAACACGACGTCCATTCAGAATCATGACAGCCCATTTTCGGACTGGAATCCACCTCGATTAATCAAAGTCCACTTGGCGCAATTACCATATCTCTGCCCGACATTCCGACGGCATGGCAGTACGGTTCCAAATCACTTCTGCCGTCCTTTTGAAGTCGCCACACAATCGCCTCATCAGAGTCGCGGCACGATGCCGACTCTTGCCGCATTCCACGCAGTGGCCGGCGGGACATTCTGCAGCGCTGACCACCTCCGCGGATTGCACCATTTTCGTTGACTTATGCCCGCGCATTTGGACATATGGTTCAATTTAAGCGGTGGCCTCCTCCGCTCATATTTCCACACACGCCGCTCGGATTCTGATGTCCGTCGCCAATGCGATCCGTGCCCGGTTGGCGGAGTGATTTACAAGTGGTCTCCGTTGTGCGCGGCACAAGTGCCGTGCGGCCGTCCATGGTATGGATTGTCGCTACGTGCCGCACGGAAAGATCTGTCCTCGTTCGGATCAAGACGTCGTGCTAGGATTGGCTTTTATTTCGATTGTGGACGGTGCGCTGTGGCCGAAGAGGTGTGTCCGTGTCTCTGATGACTAAGTGCGAATTTATGATTTTATGGGAGAGTCTGGAAGGTAGGGAGCTTAAACAGATCTCCGCCAGCGATTGTGGCGTGGGCACTGGGGGTGAATAGATAAAGCCATTGATCTCTGGAATTTCAATGAATGCTCTGGCGAGACCATTGAGCTTGGAATAGATTATGTCTTACTTACGACGGGACAAAGTTTGTCATTCAAAAAGTTGCAGATACATACCTGAAAAGAAAGGAAAAATTTATCAGTAAAGTGAGAGAAATGGGAAAAAATTAAATAGAGTCGTAGTCTCAGTCTCAGTCTCAGTCTCAGTCTCAGTCTCAGTCTCAGTCTCAGTCTCAGTCTCAGTCTCAGTCTCAGTCTCAGTCTCAGTCTCAGTCTCAGTCTCAGTCTCAGTCTCAGTCTCAGTCTCAGTCTCAGTCTCAGTCTCAGTCTCAGTCTCAGTCTCAGTCTCAGTCTCAGTCTCAGTCTCAGTCTCAGTCTCAGTCTCAGTCTCAGTCTCAGTCTCAGTCTCAGTCTCAGTCTCAGTCTCAGTCTCAGTCTCAGTCTCAGTCTCAGTCTCAGTCTCAGTCTCAGTCTCAGTCTCAGTCTCAGTCTCAGTCTCAGTCTCAGTCTCAGTCTCAGTCTCAGTCTCAGTCTCAGTCTCAGTCTCAGTCTCAGTCTCAGTCTCAGTCTCAGTCTCAGTCTCAGTCTCAGTCTCAGTCTCAGTCTCAGTCTCAGTCTCAGTCTCAGTCTCAGTCTCAGTCTCAGTCTCAGTCTCAGTCTCAGTCTCAGTCTCAGTCTCAGTCTCAGTCTCAGTCTCTAGACATCCGTCTAATTGCTTTGATTGCACGTGGGACCCGCAACCACTCCCACTTCACAGCCTGCAGCCTCTCCATCTAGAAGCTGCAGAAGCAACTCTCCACAAGCGGGCTAATTAAAATTGTCTCACATTTGACAGTCCCTGGTGGTTCCCATATGAATTATTAATTCGAGCGGCCGCTGCGCGCCCTTCTCCTTTCGTCAGTTGGCGGCCTCGCTTCGGAGAGATGATGGAAATGAAGCAATCCCCTAGAATCACTGCTCCACCTTAAAACAGAGCCCGACTGGTGCGGCCGCGTGCAGCAGTCGCACCACACCGTGGGGACCACTTCGCCCATTTAAACTAGGTGGCGAGTGCTGGTATCGTGTTCGTATTCTTTGGGTTACGTAACGAGATCTTTGCCCCAACTGTTGCCACTTGCGCGGCGGCCACATTCGCTGCATAGACTGATCCGACCACGCCTGATCGATCGATCACCAGAAATGTGTGTGTTGCAACTGGCAGTGCACGCGGGGAGTGAGTGGCGTTTGTCCAGTTTTGTCGCTGCGCTCGTGTGCACTGCAGCCGCAACAAGCGATCTACATATTTATTGCAAGGCCTGGTGCGGTCGCTCGGGCTGGATGCAAGTGCCTTACTTTCATTTCTGCACTTGTGGACAATTACTCACGACTCGGCGCTGCACTGGTGTGAGCTTTAGTGGCCGACTCTGGGAGGCGGTCGTGCTGCGCTCAACTATGGTAATCAGGTGGTCAGCGAAGGTGGCTGCAAATGTCAGCGCATGAGAACACGGCTTGTTTCTAGGGATTTTTTTGTGTTTTTCTCACACTCGGCTGGGGTCGCACGCGAAAGCGTGGCTCGTCAGTCATAAACGGTGTGGCAGGAGGTGCTGCTGTGGTCAGCGCTTGGATCGCATTTCAGGGTCTAAGCAATCGAAAATATTTTGAAAGGCACTTGGTCAACAATTAATCATTAATCTGTGAGCAGTTAATGCTGCTGTTGTTGGTGCCTTGCTGGCATGAGATGGAAAGGGATTCATGAATGATTGATGTTTGAATGGAAGACGAGTGAGGGGGTAGATGGGAAAGGAATTCTGAATGATGATGCATTGAAATGCACAAAGAATCAACGAAGTGGGCATCAGGTGGAGATAGTTTGAATGAAGTTTCTTCGGCAAAAGGCTAGCAACAATGCAGTAAATTTTGACTTTGGAGCCATCCATCGCATTTGACAGGCTCTAGGAATAACGCCTGGCAGGATCAATGGCGCTCCCTTCTGCCAATGGATTTCTCTAAATGCACAAGGAATTCATTGGCCGTGATTCAAGAAGCATCTTAATGAACAGATACGGATTTCCCTGAATTACATTTCGGGCCATTTTGCTCGACAAACTACAGACATTTTTGCTTTTAAGTACAACTTCCTCAAGAGTAAAGTTTGTACCGACAATTTCTTCAAGTTTTCATATGTTTTGCGAGCCCTTAGACGTATACCTCCCTTGTCGCTGGCCTCTCTCTCCGCCTGTGGGTCATTTGTGCAGCCATTCGCCGAACATGACATTCTCCACTTTAAAATGTTGGCTCTTCTCAGACTGGACCACTTGCACAATAAATGCTACTGAAACTGACCCCGATTCTACATAAGTTTCTGCCGGAGGGAGATGGTAGAAGAATCGACTTTCTTGTAAGTTACTGCAATAGAGATTGTATTGAACAGCGCATGGCATTGACATGCTCTACAGGCAAGTCCAACTCACTTATTCTACGTCTCTCTGCAACAACGTCACAACGCTTGGAGTTCCTGCAAACCTAAGAAGATGAACAAGAGGAGAACGAGTCACTTCCATTGTCTGTGCTGCAATATATGCCATGTATGTAAATAATAAGACATTGTATTGTACGGACAACATCTGGAGAAATTGGCACCACCGGGCGGAATTTTTTCCCAAATATCCCTGATGGAGGGTAGACGACGACGATTCGTAATCGAGAGGTGATAGTGAAGAGTGGTTTCCATACAATCAATAAAAAGGAATCATTTTAACTGAACAGCCATTTTATTTTAAATTTTGATTTGCCTTAGAGGATTGTACTTTTCTGTCCAGTTGTGAATCTTAAGTAAGCCTTTGAATACGCCGGAGTAAAAGATCTGCGACCCCTTTTGAACGAGAAACTAATTCAAGAAGCCACACATTAAGTGCTGCCATGCTTGTGGGATTCAATAAGCTATCAGGGGGGCTTGTCTTTCAAACAGTCACCCAAATTTCAAAAGTCTCGTACACCTCTATCAATTGTCTCGTATAAAGTGTCATATACGGTATAATATACAACATTATTCAAAACTGCCAAAAATCATTTATATGGTGCGAGACACTAAGAGCACATTCCTCTATGAAATCCACGATGGGTCGACTTGGACCAATGGACTTGTGCTCGGAGGTCTTTTGTGTTTTGATTGGACTGCGACTCATGTACTACTCATCTTCCACTATTTTTCAGATTTACTTCAGATCTGCAGGCCCAAGATACAGCCAGTTATAAACCAGCACGAAGTTATAGCTGCCCGCTCTGACGTTGTATATTGAGGACAGCATAATCTTCATTTCTTCCCTGTGTGATCTGGAAATCAATAAGAATATTAGATCTTTTTCGATTGCAAGGAATACTTTGCTCCGGTTGCTCCGATCTCTAATAGACGTCAGTTCAACATCCGATCACAGCCACTCGCACCCATAATTCCTCAGGTGGTCAATGTGCAACAGAAGGTAAAGTGCAAGTGGAGAAGACAAAATGCGGTTTTCAAATAGAAACGTGCACTCGGAAAGCAATTAATCGATCAACTCGGTCACAAAATAATCTTTTTACAATGATAGGCTGGTCAACAGACAACTCTCACGCGCGGTCAAATGGATACACATCATCATCGCTGTGTGATCAACGATAGACACACTATCTGACAAGCTCGGAAATAAGTTAGTTTTTGAGATTGACTTTGGAGTGTACCTACTTGTTTTTTTGTACTTCAGTACAAAACTGGAGCAATTTTTCTAATATCATAAAAAAATGAAGAAAATGCTTTATTTTCTTGGCATGCGACATGCGATGTGTTACGATCGCTTCAGACTCCGTATTAAATTTAAGGAAAAATCACTGAAAGTATGCCACCAAAGTACTCTACTGTAGCTGTTCATATCCGAGGTGTGATGCAGTCGATAAAAGATCATCTGTCTTCACCATCAACGACTGAGGTAATCACTTGTCGAGTTTGCAGTCTTAGTCTACTAGTGACCTTCCACAGGTTCCTGGAAACAAAACAATACATCGCTACGAGGTACTACGTGTAAATTAATAAAAAAGGAATTCTGGCCAAGTCAAGCCCCTCAATCCGTCATCTCGGACTAGGTGGAACAGCAACTAGAACTAGAATAAGCGACCTTACAGGTCGGTCTTCATTTAATACATGCGGCGGAGGGAATGACTTCTGCAGAAGCTGTTTGGATGAAGAGGGGGACGGGACCTTGTATTTCTTCTTCTGGTCGAGCAGTTCTCTACCATAGGTACTACCAGCAAAGACCTCCTTTTCCAATAAGTGACTAACAGACAACAGCTAAGCAGGTTTTTTGCAATCAGTTTGCGTGATATGGAAATGGACCAACATGCGCCCAGATATGACTGCAGACAGCCTTGAGCTTAGCACCCACAAAGTTTTACACAAATTCCTTCTGGACCGGCCATCCATTGAGATTTCCATTTTTTCGCCACCAACATTCGAATAAGTCCAAAATCTCTGATTTCATGAAGGATTTCAACCGATATTTAGCATTTTTTCAGTTGCTACAACGTCTCGGTCGTCATACAAGCCGACAAGCTTAACATTACTCAAAATTGGCGTCGAAACATAAAGCTAAATTTCTTGATGTGCGTCGAATATAGTTGGCACCACTTGACTGTCTTGGCTTCATGTTAATTGAAATATGACCAAGAAGCGAATGGCGTGGTTCCGCCACCGTTTCTGACCCCGTCCTTGACTCTCGTTGCTGCCGTCTCTTTGGCAACATTCCCCTCCCAATCCTCACCACCTCATCGGCAAGCAATCAGAAGAAAAGAAAAATCACGCGTCCCCACACTTCCTTCTACAGTCGATCAATCATCCGCGATCAACGCCGCTCGAACATCTGCATGTAGCCACACACGCCCATCGTTTGTCGGGCGGCCCCTGCGCCGGCGCTGCACTGATCGCTGTCGTCCAAGGCGGGCGTCCCCGTGGATTTGTTGTGATTCCAAGTGCAAACACGTTCGATACACGACAAATTACACATTACCCGCATCTCTGCGGATGGCTTAACATAATTAATCTTCTTTGGTTGTCACATCACGTCGGCGCGGCAGTGGTGGCGGCAGGGTCTTGATCGTTACATCGCAGGCCTCCCGCCCGCAGTGAAAGTGTTTTCTGGATCTGCTCGGCGGCGCGGCGGCCGGCCAAAGACAATGTCCAGTCCAATTACAAAACACAACCGCGAGTAAACAAGAAAAATTATGCTCATAACATTTACAAACATTTACAGGTGTCCGCCTGGCGGCAGGCAAAGTACCTTCGGACACGGCAGCGGGCTCAGTTTTTCCTAATCTCGATCGCATCGGAGATAATTCGAAATTAATGGGATCAGCGCACGTTTAGGCGGATGTGTGGAAATCTGTGGACTCCGGCGGACTGCCAGACGGGACGTCTGTCAAAAAAAGAAATGAAAACTGCTGTTCGGCTTGATCGGTCCAATTAATTACACGGTCGTCTGCGGACGGGGGAGGCGAACCAGTGCTGCACTGGTTTCCGCATTCCGCGCGAATGCAATTGGCAGCGGCGCTGGCCAGGTGACGTAAATGCATGTCGACTGCTGGCCGGCCTGGGAGCGACGTGTGCGACAAGCGAGAACCCTCTGTCAGATGCGACAAGACGTTCGAGTTGACGGCCATGGGAGTGACAAGACGTCGTCTGCGCCTGCGGGCGGATCGGATCGGATCGAAGAGCGGGCGCAGAACGTGTGCCCAGTCGGTGACGGCATGTGACTCGCTTAAGGTCAAGTTTATGTCGGGCTTTATTGGATTCTGTTCTGTGGAATGCCAACTCGAATGTAGAGCGACCGCAGGGAACAGGTTCTTGTCACGTTCTTTGTGCCTGGCAAGTGGACTTGACTTGAAATCATTAATTAGGGACGTCGAGCTGATTTGCAGACTGAAATTGTCATTCGAGAGATGTTGAGTGTGGAATGTAGGTATTTTGCAAGGGGAACTAGGAGGAGGTGGTCGGGCAGTGTTCAGTGCATGTAGTTAGGAGGGACTACCAGTGATCGCATTGATAGTTGGTCCTGTTGAAATATTTTTTCAAAAGTATTCATTTGAGGCGATTGAGGAAAGGAAGCAGTTTATTCGTCGTGTAATATCGCTTAGCACTAGGTACCTGCTCAGGTTCATGTTGCGTAGCCTAGAGTCCTCGTGGACTTCATGGGCTGTTACATTGTCATAAAGGGAGCATAGATTCTTTGACCTTAGAATTGCTAGGAAAAGCCGAAAAGGGGCAGCTGGGCACTGTACGCTCTGTCTATTCCCACAATCGACTCAAACAGCAACAAAAACTACCGCCTTGAGCGGAATAAAGAGTGGCCAACGATCGGGTGAATTAAAGAGGACATGCCAGGACGATCTTCTTTGGCTTCTTCTCGGTTGAAATTGGATTCGAATTTGATTGGCGGGAGACCGTAGAGTGCATCCACAATTTGGGTCTAGTTGGAGCAGTCTTTGGAAACTAACCAATCGGCCAACATGGCAGAGGCATACCAGCTTTTAAAGTGGCTCACACGAGCAAAGAAATGTCCTAATCCGTCTGTAATCTGGAGGTCGTTGCTTGACTGCCATATAGACTCTAGAATGTAGCTTGATTTGACAACTAGAACACCGCATAGACTAATGCAACTGGACATGGACTCACATTTTAGCAGGCCGATGGCAGATCTATTGGAGAAGCTAGGCCTTACCCTCTAAGTCCTCTCTAGGAGGACGTTTGCCCTCAAATCTACGTCATGGTCGGCAATCTTCTTAAAGTTGCCCAAGAGGAGCTTTATCCTTCGAGTCGAGTGGGTTGGGTTCACTTGGAGGCAATTTCTTATGATTTTCTTCATTGACTCAGTGAATGTTAGGTTAGGTTATTGGACTGCTATCGAAATTGCCACCACAATTAGACTATTGATGGTGTAGTGTGATACCGTTGGTGTTGAGTGTGCCGTTAATGTGATCCCAAAGTCAAATTGTGACTGAACCAGCTTTGAAAACCAGATAAAAGCCTATTATCGTTTCAAACCTGGACCCCTACAACCAAGGTCAGGCACTCAACCAACTGCGCCATCCAAATGGTACGTATTACTCAAGTCGGGACTTTACATTTCGGGGTCAATATATTGCTCAACCAACAATGCTCCTCAGTTAGCTCTCCGACCAGCTATTTAAGAACATAATATCCTTGATAAACGATCAGTCACTGCTACAAAGGACTGCCAGCGAAATAAAGACCATTGTGGTACCACGCAGTGCTGTTAATTTGATCCCAAGGGCAGATGATGACCGGATTGAAAACCAACCTGGGGCCCCTATAACCAAGGGCAGGCACTCTACCAACTGCGCCATCAAGCTGTGCTCTCATGTTTCCAATGGTAGATAAGCACACTTATTTCATAGCGCGTTCGATGGAAAATTCTTCTCCATCTCCTTCCCTCCTTCTGAATCGAGGAGGAACCTTAAGCGCCAACTCTATGAGCCGTGAACTGCATGGTCACATCGAGAGCATAGACACAAATGCTTCAGCTGGGAGGACACTCGGAAAAGCCTCCTGGTTCGAGAAGCAGGGGAAGATTCAATCTCCTGTGTGACAACTTGGCCTTGGCACAGAAAGCAGAGTGCTCCGGGCTGTCGTAGGCCACCTTCCTGATTTAAAGGCATGGTCGAATTATTATGACTAGGTTGACTGTCGATACCTTCAATTTTTCGAACTCAGTGTCCTTTGACTCAGAAATTGCGACTGTCTAGAAAAAAAGTTCGTTCAGAGTCTGCATTGAAGTATTGGCCTCCTTTCACACTCGTGAGACGGCGAGCCCAACATCTGTGGTTGCTGTAGAAGCTAGACAGAGGGTTAGATTGCATGCAAAACAAGATAAAAAAAATGTGCCTAGACATCCGAATTAATTCTCCAGAAATTCCAAGTTAGATTAATGTCATGAAGAGATCTAGTCTTCTTCTTCTTCTTCTCCATTGTTTGGCGTTGTAGAGGTGGTGTAGGGGTGGGTCTCATCCAACATGCCTCCCAGCTGCCTTCATCGGCGCTCAACAAGTTGCATAAGGTCCTTCTCGTCTGTGCAATCTCGTTCGAGGACGTCCTCTGTTGCGTTGTTCAAATGGCTCGGAATCGAAGACTCTTCGGGCCGGAGCTGTGGTGTCCATTCGCTCTACATGACCAAGCCATTTTAAGCGTTCCATTCGAATGCGCTTAACTAGGTGCATGCCGCTGTACAGCCCGTACAGTTCATGGTTGAATCTTTTTCTCTAGAAGGGAGATCTTGACTCCATAGGCGATAAATGCAGACACATATCGAGCACAACAGGTCGCTCCTAGAACATGCTCCCCACCGAGTAGCCTGATTTTTGAAAACAAACGCAAAGCTCTTGGTTCAGAGACTAGGTAGTCGTAGAGAACAACAGGAATAGGGGGATGTGTTCATTGGAGCCCTTGCTTCGGGTGGAAGGTCGATGAAGAGTTTGCACTTATTCCTCGCTGTGTGCACATTTGAGAGAGATCAGATATCGGGACATCAAAAGGGTAACATGCCGTCGTCGGTCCGCTGCCACACCTCACCACCGGTCGTATTGCGCCAAACTATGTCCCGATTTCCAGCAGAGTCTCACCACATTTCGTCGACTCTCTGTCTTTGTGTCCATCCTGAAAGCTCGGAGTAAGCTTGTCCAACGCCAAAACTCTGATTTCTTCTAGTCTGTCACAGGGTATGTATACCAGTTGGTTTTTTCGTGTATTTATACCACAGTCACCGCCAACTTGAGAAACAGTCCTAGTCTCAGGGAAGTTTCAAGGACGGAACCCCGCAGCTCCCTTCATGCTCAACAGGAACACTGTATGTTTTCATTTCTGTTGCGACAAAGCCCTCATTTGACTCAACTGTGACGACTCGGTCAGTGAGTGTGGGTCGCTGACTTCTTTTGTAATTTTGTATGTCTGCAGGAAGCAATGACTGCCAGGGCAGTAGCTACCCATTGCACCATTCAAATCCCATCAAAAAGAGAACAGCCACTGCAGCCATTTCCAAACCGACTTCTGTGTCAACGATCAGTGAGCACTTTCGAGTGTTCTCAAACCGGACGCCGCAGCTGACAACTCACACCTCACACCTCACAAGTGCTGACATCATGTCACCGCCGCACACAGCTTCCTGATGTGCGTGGGTCGTCGCGCACTCAATCCCGCCCATGCGCAGAGCCAGCACTGTTACCCAAATGCGGGCCTGATCGGCCCGAACCGACTCCAAAGTGACGGCCACTGTGCCGTACCGTAATCGTACGTTCCATTGAAACGTCAAAACACGAGTTAACACACAGCCCCGTATCCCAAAACGCAATCTCCAGCCCGTTCAACTCGTCGCGTCTCCAAGATCCGACCGCTGAAGGCCATCGAAAGTACGGTGCTCGCTAGAGAGGTAAACACCGTAAATTCATCATCATCGCCACCAGCGGCCTGTAATCGGCTTCATCATAAGTGCCTCTCATCTAGCGGCGCGTACACCCAGCATAATTTGTTTGAAGAAAAACAATCAACCACAGCCATCTTCGCGTCTTCTCCACCGCGATCGCCGGCCATCGGTATCGGCCGCATCTTCGGATGGAGCCACGTTCGCGGGACTCACTGGACCACGAACCGGCACCGGTCAGTTGGGCTGGCGGCTGAAGTGGAACGCGGGCTCTTCGCGAATGAAAACCTTGACCTGGGATACGTTCCGCTACTGTTATTACCTCAATCATGGCGTCGTCGTCGGCGGCCCGGGATTGGAATTTAACGAGCATCCTCCGTGGCGCGGCTCTTTGATGGAAGTTCAAGATTGGACCGCGTTGTTAGCCCTTGTGGCCGCGCGTCGGTGAAATGGAAAGTGCACGGATTGGAATGCATCTCTCTTGACATGTTCCACGCCGCCAGTCAGCCAGCATATGCAGCTCCAGTTTTGGATGTGCCCTGTCGTCGCTCGTCAACGTCAGCGGCGAGGAACTCCCGCTCACATTTCCATGCAGCGCGGCATTGGCTGCAAATAATGATCGATGGCAGACTACAATGGTTCGTGCGAAACAACGAGATCGACCAGATCGAGCGGCGGCAGTGGAAAATCTGCATTCGCGGAGAAAGTGAACGGGACATGTTAATGTGTTGTTAGACGCGCGCTGTCGGAAAATTGTCTGCGGTTCGTCGAAAAATGCTAATCACTAGGCGTTCGCCGCTGTGGCCAAGTGTAAAATGGTTGATTGTTGGTGTGGCACCGACGCGGGGCGGCGGAATGGATTATTGGTCTCAGGAAAAGCACCAATTTGAGAGGCGGTTGGTTGGTGAAACACTAGTCATCGGGCGGAATGCAGATAAGTCTGGTGATTATGCGGCGTGCCAAATGGGGAGAGATGCGAGGCATTGTCCTCGGAAGCGGGCGTGATTGGCGTGCACAGGGCGTTGCAAGAGACAGGGTGCTGTGATCAAAAAGGTCATGGTGTGCAAGTGGTGCGCATAAGAAATGGATAAGTGGGCTGGAAATGTGATGAAGTAACAGGAAACGTAATGCAGTTGCAGGATACGTCAGCATTTTGTAAGATGCACGATTTTAATAAAAATATTGGTAGCGCGACGGCTCGTAGAGGGACTGGGTCTAGCTTCTCAGCAACCACTGCGAGTGACTCGAAAGAGGTGGCGGTGTGAACGTTATTTTTAGTGTGCAGAGCAGGGATCGCACATAGAGACGTAGGTCCAAGTGCCTTGGACAAAATATAGCTCTTGTCAGGACTAAAAGTCGCACGGGCTGGCTATGTAAAGCAAATAAGCAATATGGGTGGCCCTACAGTCCACGCTGGACCCGGGCCGAGATGCTGAAGAGATTGGGAAGGAGATCATGTCGGTCAAGATATTTTCAGTGCCAGTCACTCGAGAGAAGTGGTGCCATGAAAATGAAAGTTGGTGCGTCTGGAATCGAACCACCGGCCTTTAGTGGGTAAGCGGAGACAATACATGAGATGCTGAAAACAACAAAAAAGGAACTTGCAAATATTCCGGCGACCAAGAAGTATCTCAAAGAACGTGTAGCATAAGAGCGAGAATTAGGTTCTTTAAAAAAATGATCAGCTGAGTACACTTGGACTGAGGTCAGGCTTCTTTTGGCATTTCTGACTGTGGTGTACAAATGGTCAGGAGGCACTTTAGTGGCTAACCTGCCCGTGGCTTCAAATATATGCCCTCGATTACGGAGCTAATTTTGTGTTGATCTAGATTCCCGAATCTTAGCGAAATGACGCGCCCAATTTACGCGAATACTGGTTGCAGGCTTCATTATGAATTAGGTCTTGTTGGCCACAAATTCCACTGAAGCTGGGTGAGGAATGAGCAGGTAAACTATGTTGATTTGAATAGCCACCTTGCCACTGGTGGAGGGATAGCTATTCAGAGGAGAAGTAAACTGCTAGAGTGTTAGACTAAGTCTTTCCTTCTTCCCTTGCAAGTTGTTTCAAGGTTTTGAACGCCAAAAATGGAGCTGATGTTGTTCCGTATGTAACTGTGTTGAGTTTAAACTAGCTTGCAAGAGAAATTGAGCGATTAACAATCAGTATCAGTTGTCAAAGTGGGAACGTCCACAATGTTCACGATGGGCCTAAGTTAGTTTCAGGGAGACCTTGTAATTGCAGTGTGATACTAGAAGGCTCTGCCGTTTTCTTCTAATCAGTGTCTGCAAATACCAGCACTTTCCTTTGGGGACTGTTCGGTGACTACGACTACCGTCCTGTCTACATCACTTTGACAATGAGCGCAGGCAATCATATACAGCAAGGCTGGTAGCTTACAAGGCAGCGAACACATAGAGCTGTTCAAACAAGTGTAAGGATCCTGGTTTGTCAGAAGCACATTAATTATCGAGAGAGGCGATGGAGAAACAAGCCTTACAGATTCATATGAAGTCACAATAATTATCGAATGAATGTTCGGGCTGATAGCTCACATGCAATTGACAACGGGCAGCTGATAGTAGAGTCGATTTGGGGAATCTGAACGAAGCCCTTCTGCAGACTTTTAAGTGCAGATAAGGTCCCAAATACTACTCTCAGGCAGAACATTCCACTGAAGCTGGACGATAAAGGTGATGGCGCGGACGGATTGTCCTCTGAAATATTCATGGCAGCTGGAGATGGTCTAGTCTGACGCATGCCTCGGCTCATCTGTAAGAGCGCAGGAAGGCAGTGTCGTTTACTGGATGCCGAGGCATGAGTATACTTAACACTGCTTACAACATTTACGGAAGAAAGCAGGAGGGACGCGTTGCCATGTGACTTCCCCAGCATCAGCCTGCAGATGATCGTGCAAAATTCACAAGCAGGCACTATGGACACGATCATCCTTTTGGAAGAACAATTCTTAGCATACGCCGATGACATCGACTTTAATGGCAGAACTCAGTGAGCATCTCCTCCAAGAAGCCCTACAGCGTCTAATATTTTAGACAAGGTGACGATCTGTGCTTTGATGATCGATCAGTGGAGAAGATGGAGAAGATCTTGGCAAACTTGATTGAGGTCCATGTCTGACTCGGACTGTAGGGCTACGGAAACAAACTATCAACCCCTGACCAAAGCAGCGGCTTATTACTGATGTCTTTCCTTGAACTTGAAGCCAATATCTGTAGAATTCAGGCTCTCATTGTATTTGATTTCCCAAAGGGGCCATTTTACTCATATTAGAGTGTTAATGTCTTTTCGAGTCTATCAACGCCTGATTGCCCAGACAAAAGGGGCATCAACTTGGCACTTAAGCTGGGTTGGATAAGTGGGCAGGCGAGCGTAGGTAGCAGTGACAGTGAGGTAAACACTGTCTTAGTTCGCAGAATATTAGTGAGTGTGCAGCTAACTAGAAGTTCGTACACGCTTTGAAAACTCAGGAGTTCATGGATGAAGTACTCTTTCAATGTTCTGCTTTTCAGATGACGCAAAACTGATGCAATGACAGAGGCAGCGAGATATAATCTTGGTCTTCACTAACGTCTCTCCACTTAAGTATTTGATTTCAAGCACTAAGCATTGTAATATGGGAGCTCCGTAGACTGAGGTTGACGTTCCACCATTTCGAAGCCATTAGGACGACTACTGAGGTTGACCTTCCACCATTTCAAGTCCATTAGGACGACTACCACTTGACTTTCCAGGAAGTTATTGCACGACTCGTATGCAAGATACCACAAGAAGCACGCCGCACTCTTGTTTTTCAACTCTAGGAATGCTTAGCTCCCTAGTCATAAGAGCCAGCATTCCCTTATGCCCACCCACGCACCTCATTTATCGAACGACAAAATCAATCATAACTTCAGTATAACAACGGATTCGATTTCGAAACAATTTCCCTTTCAAAATGTTTGCCGGTCAAGACCGTGCCCTTGCCACCCACTCGTTCCGCTCCCAAAAAGAAGTCACGACTGCTTTCGATTGAAAAGTGAAAGACTCTCTTGCGCCGCGGCTGTTCTAAAGCCCGCACCATAGACGAATTATGCAGGTTATCGTGAAGACACCGACACTTGCTCAATCACCTCACCCATCCAGCGGGGGGCACTGGGGGCTTATTATCCAGCGCAGCGCCGAGTTAATTTTCACTTTCCAACGAACTGTAGGGGACAAATTGATTGGGTTTTAAATTCATAATGCCACTGGTCGGTCACTATGGCGGATACGTAACATTTCGTCGCCCCCTCCACCGTCATTCATTGTATTTCATTCCGGGGCTTAATGCAGTCGAATTTTTCAAATTATGCCATCATCATTTCTCCCCGGTGCGCACTCGATCGATTCTGAAAGCGAATGGAACTCCCCTCCGATCGGTCGAAGCCAATAAGCTTCGAACCATGCCACCGAGCGTACGCGCACTTATGCGGAATAACATAACAATTTAGTTCGGCTTTTCACTTCCTCCCTTCTCCGGGCCGCTCACTGTTATCCAGTGGATACTAAATAAAGTAAGGCAGTCATTGAACGTTATCCGAACTGCTAACGGGCCACCGCCGCATGATATAGAGCAGCGGCGCAGACCTCGGCTTCGTTTAAGCATATCGGCCGATCGGCATTTTCTAAGTTGAGTAATGTGCATCCACACTGGCTGGCCACTGCGTTGTGTTATGTAAAGGCGAAGGAAAACGAAAACGAACAAGATATGTGTCGAGCGTCGGTGAAATGGGGGTAAGCGTGTGTCGTCCACTTTGCATGTGGAAAGGCTGCGCGGTGGGAAAGAAAATGCACCTCCTCGGGGGAAACTTCGCACAAAACATGAATCACTGGATTATTGGGAATTAATATCGATTTTATGGACGCAATTATGGCTGGCTGGCTGGTTGGCTGGTTGACTGGCGCACGAGCGAAAGGACATGTCTTTTTTCTGCGCGAGGTGGCGACGCGACGGTTGAATAACAGCGCATTAGCGAGTGCTGGGTGCTTTGGGAAATTAGTGCACTGGGCTGAGAAACACCCACCAGCGGAGCGAATGTGTAACGCCTAACGGCTGCGTGGAAAGTGAGGTGAAGTCAAGTCGAAAACTGGTTCGGTTCGAGTTGATGTGAGTGGACGAGTTTAGCGCAGCGGCTGTCTGGCTTGACGTTTGTCGTTGTTTATGTGCGGCTTGAATTTGCAATTTGTTAATGACTTGCATTAAGTCGTGCGGTGAAGAAACAAATTGGCATCAAACATCGGCCGCAAGTCGAGATGGGAGCAAGTCGCTTTGAAGAGATCTTGAGGTGACAAGCGTTTATGACAAGAATCGTGAGAGGTGGTGGTGGTTGCTTGTGGGGAATGTGATTTGTCTGCAGATCAGCCGACCTCTGATCTTGTGTGTATTTCAAAGGGGTAAAATTTGGGACCGTATTCGAAGAAGAGCAACGATCCAACTCACTTTTCTTGATCACATCAAGGCTCCGATGAAGAGGGATCCTAGAGTCTAGCTTGTAAATGTAAAGACGAAGTGATCGAGAATGCTTTACAGAAGACCGTTCAAGCGATCGCTGGTCTGCAAAGGCAATAAGTGTAGCGAGCGCGTCCAGCGTGTCGCCTTTCAAAACCTGACTAGCGTCAGAGTTACCACAGTTTTTATTAGATGCTACCTTTTCTAACTGCTTGCCAAAAGCCACATCAACGATCAGCTTATATTTGCCTAGCGGAAACACAACAATAGGGTCGATGTTGTATGTCCTTTTTTGAGGACAGCACATACTTAGCTTTGCCCTCATTCACCGCCAGACCTACTTTTGCTGCTTCCGTCTCAATGTTAGCAAATGCCTCACTAGAGGCCTCTTCTGGATGATCGTGCCTCTAGTGTTGGCGCGTGAGTTTTGCCTTTCCTCAGTTGACTCAAATATCAACATGAGCTAACCTCTTGAGTAAAGGAGAGAGTGGCCAGCGATCGGATGAATCAAAATTGAGCATCGGATCGCATGTTTTTGGGAATGGACTGTCATGTCTTAAGAATATAAAATTTTATCCGCTTATTTTCACAGACATTCAGCCAGGCTATCAGTAGATATATTAAGAAGAGATGGCTTAGCAGCACCAACACAGGGCCAATTGTGTTCTCAACCGATCTTAACTCATGATCACCTTCTTCGACTACTTTATAGTTCACTGCAAACGTTCACTCACTTGTGGCCTCTAACATGCTGTGGTATGAGCTGGCCAGGCACAACAACTCTGTCTCCTCCAGCGACTAATCTGTTATATCTTAAGTCTTAGTACAAAGGGCGATGAGGGAACAAAGAACAGAAGCACTGCTGGACAGACTTCCAACATTTTCTAGCCTGGGCTGGGACTCGAAGGCTTAAGCTGTTAATTTCTGGGAACAGGTTGTCTCTGGAGAAATCACTCCGAGAGATGTCTAGTCATTTGGAAGAAGGGGGAGGATTCAATGCCCACTCTAATCCTGTCGATCCTCTGCTGTCACGTTCATACAAATTCTTAAGAGCTTCCTTTTTCAAGGATTTAGTAGACATATCTATCGAGGAATCATCGACACTCAGCCAGTAGGACAACACAACAGAGGAAGTCCATCCACAAGGTGACGCACACAAGTTGAGGCGGACCATGGCCGGTTTGATAAGCTAAACTGGGGAAAGATCGTAAGTCCCATGCCCTCCTCGGACTGTAGAAGAATAGACTATTTTTGCTAACAAAGCCTAGACAACTCTTTTTTTTTAAATAAACGTACTTACACACATAATGTGGTCTGAGTGATGCCCAATTCTTGTACGCCGTGGAATTGACTGATTTGGATCGTTTGCTACGGAAGCCTAAACGGCAGCGATATTTTCGATACTTCGACCGACCCGTTGTCTCACTGAGACGGCAAAAGCACACAACGAATATCAAGCAGTGGAAGGAGTGCGTTCACAAATTAAATTCAAAGTTGTCAAGTCCTTTATCCTTTATTTAAGCAAGGCCGAGTTCACCACGAACTGTCGTGTCCCTTGCTTACTTCCTCTAATCCTCAGCTCTATCGAGAAACAAGTGTTACTAGTGGCAGCGCATTGAAAGTTGCTTCTAAGTACATTCCATTAGTCTTCTCAATCTATGTAACCAAAGTCTAAGTGAGCCGGGGGTCGGCCTTATGTTGCATGGCAACCAAAGCACCTACCCATCGACTAGTCTCTTTGCAAGGACATAGATATAGGCAGGCCTGTTTGAAGTCAGTCTTTGAAAGCCTAGTCCTCGAAGGGCACATGCATAATGTCAGCCAGGAACCAATCCTGTGGGCCAACGTAACAGACCAACAACAGATGTAATTTATGCCGTGCAGTGAATGATTGTCTTCTAATCCGAACCTGTTCATCAGCAAAGGACGACCGTATCTAAGGTGGTGCACGCAAGTGTAGACGGACCTACCCCACTTGGCATGCGAAGCAGCTAGCCAGAGATCGCACTTGTTGGAAAGGCGTGCAGGTAGAGGACCTGGTCCACCTCGGACTGTAGCGCTATACAAAGACGATGAAGTGGGTGGTTGTGACCACGGTTAAATTCACTATTTTGGAGAAGACTGTCCAACGGGGCCTGTGGGACCACCAACAAAGGAGGAATCCCTGTCGACGTAAATGTCTTTGAGTGCCGTACAAGGTGTGTATACGTTCCAGGCATTCCTATGTTTGAGTGTATACAAGTATGATTGAGTCTAAGTCGACTGCTATTAGACCTGTGAGTGTTTTAAGGCTCATTTCGAGTCGATTCGAATAAGAGAGACTAAACCCCAGAAGTGAGCACTCGCTGCGGAACTGATTTTTTTCTATTCCGAGGCATACTTTCTATTAGTCATCTACTTCCTCAGTATAGAGTTGCTTGGGAAGCAATACGTGGGTATTACGCCAAATTCTTAGGCCGCTGGACATCCGCCTTCATCTCTGTGTGAAGCTGTTTGCAAGCAAAGTGAGACTTCACAACTGCGTCAGGTTATTCTTAGTCGTCGATGTCACTTGGAGCTGGAGCTCACGACCGACAGAGAGATTGAAGCTTAGCCTCTTGAGCCAAGCAACCTTATGACCGTCATCATCGATTAGTCAAACTTGGCAGCTTCATCCTCATTCTAGCAGATCTCCCTGCACTTGGGCTGGGAATCATATTTTTCCATCGAGAGAGCGCATAAAGAAGTTCGTTGTCTTTTCGAATTCCATCAAGACTTACTGCGGATTCCCATCAATTGTGACGACGGTGCTCTTACCTGAAAGACAAAAAAAAAGAATACATCAGTTGCATTCCACGACATCGGTTAAGAAGCACTGCATCCACGGCGTATCCGTATCGTAATGGCCGTACACACACACATTCGGCTCGGCTTCTTGCAGCCAAAGATGATAACGAGCCTCATTAGCATTCGCAAGTCCCCATCAGCGAATGCGTTTCACAATCGCGAGACGTTTAGCTGTCACAGTAGTGCGACAAGTACCCACAGTTGCAGCCAGCCAGTCATCGACTAAGCGACTCTTCGTGCCGCGGCCTGGTTGCACTTGCCATCAGCGAGACGAAAGAAACCATTCGCGCTGGAATAGCATCGCTACGACGAGCCACCCGCGATTGATGCCCCCACAGGCTGCAGCCGGAGATGCGCCAACTCTCAGACTACGCACCCAGCAATTAGTCTAATGCGACTGCTAACAATGACGCGAAGTAGGTTGAGAGATTCATGAGCCAAATGTACCGACATCCATCCTTGCCACAAGCGGAGGCTACCCTACCAGGTGCGGACCACGACGTGCGGCTCGTCTCCGCGACGTCGTGGTGCGGATAATTGTTATGTGAAGTCGTGTGTTGCAGTGCCGTGGAAAAAAACACGGGAAAACGACTCGAAACATTCGTCCCACACTCTGGCCGCAGGCCGGAGTAACCCCTTCGGCGGCGGACTGTTGTCATGTCGCGCACTGAGAAATCGGATTCGTCTCGAAATGCGGCCGCGCAGGCTCCACGACGGCGTTTTGCATGCCAGTGCAGAGCAGAGGTCCACTTGCGAATGCGGCACACGAAGGATGCGGGCGTTTAATTCGCTGTCATTAATGGATTACCCGCTGGAAGGTGTCGTTTATGGCTCGACTGTGCGGCCGACTGCGCGGCCGTATACGGCAACGGGAAGTGGAATAAAATGTTGCATTCGCTGGCAGCCGAGATGGCATGGTGTCATGAATGAATCGTGACGGGCTCGGGACAGATTTAGCCACTTGCTGGATTTGGACAACTGGACCGTTGGACGGACGTAAGCAGGTCAGCGTGGCTTTATCGAGCTGCAGTTGGGTTGATTGCGGACTTTTTTTTTCTTCTGTGAGAGAAGTGACCATTTGGCGCACGAAGTGGGACAGCTGTTGGAAGGGTGCTGCGGTGGTACATGGGACGGGAATGTGGGGTGTCGTGTTGCTGAAGCAGATGGTGATAGAGTGGTCGGTTCGGATGGTCGGGTTGTGGGGTGTACTCATAGGCTAATGGACAGAAACAGAGTTGCTTGAAGGCAGTAGCTGGCCAGTAGCGCGGTAGATAGACAACAAGCGCTGCTAGGCAGCAGCACAGCGGGTTCTAGACCGTCGCTCCTAGGCAGTAGCACAGCCGGTTCTAGACAGTCGCTCCTAGCCAGCTCCACAGTCGCTTCTAGACAACAGCACAGCCGCTTCTAGACAGTCGCTCCTAGGCAGCACCACGGCCGCTTCTAGACCGTCGCTCCTAGCCAGCAGCACAGTCGCTTCTAGACAGTCACTCTTGGGCAGCAGCACAGCCGCTTCTAGACAGTCGCTCCTAGGCAGCAGCACAGCCGCTTCTACACAGTCGCTCCTAGGCAGCACCACGGCCGCTTTTAGACAGTCGCTCCTAGGCAGCAGCACAGCCAGTTCCAGACAGTCGCTCCTAGGCAGCACCACGGCCGCTTCTAGACAGACGGTCCTCGGCACCCTAGCCTAGCCCTCAGCTCGAGTCGCAAACCGAGTATTTTTTGAAATTTTGCCGGCCTTTCAATGGGCCGCTGTTAAGAGCTCCATGGTACCTCGACCTCGACGAAGACCTAGTGTCACGAATTAACCCGAACAGCCGCTCCCGTCTGCAGCGCTTGCGTGTCGTGAACGGCCCAGCTCCACAGATCTCCGATTCACATTCGGCATTGAAATCCGCGCGCCATTCCACAGATATCGCGTTTCACAGCGTCTCCCAGCACCGTTGCCAATCTCCAGCACGCATCGCAGCGCCGCGTAAACCCACGGAGACCCGCAACCGCAACCGATCCAAGCACACAGGGCATGGCCTTCCAGCGAGTCTTTGCACTGCGAACCGCCTTAATTGAGACCTCATATTGCATCTCCCGTAGGGGATGGATCAGATTCGTGGCCTGCGTTGCCCCCTCGCGACACGAAGCTGCCGGCAGCAACTGTACGCGTTCACCAGATTGCGCAACGACAGACGGAGACAGATGCGAATACTTGCCGATACCATTCCCGAAGATAATCGATCGCCTATCGCGAACGTCGAGCCGCATGTCGCTGCGCCGATGATATTGTCAGATCGAGGCGATTGCTCGAATTGGAGAGACGCGCGCAAAACTGGTTGCGCCGCCGAAGAAAGTAAGCACCAGCGCCCGCGGCTCGCACTGTTATCGTCGAAATGATAGATCGCCAGATGCTGGACCGTGTACCGCTCAAACGTGAAATTCAGAGATATCGAAAGTCATCGACTGCGACTGCGACTGCGGCGTGTAATTGTGGCGAATTTTTCAAACGCTCCCCACGGGGCGACCGCGGCCGTTGTGGGCCAGCGCAACTGGCTCACAGTGTACACCTCGTGCCGTGAATTTGTCACTCGGAGCGGATGGATAGACATAGAACCGTGAGCTGGGGTGTGCTGGGGTGTGCTGGCGCTGGTCTGGCCATAAATGGTGTGCCTCTCGATCGGCGAGTGGTGGAATTTTATTTTTAAATCTAGAGCAAATGCTAAAGCGAACGCTTGAGCAAATGCCTTTCATTTGAACACGCTCTAGACACGGATACCAGTGCAAACTAATGAGCCTGGAGCGACAGTGGCTTGCTGCGATTTCGTGTGTTCTCTAGAGGCGAGCTCGTTTGACTAGAGCTCTTGCAGGGGACGCTGTTTGACGAGAGGCGGTGGTGGGAAAGTTGGCGGCTCCTTACACGGCAGTGGGTGTCCCTTGTGAGGCGGTTGTGGGACCAGGCGGAGGACACCGTGGTGGCAACAGGCATCCCTTGTGAGGCTATGGTGAGACGGCGAGTCCTTCGAGTGGCAGTGCCAGTGAAGGTATACGAAGGGTCTAGTTTGTGGGAGGATCGGCATGTGCTAGAGAATGGCTGCGGACTTCCAACCCATCATCAGAAGTCTGTTCTTATTGTCTTTCCTTTACATTCCACTTCGAGTAGGGGTCTTAGAATATACACTGCATGCATGTCGTAAATCATAAAAGAAGGCGCTTCTCAAAAAAAAGAAGAAAGAGCACGCGAAGCGCGCGTTGAAGGAAACGGAGAGGTGTTGTGGCAGAAATGGTGTCCGAAAGTTCTACCAACGGGTAAAACAACTATCCACTTGGTATAAGCAACGGACAGGATCCTGTCGGGACGAAGAGGGACAACTCGTCGTAGAATCGCAGTCGATACTGAGAATTTTGAAGGATCACTTCTGTAGACTGTTAAACGGCGAAGAAGACGCCAATACCGCTGTCAGGCATAATGTTCCATTCCACGCAATGGACGATGATAGAAGTGAATTTCGTGCACACGATCTCAACGAAGTCGAGATAGCAATATCGAGACTACAGTCGAACAAAGCTGCTGGTGCAGAGGGACTATCTGCAGAACCTTTTAAGGCAGCTGGAGATGAGTTCATCGGATGCATGCACCAGCTCATCTGTCGGAGTAAAGCAGGCCATACGATTAGAATCTCAGTATCCCCTTCAACCGCGCCAGCTATCGGGGGATAAGTCTCCCAAGCATTGCCTACAAGATCTTCTCTGCCGTTTTGTGTGAGCGCTTGAGACCTTTCATCAATCAGTTTATAGGTCGTTATAAGTGCGGTTTTAGGCCTGGGCAGTCCACCATCGACCAAATATTCACATTATGGCTGATCCTCCAAAAGAACAAAGAAATGCAGATCGACAACGATCAACTATTCGTCGACTTTAAGGCCGCATATGACAGCGTGCATAGAGACGAGACGCCTAGTCTAGTTTTGACATGCCTGCCAAAATCGTTAGGTTGTGCAGGATGACGATGGAGAATTTTCGCTGCTCCATCAAGGTCAGTAAGGAACTCCGAGACCTTTAATGGCAATAATGGTTTTGGACAGGGTGGCGCGCTGTCATGAGAACTTCAGACGGTCATGCAAAACTTACTCGCCAATACAAGAGGCAAGATCTTCCAACAGTCCGTACAATTGTTAGCATAAGCGGACGACATTGAAGTGATTAGTCGAACACAGCGAGCCGTCAATGAAGCGTTTGCTGGTATTAAAACGGAGGTGGCAAAAATGGGTTTAGCTGTGATTAAGGGCAAAAAACATTATATGCTGTCATCAAGAAAGGACGACTCGGTCAGAACGTCACCATAAGCAGCTACAACTTCGAGGTAGAAAGGACTTCGTCTACCTTGGCTCCCAAGGTATGATAGTACGAACAACATCAGTACGTCAGATGTTTTTTTTGGGCTCAAGGGGAATTAGGTAGCAAGGCCCTCTCCTGATGGATCAAGCTAACATTATATAAGATCTCCTCATCCCTGTCCTGCTCTTTGGCGCGGAAGCCTGGACTATGTCAAGAGCGGATGAAGACGCGCTTGGTCTTTTCCAGTTCTGTGTTCAATCGTTGGTCTAACTCTACGGACTGCACAGCGATGAGTATAACCGGGCGTCTTCGGATTCAACGACTACTCCAGCCCAAAGAGTCTTCGACTCCGAACCAATGGGAAAACGCAAAAGAAAACGACCACGGAGCCGATGACGCACCCAAGTGAAGGAAGATCTCAACCAACTTACGTGCGAAAGGTGGAGATGCTTTGTTGGCTGAGGCCCGGATTTCAGCCTGGACTGTAGAAGCCTGTCGTAAGAGCTGACTAAAACTCTGAGCTAACATCCACTGGTTTCGGGCATATTCCCTCAGATCCGCTTAAGTTGGTTGATCACCCAAGTGGGAGTTGCTGGGTGAGTGTGGTTAGAAACCAAAGTCGCGGAGAGAAGCAGACATATACCTGACCAATCCGTGTCTGATTCAAGCCAGCGCTGGGCTAAGGGTGTTTTTACACCTGCGACAGTGTGTGTTGTGTGGAATGTTTAGTCGGTCAGTGTCCCATGATAATATAATAATAATAATGTGGGTGGCGCTACAGCCCATAGAGGGCCAGGGTCTAATTTCTTAGCAACCACTCGTGGAAGGGACCTACAGTTTTATGCCGACTCCGAACGGCCAAGTTTGAGAAGCTTTTTCTAGACAGGAACTGCTCTTTGAGCAATGTCAGTGACTCGAAAGTGGTGGGGCCGTGAACATTATTTTTGTCGCACAGAGCAGGAATCGAACTTACGACATCGAGGTTAGGGTCGACGCTCATACCCACAACGCCACCGGCAACCACAGTGTCCCATGATAACTCGGCTTTTATTCTTGCGATGTCAGTGTGGAAACGACTAAGAACTTCCTCAGTCCGTATATTATTGTGTATCAGCCATGTTTTAATGGAATTATCACTTGAGGTATGTTGAGACCACCTTAGACCTGCATCTTTCCAGAAGCATGAATTGATTCTAGCTTTAACAAGTCCCATTGGTATATGCACCTCCCTTGGCACTACGTGTCGATTGTCGAGTGAGGAACCTTGCTTGGCTAGTTCGTCAGTTCTTTCTTTCTGTGTCCGCTCTTATATATATATCCATTCGCAGAGACACACGTACCGTCTCTAGGTCATGCCTCCCGTCTGGGCATCCATCCCTCAGCTGTCTGTCAATGTTTGCCGTCAAAAGGCTCCGGGAAATGAACAAATAACGACGACATAAACTTTTATGCTCGTCTGCAGGTATCTTGCGAAAGTTTTGACGAATTTCTCGCGACTTTATTTACAAGAAAATGCGAAGAAAGTCCAGTTCCCCCCGTGACATCATTAAACTCAGTCAGCCGGGGTAAACTACACGCGCTAATGGTCGCTTGACTGCACAAAAAAAAAAAAAAAACAAGCAAGCACACGCTATGGACACTTCCCTTAGCACCTGAACATGAACTAGCACACTCTTAGGGGCACCCTTGGAATATTTTAGAGGGCATTGCGGTTGATGCTATGGCTTTGATGGCTACTCGGCAATCAACAAGGATTTCTTTTTGTATTTAGCGCTTGCTGAAGGGGTTATTAATGCCCTTGAGTGACCGAGGTCCAGACGCAGGACGTGCCGAAGGTGTAGAGAAAGAGAGGAGCTGCCTATGCACGTTGGTTTCAAATATCTGCGGATTGACTGTGGGAAATATTGGGCTGGGAACAGCATTCCATATTCGCGTAGTGCGGCTGAAAAACGAGTCTCAAAATTTAACTGCGCGTCCGAAAGGCTCAAGGGTAAGCTGATGGGCATTCCTGGCGAGACGTGTATTGCGACTGATTTAAGGAGAGGAGGAGTGCAGCTGGCTAGCTCACTTGAGCATCGTTTGTAAAAATAGCGATAAAATACGGTCAAAGGAGACACGGGACGTCGATGTTCGAGTGAGTTTGATGAACCCGCGATATTGTTGCCACCTGTAAGTGTAATGGCTCGCTTTGGAGCAGCGTGGTCTTTAAGAGCCAGAACAGATATGAGAGTGTCGATTGATCTGATAAGACGACACACACGTCCTTAATGGCGAAGATGTCTGGCTGAAGGATACTGGCGACATTCGGAGTCTTAGGGCGATACAGAAATTCAGCTCTTCTGAGAAGATACCAGACCCGATTTCGCAATCCATCCTTGAACCTGTGGCTGCCTAGATACTCGCATCCGAAATGAAGTTAATGCGCCTTCTATCCAAGTCCTCTCTTGTGCGTGGAGCTATTTCATCTAATTTTCTTAGATAAAAAAGGAGATTTATAGTCTATCCTTTTTGCTGCTAATTCCCTCGGTATCGACATTGTACTTCTTCATGTACGTCTGAGTCTGGTCCAGCGTCGAAAAATGGTCCAAAGAGTAATTGTCTTCGTGATACAACTTGAATGGCAGAAGACCACGTTAATCACTTACTAACTTGTCCTTAGGCAGACCTCCAACCGTTCGCAAACAAAAGCCCGTCGATTAAACCAGCAAAGCCATCAAATTTTAACGACGCTCAAGAGTCTTAAGCTGTTAAGAATAACGAGCAAACGATTAAGAGTCACAATAAAAGCCGAGACAACCCTGGGAACACATATCCGAACGAGCAGTCCAAATATTTATTGCCAGCTGTGCTTCACCGGAGCAAGAACCTCTTCCACATCAGCGTGTGTCGCAACGCCCAGCAGAGAGAGAGACAGACACCCAAGCAAAGTGCCTGTTCAGAGGCGGTTCTCGGTGCGTTGGTTAGAATCGCAGTCCATTCGAGTTGCATACAAAATCGACTGGCGTAACTAATTTCTGCTTTTCAGCACGGAAATTAGAATCTCAGGGCCACCACCGCCACCACCAGCTGATTAGCAATTCTCGCCGTTCTGCCGGCCAGCTTGAGTTGTCCCGCAACGCAGCAAAATTGTAGCCCCGTGAGTGGAATGGCCCAATTAAACGGCGTTTCAATTGAAACCGAGCGGCTGCGTGTGTGTGCCAAGAGCGGTTTCACTTTCAATTGAACATCATTTTGTTGCTTCGCCTTTTGTTGGATTTTCTATGAGCGTCTGTGAGCGGACCTTCAAGAGCTGGCGGACTGGGTGTGCGCTTGGTTTCACTTTTGCATTCATGGGCGGCTTAGAGAGGAGCCCAGGTAATTAGGGGAGCTGAACCGAGAGGTAGATCAAATCAGTGGCGGCGGCTGGACTGACTTCAGGGGCAGCCGCTGCTAATTGGGGCCAGTTCCGTGGGCTGCAGTGGTCGCGGACGAATGCAGGAGGAGAACCCGGAACTTTCTAATCGAACCCCGTCCGTCGTAACCCCTCTTGTTCTGAAGCGACCTCTCAAATTCCAGACAAGCACGGGTTCATTCACCGCTCCGTTCGCCATGGCCAGTCGGCAGGCTCCTTCGCCTCAATTCAACAGCAATTCCAGTCCAAACACGCAGAGCACCTAGCACCGGCGGAGTGGTAAGAAAATTAACTTTTACTTTTATCAGACTCTGCAAGCCTTGAGCTAATACACCCCATCCCCCTCCCTCCGCCGGAGAGCGTGCATATGTCTGCGAATGGCCGCAAACAGGTGATTCAAGCACCAGTGCTGGTGGGAAGAATCAAAACAAAGATAAAACTCGCTTTTGCCAGATACAGAGCTCCTCTACTCGCCAGCAGTGCATGTACTGCTAAATTGGAAAACTGGAGCAAACGTGTCTAAATACAAAAACAAAGCGAAACGACCAGCAGCAGCGGAGGAAAAAAAACAAACTTTCTTCTGTGCGCGCGCGCAATCCGCCTGAATACCGCGCGATTGCGGAGCAACACAACAATTGTCCGGGCAGACATGAGAGGGAAGAAAATATTCACGCCGCGGAATGCACTGTGTAGCCAATGAATGTTACAGACAGACGGACGGAGCTGGAAATGAGCTGAAAATCTCTGTCACTTTTGCAAGGCCACCCGCTGCCCGGGGGAGGCTGACAAGTTATTCACCAACGCCTTCTGCACAGTTCCCATAGTGCCCTGATGAGAGCATACGGGGGATGCTGTGAAATTGTCAAAAGGTGAGGCAATTCAGAGAAGATGTTTGACTTGAAGGAGGTGAGGCGTTGCGTGTGATGCGAAATGAAGCACGATCTCAAGCAAAGGTCGGCAGCTTTTTCTCATTTTCTGTCACGAGGTTCTTGTTGTTTTTAAAAGTTCTGCTTTGAATCGTTGGTCCTGTTTGGGTTGATGGCTTTTGGAGAAGATGATTCAATCACTGACTCTACGGGCTGTACAGCAACCTGATCCCAGCTAGGCGTCTAGGGGTTCAACGCCTAAGATGGCTTGGTTACTTTGAGCGCAAGGACAACACTGTACTAGAGGGCGTTGAAGGATCAAAACCAACTTGGGGTGCGAAATAGGAAGCAGCTGGCTAAGGATCGTGCTAGCTGAAGAGTCTTGTTGACTGAGGCTCAGGTCCACCACGAACTGTAGCGTCATTAGAAGAAGAAGATGAAAAAGTGAGCCGATTTTGAACGTCTCTTAACGAGATGGGCAAGTTTTTTAACATCCTACTGCATATGTGGGCGCAGGGACACTGTGACATTCTAGAGCATTGCAAAGCAGACAAACTCGCTAGAAAGATTAGAAATTCCATAAACAGAGGACGATGAGAAAGAAACCATTGCCTACTCTTGCTATGCAACTGTAGTGCTCTCTCATCCCAGAGGTATAGACTTCTGGAAGCCTATTCCTTCAAAAATTTGGCCGAACTAAGCAACGTCAAAGTCAGTCATCTTCCCCGCTTCATCAAAAGCACAAAATGGCTTGGGGAGTAGGCATATGTTCGCGTGGAAGTATAATGACCCTGCGCTTGCCATGTGTTGCTCGTACACCAGTCAGCTACTTCAGCCTAACCTAGTGGCTATTGCTAGTGAGAAGCAACTGAATTTGCTCCCAGTTCCTTCTTAATGCCTTAACGTGTTAAGATGGGCGAGTTTGAATGGATTGAGCAAGGCACTTGCACACAATCTCTTGGCTTTGTGGTGGCCCGAGGCGTTGTGGGTATGTGCGTCGGCCCTAAACCTCGACGTCGTAGGTTCGATTCCTAGTCTGAGCGACAAAAATCATGTTCACGGCCACACCTCTTTCGAGTCATGCTCAATGAGTATTTCCTGTTTAGACAAAGCTTCTCAAACTTGGCCGTTCGGAGTCGGCATAAAACTATAGGTCCCTTCCACTTGTAAGAGAACAATAGCATGCACAAGATGAGTGGTTGCTGAGAAGCTAGGCCTTGGCCCTCTACGGGCTGTAGCGCCACTCATATCATTATCTTGGTCTCACAGTCTCAGTTTGAGTGTTTCTGGGATATCCTGCGTGCAAAGTTGAGTTCTGAGGGGTCTTTGAAGTCTCGGAGATGCCAGTTTCATGTTATATCATCAAGTGTTAAGCCAACATCAGCAAGCAGCAATAAATTTTGACAAGATATCGTATCCCCTTTTTGGGAAGTCAAGCAAGTGGACTAAACCAGACAAAACAAAATGATGTGACAAGCCGATGGATTTCAATAGCAAGGAAACTCGAGAGCCATTCTGAAGGACTGACCGTTGACTGATCGTTATTATTCGTGAGTTGAAACCATCCATTTTGGTGAGTTGAGAGTAAGGCATGTTCTTTCTGCAGATGACTTAGACATCCTCTTATCCTCCCAAACTGAAAGGAATGCGTTTGAACTTTATGTGCTGATGGTGAGGTGAAGGTTCCAGGTGGACAAAGCGGAGAATTTTGTGATTTTCAGAGCGGCTGCTCAACGCACAAATGAGCTGCCCACGGAAGATGTTGTGGATGTCAAGGAACTCAAACTCGAAAAGCGGGAGCTTCATCGAAGGGCAAGGGCTATGCTTTGATTGTTTGGCCACATGGTACACCACACCATCACGATCTCCGAAGTGTGCCTCCAAAGCGATTATATAAGGAAGACTTACCCGACCTATGACGAGGTCGTTTGATGGTACACGGTATGTCTGCCATGATTTGACTTGATATGAATCCCTTTCATATCTTCAACGTTCAAGAACATAGGCAGGGCTTCGTGCTGCCACATGACGTCCGTACCATTCTTGAGAAGACCTGACAAACTGCACCATATTCCACAAGCCCAATCTGTGCCCCGTAAAGCGCCTGGGTTTGTTAGCTTCGACTCGGTGAACCTTTGATTTCGAGTCAATATTGCCCACGCAGCCCAATACCAAGTTAGGGCACTGCACTTTATTAGCAACTGACATCATTGGAGGCAATAAATTAATTTGGTGTAACGTATGCTCCTTGGATTAAATTTGACAGAAGCGTTTGGTGCGGTTGCACATGCCGGAAGACCTAACTTGGAGCGCAAAACTGTGGGCAGAGACTTTTTGGTTGGTAGCTTGGTCCACTCCTTTACCGTAGTCCAAAAAAAAGGAAAACCTACAGTGATCGAGTGCTGGACAGTCTAGAAACTCTTAGAAACCGATAAATCATCTATCACTCTGTTGATTACATCGTCTTGAACCTGTTATACTAGTGATACTTGCAAGCAAACTTGAAGAAGTATAAAGCTTAAAGCAAGCGTGCGTCTCCTGCTGACATCATGGACCTCTTAAGTATTCGTTTTTAGTCAACACATCTTCGAGTCTTTTCGAAAAGAGATCAGCAAACACTCCCTAATCTGCCTATAGCTTGCTTTCTTGAAAAATCATGTAATTCATGTAAGCACCAGGTAGGCGTCATTTCGAGACAATATCGCATGAGGCAACAGCTACTAGGACTGCCACTTCTTCTAGCGGGCTTGATTGGGTCTTTCGGGACCCATTAACTTCTTGGTCTGATAGATGCATGCAGTGCTCTCTCAGTGATCTTTATGACCTCAGGATGAAGAATGATGGAAAATGATACACGCTAGAGCTTTTGGCCACCAGCTCGGAGGTTTAACATTAAAGGAGTATTATTTGGGGACAGTCTAACAGTACTGAAGATTGCTTGGGTGGTACCAAGGAGCGCATTACTCCTTTAGACTTCTCCAGTTGTGTCAGTTGAAAGACGACGCTGAATGCCACGGCACACTGTTCTCTTAATTAGCTATGCGACTATACGCTATTGAAGCATGACGTACATTGGTACACAAAACGCAGTGATCCGCAATTGCGGTTATGGTCAAAGAAGACAGGCATTTTCAGCGTCGATAGCGTAGCTGGCTAAAGTGATACCAATACTGAAGTACGCTAAGGAGCACAGACTCAAACAAAATTCACAAGCGCAAAATAAAAATCAGTCGCAGTGTTAAATTGCTGCTTCCACGATATACTGCTCAGGCCAACCGCCGCCATTACTCCAGCTGCTCAGCTCAGGAGTCAATTCCTCGACGGAGTAAGCTCAACATCAGTCTCCATCCGAACGAGGGTAATTAAAACAACCATCTCGCATAACAGCCCGAAAACCGCTGGAAAACAATTCAAAACAGCCGTCCCAACAACGCAACACTAATCGCTCGTAAAAATTCAATTATATCCCCCATCGTTCATTCGCGCAGACCTAAACGCGTTCGCCGTGATTTATAGCGCTCCACAGCATGCGCATGCGCGTCGCATTCAGACGTGCACGCCGTACATCTGCGCGTACAAGTGGGCAATTGCGAGTGCATTTGACTTTAATAACCACCAACACGGCCGCAGCGCGGCACCGAGTCATAACTCATTCGCCCTCCCCGGCGGCGCACTCAGCCTCCTCCCACGTCGAGTGCTAACAAAAATCGCCATAAACATCTGAAATAAGGTTAAGCTGCAAACAGGCGGGTGTGCCACCACCACCACGTCAATGTATCGTTAGATGCGAATTTTTGTTCGCCTAAAGGCCATTTCGGTGGGAATGCTCGCAGCTCAAGTGGCGCTCCACATTTGGGTTTGGCTGGCGTGACTCAGCCGCCGTCAAGTGTCGGGCGCCATTCCTGGCCGTGGTGAAGGGAGAAATAGCTTAAAATTCCTTTTAATTGCCGCTCTAATTGGGTGCAGGGCGCTAGAGCAATGTGAAGCATTCTTGGGCGATTAGCTGCCCATAATCGGTGGTGTGGGAAAATGCCCCCCGATGAGCCGCAAACTTGTCAGTTAATCATCGATGTGGAGCAGTTGCCGGGCAACCGACGAACCTGTCCACCAGGCAGATAGGTGCAGCCGCTGAATCCGCGGAAAAGATGACGAATGCCTCTGATCTCAATCATCTCTCTCTCCCCGGGGACCGATCGCATCGTGGGACGTCTTTGTCGTCGCATGATTATGTCCACCGGCATGTGATTCCATTATTCATTCGACCGACCGAACATGGACATCGGGGCGCACCACTTGGCATCTGTTCGCTTGTTGGAGCTGTGTTTTTTTTTCCGCGCTCGTGTTTTCTCTAATAATCTCTGGCAATTATTGCCGACCCACAGGAAGGCACACCGTGCACACATCAAAGAAATGCCACCGGGCTTCGCGTCGAGACTGGTGAGCGCGAATCTGGTTTCCCTCTTGCTCGGTTCTGCTTTGATTAGAAAAACTAATTCCCGCAGATAAGCATACTTTGAGCTGTTGAATTGCGAAAATCAATCAAGGCTGGGATTATTGAAGTCGATCATTAGCGCGGGGTGGCCGCACAGGGGAGACTGCCGCAAGATGACATAATTCATGTACTCACTGATTGGCACTAGATCTCATGAGTGGATAGTTACCTGCAAAGAGAAGAAAATAAGACGCATTAGTACGACGTTTATTTTTAAGTCGAGTTTGGTTTGTTTTTTGTTTTCTCAGCGATTAGCTGTTGTAACTCCGTGGTTTATTGACACTGGCTGTGGATGGATGGTGGATGGTGATTATTGAGGGCATTCATGGAGGAAATTAGCAGAAATTGACTGGTGTTGCGAGCGGGTTACGTGGGAATACAAGTGGTTCCTAGGGTGGCACTAACATTGTATGAGTGGATGGACTGGGTAAGATGCGACATTCTTCAGCAGCGTTTGTTGTTGGGTGATAGGATTTTTCAAAATTGCCAACTGATCTCTGAACAGAGCACATCGATAATGAGCCTAAGAGCACCTTGTAGAGAACGAAAGCAGAATTCTTATATGTCTGCTTAGCGTCGTGGAATGAGCATGATCTGGTTTAAATAGTTAGTTCCATATGTAGTTCATATCCTAATTCAGTGTGTAGGAGATCTTTGTACCTTTTCTTGCTTTAGACCGTACAGCGGGGAGAGAATGCCTGTCTTGACAGTCAATTTTAGATCATGCAGGGAACTCGGCAACACATTTCCTCCAGTCGCCGCCGAGGCTTGGTAAGCAGCCGCCTCCACACTTGCGCTGAGTTCAGCTTAAGGAAGCCTGAAGGAGAACGCGGCAAAGGAAGTTCACGCTTCCGCTGGTGAACGCAGTTTGAAAAGGGCATCAATCAACTGAATGTAACTAGGACCTACTAGGCCGATGACTAGAGGCATGTTGGCTGAGGCCTAGGTCCATCCTGGACTGCAACGCCAGCCAAGGATGAATCAGCATGAATTGCATCATTGAACAAAGTAGATGACTTCAGCGTATACGCGCGGTGCCGGAAGTTCACAACAGAAGTTGGAGGTGATCCATCGCCCACCTCAAATTGTTACAATCCACAGATCTATGTACTTCTCTCATCCGTCTACCTTACTTAGAAATCAAAAACACAGAACCGCTGCTGGTAGCCATCTCTGCCACTGTTGTGAGTAAGCAGCTTGATCAGAACCACTGGATTCGAAGGACTATTAAATTGATCGGGGCGTATCACAAAAGACACTAGAACTGCGACCATAAAGACCCTCTTCTGTTTCTTCTAGATTTTGGGTGCTGTCTTCAGAAATTTGACATCTCTAGATGGGATTTCCTGGAAGTCTTGCTGAATCTTTGTCATTCTCTAGCAAGGCTTGGTCTATGCAAGGCTTCATTGTTTCCTTAGCCTGACCACAGTGCCTACAAACTCCTGTATTGATGATACCCATGTTATGCGGGTAATGATTACAGACTCCATGTTTTGTCAATGCCCTCTTAAGTTTTAAAGCTGCTTTGGTTTATTGTTCATAACGTTATTGTTCCATGTATTTCTGCGTTTAATCATCCATTTGTGTTGATAAAGGTTGTGGAGAGTGAAGAGGGCCCAGTGAAGCGTTTCTGAACACCTGCCATGGCCTGTATGTTAACCTTTTCATTACCTTCAGATAAGTCTTAGTCTTGTATCGTCTGATAGTGCTCTAAATAGCTTGTGACATTTATAGCAAGCTTAGAGTTGTCTCTCCAGTCGGCACAGGCGAGCTGCTTATTTTGCCTCCGAAATAAAAATTCTACACTGCTAGGAGATCTGCGTAGATCTGAATATTGTTCCGAAGGCGAGGATCCCAGGCGTATGACCAACAATAGTTCAGAAGAGAATGTCTTCAACGCAGCGTTCTGTGTCCAGTTCGGTAATGGCAAAAGTGATTATGGATTACGGGCCTCAGAAGTTAGTAATGTGAACTAGAAATTGGCTACCTGGGTTATCTTGGCTAACACTCAGCGAAAGTCGTTTGAAGGAGCTGAACATCAGTTTGAGACATTCTTTCTCAAAATGGCATGCTATGCCCAACGTCGTCTATTCAGGCACTTCACTTTGACTTCGACAAAAGCACATTTGATGTCCCAAAAGGTCACCGATACTCCTTACAATCATGAGCAGAATTAAGGATCCTGCTATTCGCCAGTAAGTCTCGATCACCAGCGTACGTAAGGCAACTGAAGTCTTGAGATCAAAAGCTCACTGTGAAGGGGAAATCCAAGAGAAGGCACATAGTGAATATGAGGATGTAATCGATGCTGTAATTCACGTTGTATGGCGGTCTACGGTCTCACAAGGGATATTTCACAGATTTTTAAGAGCCTAGATCAGTCGGATATCCTTAAGACTACTCTGATCCTTCTAGACAGATCTTTAGAAACACATAAAGAGCTTGTTTCGTTGCTTAAGCAATGAGTTGTGTTCTCTAATGTCGAGCGGTCGCCTCCAATGGTTCAAGAGAAAAAGAAAAGATCAAGCGAGATCGAGGATCAGTCTGAAGTTGGCTGCGATCCTCGATCATCGAGTTCAGTGTACGCGGTTGACTGAGTGAGTCACAGAGGGTGCTTGACGTGGTACGTTCAGTCAATTCAACTGCTAATCGCTTGCAGTGGAGACTGGAGAAAGCGTCATCACCTCTCATCACTCCTTTCACAAATTTGTCATCACAAAATTCGAGACAGTCACTCTGTCCTTCTTTAACTTAGTAAGATGGGTCCATCTGCCTAGGAACCTCACCATCATCGACGTCGTTCAGATCTCAAAAATGGACTAGATTTTCTAGTCGGTCAACATTTTGAGATCACTGTGTGAGGGTTCCCTCTTTCCGCAGACTCAGTGTGGCTTGAACTGGGACATTTTACGTGTCTCCTTAGCCCCATTGCGTGAGCCTCTCCTGTCCTACCACTCCAACATGTCACAGAAATCTGTATCTTCCAGTCCACATCGACTCCGAATCATTATCGGAATTCATTGATGCAACCAAATTCCTGAATGAGCAACCGTCCTCCCGATAAAAATGAACTCTGAATGCCCAAGACATTGATGGATGCCTGGATTCGTAAATCACTGCTGACAAAATGTCCACTTAAGTGGGTATTCAATGCGATCCGATGCAAAGGCAGATGAATACCAAACGGCGCGAGACACTCGAGGCCTGCTCAGGCATGAAAGGCATGAACTTCCTGAACGACGAGTGCGCAATGAATCTTAAAAACTTATATTACACCGTTTATGTGCCGAGGCAGTTTACGACGCCTTAAAGTTTGAGTAGAATTTTAGCCTCGCTGAAGCCCATTTCAACTTTATGCTTCCACTGCCGAGGCCAGTGACAGAACGGTGTTCCTTCTTCCGTCTTCCGATTCGAGGCATTTCAGTGACTGTCACACCGCCTCGATTCCCCCTTTCACCAGATGACTCACTCCGTCTGTCAAAAATACCCACGACCCCGCGTAATCACCGTTTGCGAAATAACCCCATCAAACGAGGACACTCGCAATCTACCCTCTTGTGCGGAGCATCTAGGTCAGACTTTCTATCGATTTGCCCCACTGGACTGCCCGCCATTAATTACACTTGCAACAGCTCGCGAGCTCCGATGGGAGAAACAATTAAAATCCTCTCACCCACCCACTTGGGTGCACTTGGGCCTCCTAGTGGGATACAATTGAATGTATCGGCGTGTTTTCAAAACCACAATCCTCTGCGCACTTGTGGCATAAGTTTTGACCGAAATTCAAATTCAATTGGACCGACGCGTCGTTGGCGCGCCACGCAACGACCGAGGTGTCGATGTGGAATAATTGACGCGATTCATATCGCTGAAGTGTGAGATATTTGATTATCAGTGAGTAATTGCCACAAAATGGTTCGAGAGATACGTGTCTATTACGGCGACACGACGCGGGCTTTGTTGTTCATTCATCGCGAGTGATGGAGTGTGAGAAAGTGGCCCGCAGTTTGGCGGATTCGATAATGGATTTGCCGTGAGTGGGTCTCGTTTGGCGCGTCAATTAGGCGTTGTGAATGTGTGATGCTAATCGGTCGCTCGATTGTTTGGGGGAACAGGCGTTCGAAGAAAGTCAAGAGGTTGTAATGAATGCGAGGAATGTGCACTGAATGTAATGAGGGCTACACCTGCCATGGCGTCATCGATTATGGGCCGATTCGCATGTTCCAAGAACAATTGATGTTGATTATGTAAACGAAATATTTGTTTGCTTTCTTTCTGCGGTTGCATAAGGGGGTTGAGCTTGGTAATGTTTTGTCTTTTTCAAACAAATTTAATGTCAGTTGATTCGCAAGAGCCGATAACTTCCATAAATAATAAAATGGAAGACGAAAGCCTGGGTGGAGCCAGGCGACGATGGTCTGCTTAGATTGATCATTGGATCAACAGCAAGGGCTCTATGGGCAAATAGAGATCTTCATTAACGATCAGTCACCGTCGCCTTTGCTCGTACCACTCCTTACCTCATAGAGACTTCTGCAGAAGTTGCAGAAATTATGAAAACATTGAGTCTGCCTCGTATTGGCTCGATTGCTATTTCTCACCGCTAGAAAACAAAAACATTTCTTTGCAAAGCTGAAGCACTTGCAGTGGAATATGGTCGTACGTTCATCAGCACAAATATCGAAAATAATTGGAAAATGGAGCACTTTGCGCACTTCTAAATTTAACTCGACAGATAGCGGTTAGTTTAAAAATTTCCACCACCAGGTAATTACTTCTTCAACTCCGAGCACTGATTTGAAACAAAAGAGCATTTGCAGAGGAGACAAATTGCAAGAGGACCAAAATTTCCATTCTTGCCCGCAAATGTGTCTTTACAATATATATATGGGTGGCGCTACAGCCCGTAGGGAGCCAGGGCCTAGCTTCTCAGCAACCACTCGTGTTGTGCGTGCTATTGTTCTTTCACGAGTGGAAGGGACTTGGAGCTTTGTTTGAGAAGCTTTTTCTAGACAGGAGATACCCTTTGAGCATTGTCAGTGACTCGAAAGAGGTGGGGTCGTGAAAATTGTTTTCGTCGCACAGAGCAGGAATCGAACCTACGACGTCGAGGTTGGTGTCGACGCACATACCCACAACGCCACGGGCTACCAACCTGTGTCCTTACAATGGTCGATCTAAATGTGGCCATGAAGTGACGTCGAAAAGTGAAGACGCTGAATCTGCTTTAAATGTCATGTAAGTTTGGGATCATGCGTTAATTTGAGGGTTGCATCTAAACGTCGTCTGCGCTAAGGACACGTCAAGGAATGCTCTACAAATTCAGACAGACAGAGCATGCAGTGGAAAATGGAGATCATTTGGGGTTATTTCCATCTGTTCTATAACTTCTTTCAAAATAAAGAAAAAGGACAGCTCTTGATGGTCGACCATCCTTCGTGGAGTTTATTTTTAATTTTTATATTTTCTTTTAAAATAAATAAATAATTTATTTTCGTATCACTACTCTTAAATAATGCCGAAGAAAAGGCAGCGTGAGTGTATCATTCCAGTAGACTCTACCTCGAATTTCTCCTCAATTTTCGACTAATTTTGATATCCCGTGTAAATTCGACTTCACGGTATACATGTATGCCCAAAAAACAGGTGTTCGATCAAGTGGAGTGAACGAGGACCGTCGTCATTGTATACAAAATGATAAAAATGTACATGTTCTCAGAGGAATAGTGTGCTGTAAAATAACGCCAAGTGAAACAAGAGGTTATGAGCCGAGCATATAGGCAATTCGTTGCTTGCAACAACGATCCCTGTTAATGTCAAGTTCAAGTTATACAAGACATTCAACTTCCGCCGCCGCGATTGTAGGAGCTACTACGACAACTGCAGTAGACAGTCCTACGCTAACATTACCAGGAACTTGTGCGGAGGACTAGAAAGCTTTATCGATTGAAAGAGACATCCAGAAAGGAAAAATGTGTCCACTTCACTTCACTCGAGCGCTGAGCTAAGAGCATCTGTTCGAATTTGAGACAGGAGCATCGATGAGTAGAAGGGAGCGTTTTGATAGGTTTCAGTTTTTGACGATAAACTACAGAAACACTTTGTAGTCCTTATTGTTCTCGTTATCTTAATTCTAATTTCTTATGATGACAACTGTGAACGGGTTGCGGTCTTAGCACAATATGCAATAGTCTTCTGTCAATGAAGTGCTTTGGGAGTACAAACAGAAGACTGTTTTGATAAGCTGTCCAACACATCTTGTTTTCCTATACAATAGTTGAACAGACTAGACTCATAATTGTAAAGCATTCAGACCAGTTTGACTCGCACTGGTCATGGAGAAGAGATTCATTGAATGCTCCTACGTTTCCTAAAAATGAAAATTGCATTCTTCTTCTGTAAGCCTTTAGTCCGTAGCGGATCTTAACCAACGAGCCCCTTCAGCTGGCAGAATCTTTAGGCACTGTCCATTGGTGTCTGGTGGAAGATTCTTCGAGCTGGAGTAGTGTTGTCCATGTGCCCTACATGGGCTAGCCTCTAATCCCGGTATATCAGCTTAAACATAACTAGACACAAAAGAAAAACAAAAACACTCTTATGAGAGCACATCGCAGGACAAGAAGATTCAACCTTCTTGTCCATTTGCTCTAGAATCAAGAACATACTCCTGGAACATTACTCGTTGTCACATGGTTCGTATAGAAGCCAGAACGCCTGTGCAACAGTTACGTGGCTGCAGTAAATTTTTGGTGGGAAGCTATTGATAGCGTTGACAATTAACTTAAAATAAGTGACATTCCCTAAACTAATGTGCTAGTGAGTGAATCCTAAGCAATTGCATCATATTCAGTCGAATTTCTACCACGATCAAACCAACGATCATACCCTTTCGCGATCCAAAGACAACTGGCATGTCACTCCTTTCTGATTCACCCGATCGCGGGCCACTACCTCTTTTGCCTCCTAGATCCTATTCTCTTTTCCCTTTTGACTCGAAAGAGGAAAGGGATAATTTTAGTTCCTCATGCAAAATTGCTCAAAGAACAAGGTCAGACGGTACCAATGTTCCGATCTGATCTCGTCCGCATTTTTACTCTCATTCATTGTCTGACTTGTTCAGTGACCCAATTAAAATTACTTCACGTACAGTACTCGCAGACGGATGGACCATCCGATGGGCATGAGACCGGTTCTTATCGCGATGACCTTCTGGAAACGAAATTACACGTTCTCTTTTCTTTATTTATTCGCTTTCATCGGTGATGTGGTCTCAATTCCGAACTCTTTCGTGGGAATTGCACTGCTTCCCCGATCGGCGGTCAAGAGGTGTACGGACAGCAGGTTTCTTGGCACATTTTTGCTCAAATTGAAGTGGCAAGGGCGGCTGTCTTCCGGCAATTCCAGTGTGTGTCTAGTCTAGCCTAAGCAGCAAACAGAGAGTCCTCAGCTTCACTCGAAGATGCAGCTGCTGACGGATTTCTAACGAAGTTGTAGTGAATGACGATCAATATGATGCACTGCGGCAATGAAGTGACCTCTTGATGCATCATCTTCAGCCCATCTTGCCACGAAGCCTCTTCGATTACATCTCTCCGGCCTTCCGCAGTCACCTTCGATCGGTCGAAATGACAGACACTCTCCATCCAATCAAGTTACACAATCCATTATGTCTTGCATATGCGATGTATTTAGATCACAGCCCAGGAAGTCCGTCGAAGCCAACGCACCGACGCCGCTCAAAAGTTTCCGCGATGAAAGAAGCCAATGCGCGGATCAATGTCTCGGCTCCCCACGCGGCAGCATCCATAAATAACTCACGAAAATTACATATTCCCGCGTAACTCTAAACGGCGCTCATAATTCGTTTTGAAAGCCTTCAAAGCCACAAGTAGCACGGTAGTTACGTGTGCGCGTGCCTTCCCCGACCAATTGATTAATTACAAGCCCCATCGAGCACCTGCAACCTCAGCGGAACCATCACGTGGGAGGACCATCCACATTCCGTCGTTACCCGCTCGCGTTCGATTTCAGCTCGATTACATATTTTCCCGAGCAGCGTCCATCATGCAGCGGCGGTCTAAACGACCCGCTTCCGCAAGTGGATTTCCTTTCAATGGCAATTGTCAGCGGTCCTATTACTTCCAATTCCGTGGCGGAGCTCATCTCATGCTCGCGCTCATGCAAAGTACCAACGAGCCCGTGTGTTGTCTTTCGTACGCGCGCTCCGCTCAAGTGCCTTCGATGGCAGTCATAACTCGCTCGGGCTGTCTGCGACTGAACGGCGCGTCGTATGTGCGATCGCTTCAAAAAATTTCGTTTGCGGAAATTGGAACACGAACTGGACGACTTTCTCCAATCACAGCGCGAATCTTTTGTCGAGATGGTTTTTGTTTCGTCTGGCCGATCGATCGACTGAAGCCGATGACGGTGATGATGATGATGCAGTCGCCGCTGACTGGTGCGCTGGCGATGCCAGAGATGATCACTTGTGGTCAGGCATAAAGATTAAACGCGGAAGATTTTGCAGTTGCGCAGTTGCGCATGCATTTCGATGGGAATCCACGCGCAGGCACACGGTTTTTCTTCTCACGTCCAATCCGCGCTGGACTGGTGGTCCACCGCTGACCATTGCGATTCTATTTAGGAAACATCGGCTGTAAATCTGTGAGCTAGTTTCCACTTCCGCAGATGCATTCACGCAACTCGCTGCAAACGCAGTCTCGTCTCTGATGGACTCGTCGAAGTGCACGATCTCTTAATCTCCGCGGAGGCTTCCGTTCTTCTTTGCCGCTGCATTGTGCTGGGCGCTCGGCGGAGTGTTTGAATGTCCGAAAATGGGACGACAGAAATGCTCGCGGCCTCCGGAGCGCCTTACTCTCGCGTCTCGTGGGCTCTTGCGCAATTTCCTATCGGCGTCCAATGGGTCTTGACCTGCGGTTCACTTCTGAGTGTTCTAGATACGAGATTACCAGTTTTGACGGAAGTAATTGCCTTCGGAAGGTCTTAGACTGGCGAGAGATCTGCTGGCGATATGCTTTTGCGCTGATGCTCCAGATGGGCTTAAGAGGGCTCACTAATAGCTTTTCGATGTGGTTGCGGTGATGTGCGGGCTTTTAAGATTGATGGTGGGTCCACAGCAAGTTTTAGCGTTTTCGCAGCTCAGCCGTGGGGACGACTTTAAGAATGCCCGTGGTGATGAGGATTTCTTGGCTCAATGCTGAGGGGTGAGGTTTTGAGTGACCACTTATTTATGGGGCTGAGTCTTAGAATTGAGGAGTGTAGGGAAATCATAAGAAAGTTGTACCCAAGCTCTGCGAGTGTACAGCAAGTGAGGCTTTCAGGTCATTGCTCCGTCAAAATGGTAATGAACTCACCGAGACCTCTTGTGTCAAAGAAGCCCTTGTAGGTTCCACTCTTGCCACCACAAAACACACGATCTTCCAAAAGTCCGTACAATTCGTGGGCGACGCGGATGGCATTTACAATGATTTCCACGATCACCATAGCGAGGTGTCAATGAGGGCAAAAGGTGTTCAGCGGTGGGTACTTATACGCTGTCTTCAAAGGTGGGCACACAACATCCATGGCTTGGCCACATCGTCACTCTAGACAAAAGTGCTTTAGGGGCAGTCAAGGTGCTCGTCTAAGTCGTCTGGCAAGTAGACAGCACGAATGCAACCAGTACCGTAAATGTCGTAACTTGGCATGGGGAACTGGAGGCAGCTACCTGAAGATCTGTCTAACTGAAGGAAGCCAGGCGATGAACTCAACGTAAGTCACAGGGTCTGCGTGTACCAAACGAGAAGCCTTGGAAAGTAAAAAGAGCGGCTAGCGACTGATTGCGAACTTTTCGAGTTGTAATTGACGTTTCGTGAGTTGTGCTAAGATATTCGATACCGAGCCATTGGGACGGCGCAACAGAGGACGTCCTCGCACGAGATGGCGCACAGAGTGAAAAAGGACCTCAACCAACAGATCGTGCTGGCTGGAGAGGCATGTTGGTTGAGGCCCAGATCCCCGCCAATCAAAAACGAAGAAGAGGCTTAAACATAAAGCACTTGCTCCACCTTCTGAAAAGAACCCATTGATAGCTTTCGGAACCCGACTCAGGATGGAAGATCAGTCAGTCCTGAGTGAGAAACACTCGCTTGTGAATGGACATTCAGATTTAAATCGATACCCCACTAAGCCTGGGTGCAATATATTTGAGGAAAGTCCATGATCAGAAACAGAAAATGCTGCAATCCGCTGGATGGCGCAGTTATTTGATTGCATACCCTTGGTTATAGGGGTCTCAGGTTCGAGTCCCAGTGAAAGCAAAAGTTAATATATCAGGTTTTTAAGCCTGGTCTAGACACCATTTGCCATTTTTATCAAACAACGACACTGGGTATCACAATGGACCAACAATGGTCTAAGTGTGCTGGCAATTTCGCTAGCAGCCCAATAACCTAACCTAACCTAAGACTAATGTCGTGCCAAAGCTTGAAGACAACACTCTAACTCGGTCGATTCGACCACAAAATCACGGACTATGTGCAACATGCGAATTATAAAGATAATCAAGCTCTAGTTTGTGGAGTTGCTCTGAACCAGCCAAGCACAATACAGACCCAAATACTCTTCAAATCTGCAGCTTATGAGCTGGTGAGACACTGCCATAAGGACCGACTATAACAAGGACGTTGCTGAGGTGCTAAAGTCGGAAGCAATTGGTCGCGTTCCAAAAGGTAGTTGGACGAAAATGAATAACTTAATTCTTTGATATGATTGAGCAACAAAAACGATAAGCTAATTGATTTTGATGCTGTTCAGCTAACCTAACCCTTAACCCTAAAGGCACATGACGAAGCGTAATTCTAGATGTGTCCTTTTGAAGCTGGCGCAGGTTTCATTCTGGTTCTTCCACTGTTCAGCAACTACTCGTGTTGCGTGTGCTATTGTTGAGGGGAGGGGTGCTACAGTTTTTACGACTCCGATTTGCGAAGTTTGACAAGTGTATTCGAGCATTGTTTGTGACTTGAACGAGGTGCAGTCGTGAATTTTGAAAATTGTCTTGATATGTCGACTTATATGAACACCCAACGTAGGAGTCGGCGCACCTAGCCACTAAGCCGAAGCGACCACAATCTAATTCCGAATAGCAAGAACTTGAGGAATAGGCCACTTTGTAACAAATTTAAGAGAATAAATACACAAACAGCAAGCTGGCACTTAACTCTGAGCTCTTAGTTTATGCTCTCCAGAGTAACACTATGAAAATATTCACAGGATTCACAAGAAGCTTTGTTGCACAGTGCACACGTTAACTGGGAAGCAGTGGATAGAAGTCTACACTCATTTGTCACAAGTTCAGGTTGAAAAGAAGAAAGTAGAAGGCGCAAAGAGAGATTGGCGAATAGCAGAGTTCGAGTGTTAAGTACAATGTGAAATGATAAGTAGCGTCATACCTCCCCCACATGACGTGTTCTATCAATTGGTTACAAGGGGAGCTGTATCCAAGCAGGTTTAGCAAAATCGATTATCAACAGCATCCTATGTGAACTGTGCTTGGGGGAAGTATATTTAATAATAATATAATATTGGTGGCGCTACAGCTTGTAGAGGGCCATGGTCTAGCTTCCCAGCAACTACTCGTTTTGTGCGTGCTATTGTTCTTTCACAAGCGGATGGGACTTCATTCTTATGCCGACTCCGAACGGCCAAGTTAGAGAAGCTTTTTCTAGGCAGAAGTACTCTTTGAGCATTGTCAGTGACTCGCAAGAGGTGGTCCCGTGAAATCGCACAGACCAGGGATCGAACCTACGACGTCGAGGTTGGGGTGGACGCACATACCCACACGGGCAACAAGCACTTCTTGAATAATCATGACGAGAGTCGATAGGAGCACACTTAGGATACTGACTACCTTCTGCTTCTATTGCACTTTATGGCTACATTGCTTGGAAGTGAAGCATTGATCATCGGTTGCCTTCTGAGGTTAATAATCTCTAAGTGCAGTGGCCGAGAGGTCAGACCTTTGTTCGATCTTGTACATACCAACATTCAATAGAGCCACTCTACTATACTCCTCAGAGTGTATGACTTTTTGCCTTTCGCAATCAGACGTTCGACAGAAGAAGATATGATGGTCCAGCTGAGAAAAAATGCCCCTAATTGAAGCATTTTGCATGAGCAGACAGTGATAGGGGCGAAGTGATACAAGCCTGAGCACAAACTCAAATTAACACAGCAACAGTGAACATGTTCCAATCAACAACTGTGTCCATTCTCAATCCGTCTTGAAATACAGACTTTTTCAGCCTCTTTTTCTTATGATAGCCAACCAAAGCCTGTGAAGCGACCGACGGCTGCCAGTTTACACTTGTCGAACCTAAGCGAGAGTCTGCATGTCTCCAGAATACGGCCTAGGTGCAGCGAATTGGGATCCCTTACAAGTTCGGAAAGCATACACTGCTTGATATCCATCACAGTTGACAGACACAGCTAGAGTCTATTGCGACATTCGGGTTCATTTAGACCACGTCCAGGAATCAAGCTCACTGTGAATCGAGGTGGTTGCTGTTACCACCTGAAGATCATCGTCAGGTGAGTACGCACCTTCGTACAAGCAGTTTGTCATCACTTGGGCAAATGCAGTTGAGACGAAGAAGCTCATTCCTCCAATCCTCATTCAAACAACTTCCGCAAAAGTTCCTCAGTCAAGTAAGCCAGTTTCGCGAATATCCCCCAAACACCGCTTCAACTCCAAATTCCCATCCGATGTCCAAATTACACTTCGACTTGTCACACGCTTCCATTCACCGTCAAAAAATCGATCCGTTACACGACACAGTTCCGAGAACAAGCTCCCAGCAGTCGTAAATCAGCTCTTGCCCTCTTTCCGTAGCCCTAATCCAGCCCAAAAATGCAGTCCGCTGCCACCGAACTGACATGGGAATCGACGGCAGTCCGCCTCTCACGAAGTCGAACAACAAATCAGAGAGATGAAAAGAACCTGCTGCCATTGTCTCAAGAACGGTGGCTTTCTCAGCGGAAATCGTCACAGTCACCCGTTCACGTAAAGGTCAGCTCGCTCGTAAGCTCGCGCTCCAAATGCGAAAGGTCGGCAGTTGTGCCCTGATTCCCCACAGAAGCCCGTCCAAATGGCACACACTCGTGAACGAGCGGATCATGATTTATGGCTCGACTGTGGGCTTTGATTAATCTCAGACGCCCTCGTATCCGGGGAGCGCTCAGAACAGCGACTGCGGCGCGTACCATTTTCAAATTCGCAATCGCAAGTGAAGCACTGCTCGCCACCGGACTCGAGTGCAATCAATCAGCTCGTCTTTGGCACACGGCGGACCTTGGCGAGCCTCAAGTGCGCCCACGAGGAGCCATCCATAATCCATAGAGTCCCGCCGAAACATGGCGAAAGTTGTGTAACCGCGCGCGGCTCAGACAAATGACACCACGAATGGTCAATGGTACACGATACTCGAGTGCCTATCGATGTGCACGAGGGGCTCGCAGAGCAAACACTAGGTCGGTGGCTTATGGGTAAGCCTCTGTTGATACACATAACGAAGTGACATCTCGTGGATGGCCGACAGCCACTTGGCGAGCGATCGTTTCACAACGTCTGCTCGGCCGCTCTCGAGTGTTTGTCGCGTCGCGACGCGAGACATGTGAATTTCGATTTCGATGGAAGGCAGATATTCAAAATTTGGGTTAGATGGCGAATTGGGTCAATCGAGGGGGCTCGACGCTGTTGAGGATTCTTTTGTGCTTTCAATGACAAGTTCAAACTGTGGACCTTGACGGGGTTCTTCGAGCTGCTTGCCGTGATTGAGTGAACTCAAGCGATCGAGATGTGATATAATCCTTGGCGGAGGCTGGAGAAGTCGAATGGGATGCGATTCTGTGCACTGGGGGACACCTGCGATGTGAGGAAACACTTTGGCAACCAAACTGAGCTCAAAACAACGAACCGCACGCATTAAGAAACGTGCCCCATGCGTTGATCTCTGCCGTAATCTTGACGTGAAGTCACTGACCCTCAACTTGATCAGATTTTGTCATTGATACGTGACAGATTAGTGTTGTGCCTCTTAGCGTGAGTGCCACTCGTTTTTTGAGGCAACCTTGCGGCCTATACGGGATCATCCAACAAGTGGTGTCATTTTAAATCGTTTAGTGAGAATGATGAGAAGTGGTGAGGGTTTTGATGTCGATTGGAAGTGCTTGCAGTGAGGTTAGACATGAAGTCATCGACTCTGCCGAGGCTTGGGCATGAATATGGGTTCACCGTCTGTTGAGCTTGGACTGGAAGGAGAATTCGTCATATCGCGATAGTTGATCAGAGCCTTCTAAGAAGCAAAGGTGGGAGCTGGAGGTTGAAACTTGATTGATACATGATTTTCCAGTTCCCATAGGGACTCTTGTCGTGGTTAACCAAGTAATGCACCTACAGAAGTGACCCGTGCAGAGGAAACCAAAAAGGCTTTCCCAAGAGGGCCTCTGTGATCATTCCAAGCGTTGTACTTTTATCATCGAATTTTTGACAGAAGTTGAAGGCTAGTCTAGTCGAAGTCAACTTTAGGCGCTGTCCAGTGCTGTGATCATGCACACATTTGCCTTTTGAGTTTTAGAAGCTGACGGCACGTAATTTTCTCTAAGTTCAAAGAGGACAGGGACACTGTGGCGGTATGCCTGTTCGTCGCAACTTATTCACTTCTAAAAAATGGGTTCTATGTGATGAAGCTACAGTCCACCCTGTGGGGACCTGGATCACTTGTGTGCTTGATCACCTTAGGTGCTCGTATTCAACATTCCCTTGTCCCAACAGCTCTGAATGGAAGATTTCTCGGGCTGGAGCCAAGAGCGCTGTGCATGGCCTAGCCACTTTAAGCGTAGGGCCCGGTAACGCACAGTCTCATGTTGCTATTCAGTTCGCGATTAAATCATCTTCTCCAGATGTCATCAATGCACGTCGGGTCAGCAAGCAAGAGAGACTTTCCTTCTCCTTGATCGGCTTTGAGAATGTTTCAGCTTCTGCGCCGTGGAGCAGTATGAGGGGATCATGTAATGAGATGTATTGTAAAAAGTCACCATGATCCTTACTCAGTTCTCTGCTCAGCTCAAAGCAACCGACTAGCACAGCATCATGATCTGCATTCGATCTGGGCCCTGATGTTTTTTGTACAGTTTGTCACGAAGTCGAGGTAGACCACGTCTCGTCAAAGCTGTACAGTGTGATATTCTGGTCAGACCCACTTAAGACACTGCCGTCTCATTGCCAGCAAAATCCCATTGACGACCCGCTATGATCAACCAATCAAGAGTAACACTGCGACGGTCAATAAAACGTAATCAGTCACATTGATCCTTTGGAGAGCAAGCCATCACTTCAGTTCCCTCCCTGTTCTGGTCTTCAAAGCAACGGACCAGAAGAGACCATCACGGTCTTCATTCGATCACAACTCTGATGTTGCTTGTACAGTTTGAAACGCAGCTGAAAGTGAGAGTGTTTGCAGAGGTGTACAGTGTGACAGTCTGGTTAAATTGACCGCCAGACCCATTTTAGTCACCTCAGTCTGAATGCAAGCAAAATCTTACTGATGACTCGTTCGATCAAGTCAACGACATCCGCGTATGGCATCGGTTGTATGGACCTGTGGAAAAGCTTTACTTTGAAGTCTGGCTTGTGAGATCTGCACAATCATCTACAGAATGCTTTTGATGAAGCCACAAGGCAGCGCCACGTCCAGGAATCAAGCTTACTGTGAAGTAGGAATACGCAGCTCGGTAAAAGGAGTTTGTTGGCACTATAATTGTGCATATGCAATCGAGACGAAGAACCTTACTCCTCCCCTCGCCAACAAAGCAACTGGCCCAAACACCCTTCAGTCAAGCAAGTTTTGCGAATATCCTCCAAGTTCCGCTTCAATTCAAAGTGCCCAGCCGATGTCCAAATTACAAATCGACTTGTCACACACGCCCTAAAACCATGCCTGAAACCTCCTTGTAACGTTGAAGGTCGTCGGTCTGACATTTACCGGCTCTGATTAATTTGGAGAGAACATCAAGATTGAATACGACAGCCTGTGCTTGTACTTATGAATGTAGTCGTGCCATAGTCAATTATTTTCCCTCGATGTGGGCTTGGATAAGCACTTCTACAGAAACCACTTGTGGCGTGCGACTTAGTGAGTCCTACAGTCCTACAGTATTCCGGCTCTGACCGGTGAGCTGAGCTCTGTCAATGACTCGAAAAATCGTGGAGCCATGAATTATGGGAGTTGCTCAAATTGTGGACAGCACCATGGGTTCTAGCATGGTGCAGGTGAGTCGACACGCACCTACACAACCACTCCACAGCGTACAAAGGACACAGTGCTATCCTGTTCTGAATTCGAATGAATATGTGACTGGAGTCGGACAGGCTTCCTTGAGTCTTCTTGGATCTGTCGAGGGGTGTTATTCTATCATCTCCTGTTTACTTTATGATACATATAGCAGGAATATGATTATGTTTCAAATAAGCCATGCCAGTGCTTCTCTCCTTGTCATGAATTCTGTAGACTTGTGGTATATACCACAACAAAGAAAGAGGTGAATGAAGATACCAGTGTTTAGTGCATAAACTTCAGCACACTCTCCTTTCCCTGAGAACTCCATTAGCACCAACATATAGGCGGACGTGTCAAGTTTTTCTAGGTTTCCTCACATGATTCATGAGTCAAGTCAAGCCACAATGTTGGGTGGCTATTCCAGAATCATTGGATTTCTCCCAAGATCTTCTGTGATCGGCTTAGCTGATTTTTTGAATTCCCATTTGCGTCTCCCAAACGGAGGCCATGACGATTAAAGAGGTGCTTTCGCATCACATTGCCTTCATCATCTTATGACTGTCAGCAAGCAGTTGGGTAATGTTACCGACAACTCGAAGACTTCTTTTAGATGGCGACTGGTTGGTGATGGGATGGCGGAGGATTGCAACACATCACCTCTAGTTGGTGGCGGGACAGTGTAACATACCAGGCAGTTGTGTTAGGGACTGCTTTCCGACTCCTTCCTCTGGTACCCTTCCAGGCGCTACAGCAAGCAGTTGCTTCTCCAAACTGACACAAAATTTGAAGGGCGCTTGACCTAAAACGCATTCAATCTACTCAGACTATGTGAGGCTTCAGTTGGAACATCGGCGTAAACATGAGGCAAAGACAAAGACACTCCTCAGAGATGGGTCTAACTTCTAACCCCTTCTTCAGAAGTTGATGCGCTTAAGAGTGGAATGAACCATACAACAACTCCCCTGCTCGTGGAGGGCTTTCACCTTCGTTTTAGTCCTATTTCTTCGACAATCTGACCCAGTTAAGCAATATCATCTTAAGTCAACTTGATCCCTTCGTTGGAAGGACTAAATGGTTTCAAGAGTAGGATTGACAGACCAGAACGAGCCTACATTTGACTCTTGTGTCTGTTTATGAGCATCATTTAGTTTAGCAGAACCCAATCCACTCGCGGAAGGGAGTTATACGTATTGCCGATCTTCGACGACAGAGTTCGTTCTCCCGTTCACCTAAATGGCCAATAAAATCACTGCCGCCAGGAAGAAATCTGCTATAGCCACAAAGGCTGTTAAACACAACAAGGCCATCACATCAACTACCACCCCCGCTAATAGTCCTCCAATCATCTGTTGTTCCACAATTCGAGAGCCATACAACCAATCGGTCGACAAAGGAACTGCTGCTCTCCAAATCCACAGCCACTCGCTGTCCATCGAACTCACTTAAGCAACAGGCGCCCGAGGACACAGCAAATACTTTAATTAGTCTCGCGTTATTAATCAACAACGAGTCGTTTTCCATTAATTGGGAAACCACAAATCCATCGGAACCACGCAAGGTCGTCCGCCAACTCCCACCAAAACGGACCGCCTCGCCGAAGGCACACCGAGAAGCCACTCGAAATTAAAACGAACAACTTGGTTCTCGATTGCAGATGCCACCCGCAGGCAAGTGGAGAGAACACAACGACTGTTACGTGCCCGGCGAGACTTGCATCGAGAGCGCTTGGTCAGACGGTTTTTTCCAAAAGGAGAGTCACGTGTCGCGCTGTCGTTTTGGGGGCTTGCCATGGGAACTGAATGGAAACACACTCGGGTGGAGCACAATCGGTGCGCCCTTGTGCATATCAAATGCGACGCTTTTACTTTTCTCACGTCCCGTGCGTCGGCGATGGAGTCGCGCCGCTGTCATCGCCGCATCATGCCAGGCTGTGTATCTATTTGTAGGAATAACAATAATATCGGTAATTGAACGGCGGGGCCGGGATGAATTTGAAATTTATTCAAATGACCGTTTGAACGTCGATGGATGGGTGGACTGATGAATGAAGTGCTGAGGAGGTTGGTGTGCGCTGTTGTGTACTACGATCTGCAGGCATTCCTTGGGGACTGCTGACGTCAAGCCAAAAGTCGTGTGTAAACAGGGGGTGGGTCGTTCTGGGGATAGTCGATCGGAGGAGTTTGTGGTGCGGAGGTCATTGGCATCCAATTTTGAAGAATTACTCTTGGAATATGAGTTGGGCGTGGTGGGGTAGGGTATCGACGTGGAGGTCGTCATTGACAAAAATTAATTGAAGCTGCAGCCAGCTAGAGAGGCTGGCTAAAGACACTCCTTGGCTGACACGATACAGGGAAGGACGCTCAGTCTCATCCTGGACACCACTCGTTGTTCTCATTCAGCTGCGGTTGTATGCCACAAGCGCACCGTAAGCCTACCTGCAAGGCCTCTTCAACATCATTGGAAGTTACGACGTCAGCTTTGGAGGACTGATCTTGTAGAGGAGTTGCTGCTGGCTCGGTGATTGAAGCCAACTTGCACTCTTCCGCCTCTCGAATGACGCTGCAGTCGGAGTGAACCAGGAACCCGACACTCATGACTGACAAGTCAACCTGCCTCCTCCCAGCTGTCTACATGTAGCATGACGTCCTTCTCCACTTGTGGAGGCCGCGTTAACAGCGAGTGTTCTCTGTCTCATTGCCCTACTGGCTGGCCTCCGTCTGCAGTTGTCAGCTTCAGAGCTTTCCCTTTCGATTGCCTGACTTCAGGCCCCTTGGCGAGTGCTGTAACGACTTCCACCTCAACCTTGACTGCGCAAAGCGCTCATAAACAACTCTCAGCAATTAAACAGGCTACCTTTTCTTGAGAATAATTGGGACGTCGGTTCAGTTGGGCACTGTTCACAAAAATTCTGTTCGACAACGATTTACTGGCCGCCTTGGCTGGGCTATTTACTGGTAATTTCCGCGTATTTATGATCCCAGCTCTCCCCAGATCTACATCCCCCCCGATTCAGCCTGAGGCAACAATCTGAATCCATGCAAAGTCTTGGCACAGCCTTCGCCATTCACGCTCGCACACAAAGCTATCAGCAGCCAGTATCTCATGCAAAACCCATATTCACACAGTTCAGCCAGGGGGTGGGGAATGTTATAACTTAACTGCCTCGTCGTTCAATTGCAGCCGCTTACCGTAGTCATTGCAGCCACTTTAATTTATGTTACCAATTCCATTTGTTTTACTGTACCTGCCGTGCGCGCGCGCAGAGAGAATGTCCACACGGTGTGTGTCGGCCGCCAGTGGGCCACTCCCAATAGCACAGCACCGCCGTTCACATTTCAGGCGCACAAAATCCAAGCCATTCCGAGCGAGAAACAAAAAATCACCTGAATTAGTTTAAACAATGTTCGTGGCGGCGCGGTGCAGCCAGTCGACAGTCGACGACTCAACGATTTATGCTGGCGGAAAAAAATCAGTTTTAGAATGTTCGCGCGAAACACCTTCGAAACAAAACGACGACGACGCCCCGAAGGACATGCAATCGCCCGGCGCAGCCACTCGCCGCCGTGTGGACTTGTTTTCAGATTGGACACAATTAAGCCCGATAGCTCGACTAGTTTAGTGCCACGATACGCCTTGTTGTTGTCTTGTGAAATGCCCCCGGGGACTGGACTGTGGGAATATGTGCTGCGCGGCGACGGTTGCCAGGCAGGAAACTGGCTGGCCGGGCACCGAGTGTCGCACCAAATCGAGTTCGTCAGTCAACTCTTTTGTTTTGATCTCCTGACAGGCGCTGGGTAATTACTGGGTGCTGGGCTGCTGCCTGTGGCCGACTGTGGCTTATGGCTGAATTAGGCGGGATGACGTAAGCTGTGCGCTGGTACGCTTTCTACTTTCGAACTTTCATTGATCAATGTGCCCGCACGTTTGCAGGGCACTTCCAGCGTTCGGACGATAGGCATCGCAGAGCCTGACTTCCGTTTTTGTTTCTCTTCTTTTGTTGTTATCGACAAGTGGAGGAGTTATGCAAACGATAGACCTTCAAGGTAAGTCAGAAGGCACTGGTCTGGGCTCAGGTGCTCAAATGAATTGGTCACGCTTTGGAAATTATTCGACATAATGCCGTGCAGCCGTGAGTAGTCAAAGAGGTCGATCATGGCTAGAAAGGGGCTGTGCAACAATCACGATCGGCAAGGTTGCTACGTGCGATTGAAGCAATTGAAGCGATTTTGCGCGTACTCATAACGGACGTAGCGCGACGCAGTTGATGGGGAAATGGGGCGCAGAGCTTCAGAACAGAAAGTAAATACTTTCGTTCTCGATTGCCGAAGGCACAGGAGGAGTGTTGAATCAAAAAGTGTCTATTTGAGTGCTTGGAACGGGGTGCGCATTTAAGGGGCATATCCAATTAGTCACTATTCAAGCGCCTCTTCCCTCATTTCAGTGAATAGCTCATCTAGTGACAATTTTTCGTGATCACATTGCATTAGGAAATCTAGAAAGTTACGCTCTTCATGGCGCATGCAGGAAGACAAGCCAAAGTCAATGACGCCTGTAAACACTTAGCAAGCGCAGTCACATTTGCCTGAGAAGAAGGCATAAACACCTGAAACAAGTGAGAAATCATTCAGTGCAGGTAATATGGTGGAACACAAAAGGAACACTTTGAAGATTGCAAGCTGTTGCAAGCAGGCAGCCACGAAACGTATGCTGTTCAACCGGGAAATGGAGAGTTTGGATCAAAAATATGCGCAAATTGCCAGTAAAGAGCCAAGTCGAGGCAAGCCGTAAATCGTTGTCGAACAGAATTTCGGCCACCTGAACCGACGTTCCAATTATTCTCAAGAAAAGGGAATCTGTTTAATTGCTGAGAGTTGATTATGAGCGCTTTGCGCAGTCAAGGTTGAGGTGGAAGTCGTTACAGCACTCGCCAAGGGGCCTGAAGTCAGGAAATCGAAAGGGAAAGCTCTGAAGCAGATAACAACAAGCGCAGGACTGCCAGTACGACAACGAAACAGAGGACACCCTTTGAAGGTGAATGCCATTAAACTAGGCGTGAGCAAGTGTAGTCAGCTACATAGCGAGAGACCTTGTCAGATAAAGATTTTCGATGGTGCGAGCCTGGTCCATACGAATGTTAGAAGAATGCAAACGATTATGTCATCTTCTATCATCGAGGACAGGAGCAATATATTGCTGGCGTCATGACTTGTGAAGGAAGTTGTGGGGAAGTCTGGTGAGTAGGCCTATCGGTGCCATTGTGGCATACAGCAGCGTTTCAATTAGACCTGACAGAGAGAGATCATTCAAGAACTCAAGCTCTTGGATGATCTGGATCGTCTACCCCAACGAGCCATTCAAGCCAGCACGATCTCCAGTAGATATTTAGGTAGGTATTTGGATTTCCTAACGGCCTTATGGTCGTAATGCACTACATGTTGTGACAATGATGAACGAAATGTTTGCTTGAGGGTGAGCGACTTCAATTCGCGTATAGAGTTATATGGAAAACCAAAAAGGCTTTACGTACAAGTATAACCGTCTAGCATCTACACGCTCTATACAGATCCATACCGATTGCTTTCACAACGAGCACAGAACTGGGGATTACCTTACGACATTTTGACTTGCATCTTCACGCTCATAAGGCCATACTCTCAAAGGAATTGCAACCAGATGACTAAGGAATACATAGGAGAGTACGGAGGTCTTCGAACCTAGCGACGAGGCATAAATGTGTGTCACCAGTTGTCGCTTGCATCCATCCAAAAGTCACACCTAGTTTGTGGGGTGGCATGGTAAGCATATCATTTATTCTCATCGGCCAAATTTTAACTGATGCATATTTTGAACTTAAACGAAGACTTTGTCACACCCCGACGACTTATCTCGGATTTTAACGAAGGGAACTGGCCACCAAGAGCGTGTTACTTGCCGATAGGATTTGAAGGGTTGAGGGTCTCTTAAAAAGACGGCGTTTATGCACACGATCCACAAGCTCTCGAAATCAATTATTCGTCTAGGCGAGTTGTCTTCCGATATGCGTCGTAAAGTCATCGATTGAAACCTTGTCAGAATCGACTTGTGGAGCCATTTGATTCCCTTCATAACTGCAGGATTCAGAGAAGGTAGCACATCAACAATGTGTTTCAGTTAAACTAAATTTTTAAACCAAAAAATGTGTGGCATTGTGTCACCAACTTAACTCTGCCTCCCTCCATGGCAACAGCTAAGGTACTCTAAACCACTCCGTGACTCTCTGTTCAGTCACTCTTAACGATTGCATGAGTGCCAACGGAGAGTTCTAAATTTGATGGGATGGGAAATGACTTAACAGACAACTCGTTAAAATGGCTTCATTGCATGGATCCTGCAGCACTTTGCCATCATTTTAACTTGTTTCTATTCATAAACCAGACATATTGGCCAATTTTTTTCAAACAAAGTCATTTTTTCTCGACTAAATATTCACACTTCGAAAAATGGAGAAAAGGAGCAACAAATCGATACCCACCATCTTTTCATCGATTTTAAGGCCACGTATGATCTATAGAGACAGACGAGCTATACAGAGCAATGTCCAGTTTTGGCATCCCTACCATACTCGTCCGTTTGTGTAGGATGACGATGGAGAATGCACGCTGCTCCATCAAGGTCGGTAAAGACCTAACCGAGACCTTTGATGCCAAAAAAGGATTCAGACAAGACGACGTGCTGTCATGCGACTTTTTCAACATCGTTCTTGAAAGAATTGTTCAAAACTCGAACTCCAGCACCAGAGGAAAAGTCTGTCCAACTACTCGCATATGCCGACGATATTGACATTACCGGAAGAACGCAGGGTGATGTCAATGGCGCTTTTGTGTGTATTGCAACGGAGGCCACGATGATGGTAGACGAGGGTAAGACCAAGTATATGCTGTCAACGAGAAAGGACACCCAACACTGACGTCTCGGTCAGAACGTCACAGCAGACAGATGTTACTTTGATGTAGACAAAAACGTTGTCTACCTGGGAACCTCTATCAATTCAGAAAATGGCACCAGCGCTGAAATCAAACGAAGAATAACTCTTGCCAATCGCTGCTTCTTTGGGCTAAGAAAGCAATTGGTAGCCAAAGCCCTCTCTCGAACAACCAAGGTAACGCTGTACAAGACCTTAATCGTTCCAGTTCTGCGAGAGGCATGGCACGGTGGCATGGACTTTGTCAAAAGTCGATGAAGCTGCTCTTGGTTGCTTGGAGAGGAAAATTCTTCGTGTAATTTTCGGTCCCATCTGTATAGATGGTGAGCGGAGGAGATACAACGACGAACTATACGGGCTGTTCAGCAACATCGACTTAGCCAGAAGAGTGAAGATCCAACGATTGAGATGGCTAGGTCATGTAGAGCGGATGGAAACCAATGCTCCGGCCCGAAAAGTCTTCGAATCCACCCCCGAGGGACGGCGCAGTAGAGGAAGACCGCGACTCAGATGGTGCACGCAAGTGGTAAGGGCCTCAACAAACTATGCGTGAGAAACTGGAGACAGCTAGCTAAAGATCGAGCTGGCTGGAGACGCTTGTTGGTTGAGGCCCAGGTCCAACCCGGATTGTAGCGCCACCTTAAGTAAGTAAGTAAGTAAAGTAAATTCAAATATTTGGTCCGACTCCGAGGACAGTTACTTACTAAAGCCAAGAACCCTTTAAGCACATGCCACCAAGAAAACAAAAACTAAATTTGTCCCATCTTGAGAGCCATCTCCCGCTTCATCAGGATCTTCCTGCAACCCAAGTGAATTCCAAATCCAACACCATCGCCACATTGCACTGCATCTCAAAGCAAAATTCCTCGAACCACGACCAACACCGCCACGCCGCCACATTCCACCGTCCAGCATCCAATCAGCTTGCCATTCAAAGCCCAATAAACTATCATAAAACCCAACCTCTCTCCCCTCTCCCCGTGAATACAACTAAGTTACTCGCGAACAAACAATCGGATAAATTGCAGCACTCTCGTCCGTCATCTTTTCAGGGCTGCCATTATCATTTCTCAAGCCGGAGTCCCTCGGTCCGCACACAAGTTAGACGGCAATAAAATTAGTCACCGTGAATTCGCCACGGCTCATAATAAACGCCTCTGCATGCGACCTCTGCTGATTTGTCGCCCCTATTTACCCGGCTTAACGCCTTCCATAAATAGCCAGCTGGAGCCAATGCGCGGGTTAAAGGCATCCAAAGCCGAACAAGACATGTTAATGAGCGCGAGACGCTTCGAGTGCGCTGCTGGCAACGCAGTCCATTGTCACCTACGGGGCACACCCGAAGGATGATGTCAAATGCCCGCCACGAGGAGGACGTCTCGTCGGCACTCTCGGATAACAATCATGGGGTCCAGGGCAAATTTATGGCCGTCGAGCGAACGTATATGAGTGCTGCTCTCGAGAGATGAGACGACGACCAGGACCAGGACGTCGTGGAATGCGAACCCCCATAGGTGTCAACATCGACAAGGGCGACGAAGGTGACAACACCGACCACGGCGAATCCGCTTCAATGCATTGCGTTAAGAGTGCGCGGATGTCTATGCGCGTGGTGCCATGATTGGATGTATCTGGGTAACATATTGCATCGACCCGTGGTGGCACAAGAGCACTCCACGCTCTGGCCGCGCAGACAATTGCATTCGATTCAATTGCTCGTCTGGCAATAAATTCTCGAGCAGAGGGCGGTCTATTGGAGGCAGAACAGAGCGCACTCGAGTGCGCGTAGGATTTTCACCGTGTGCGCTTGATTATAATGCCAACTTTATCAGGCTCACACCTCGTGGAGCGGCTGTGTGGCCTGCGAGGAGATGTACGTGTACTTACGCGGACACGATCGAAGGCGATGCCGTGGAGAGGGGATAATTATTTCAAATGTGGGCAGTCAATGTGTTCTGAGTGTGCGACTTGAACTCTGGCAATTGAGTGAGTTTTTCAAGGGGGGTACAGTGGGGTGCAAAAAAATTCGGACACGTGTCTATTATTGACGGGGTGGAAGCGATGAACTACATGATCTTTGTAGAGCTCTAAATTCTCTGAATGGCATGTTAGTGATGACCCGCTCTCTATCTGGAAAGATGACAGATGCCTTGTTGGCCGATTGAATGACTGTCAAACTCTGCTCTAGCTGTCTCACCAGCGCCAAGTCGATGTCACAGTGCCTCTGATTCTGAGGTCTCTGTCGCACAAGTACGCGGGAATGGAAGAGCCTCAAAAGCTCCGAAGGACAAGTAAGAGATGAAGAAGCTATCTTGCTCCCTGCTCCCAGCCAGCCGCTCCATCTGCCCGACCAGCGATCAATTGATGCCACATCGCCTCCGATTCACAACCAATGTACCCCCACTCCGCCTCCAATGTCAATGGACTTCCGCTGAACGAATTCAAGCAAAAAAAAAAAACTCCCCTTGAGGTCCAAGCAATTAGAAGAGTCTACCGCCTGCAATATTCAACTTCGCCTTCGACCGGTTTTTGTTTCCAGTTAGCACCTCCACCGTCACCCTTACATAAGCCGCATCGAATTTTGATGGATTTCCAACAAAAAAGAAAAAACCGCCCGAATTTCGATTTCATTTCATTAACACCAGTCCCGGCTGTCGACTGTCTCCGAGCAGCATTCTATCGAAACTGGTTCTAGAACGAATCGTTCCCCGATTGCTCGTTAATTGGCAACAGATTGCATTTTAATTTGTTGCCAAGTTTGACAATAAAAATTACTCGAGACGGGCTCATGTGTGTAGGCCGCGCAGTGGAAGTGGGCGACGCGGTGGCGGCCGAATGGCCTCGTAAATTTGTTGAACCTAGTTTGATAAGCGTCTGCAAAAGGATGCCGAGTGTGCTGAGTGCGTTGAGTGCGTTGAGTGTGCAGAGTGTGCCATAGACGTCGATGGGCGGCGGGGTCATTGCTGAGGATGTAGGGCATGATTGCGCGGATTTATGGCAGAGTGGTTTTTCATGTCCGCTTCGGGCAGAGAATCGACAGCGGAGGCGGTTCTTCTTGTGGCGTGACGGACTAATGGACATGTTGCACTTAGGCCTAGAGGTGAAGTTTATTGAAGGGGCTCCGTGGTGTTGGCGATTATTGCACGGCTTCAAGTACGCCACTAATTTGTGGTCACTTCAAAGGGGGAGAAGCAATAAAATACAACATCGACGAGGCAAAAATGGGGTGCTTGTAGACTTGCATCAATGGTCGAGGAGCACGAGAAGCAAGTCGCATTGATTCCCTTTCAGTGTCAAGGAGAGGCTTTGATTGTGCTCACGGATCGACTGTCGGTTCTTTGGGACAGTGTGCTGTCCACGCTGTCGCGATAGAAGGCAGTCAGGCGACCAGCCAGCAGATTTGTTGGTCCATTGTGATACCCAGTACATAGTTGCACCAGCTTTGAAAACCAGATGAAAGCATTTTAACTTTTCCTTCGTTGGGATTCGAACCGGGGATCCCTTTAACCAAGGGCAGTCACTCAACCACCAGCGCGATCTAGACGTGAGTCAGCAGACTTAACCTGAATCTTGAATAAGAACTCACCTTCTGGGTGAGTGCACCTGACTCCATCTTTGCGACCACCCACCACCTACCATCTGCCAGCTCACCATTCAATCCCAAATCAGTGTCATTGACGCCGACGTCAATAACTCTTAACACTCCCGAGTTGATAGCGTTAAACCAACATAACCACTTGAGCACGGATCAGATAAACGCGCTCAACAGCCGAGATGAAGTGAACCGATTATGTGCTGACATTTGATAGACCGGTCTGCCGGCGATCGCGATGGCTTCACAAACAAGATGAGTTATATGACCTAATCTCGACGAGATACAATCACTGTTCGGTGTATGCCAGCAAGGGTGGAGTCGAAAGCAACGCAAACAACGATGCCACGATAAGAGTGACAGGGTCTTGAAAAATGCGCGGAATGTTAATAAAATTAAATTCGATCGCCGATGAGGCTGAATGAGATGTCAGGGCGACAAGGCCTGTTGCGATGACAAGTAGTCTAGGCGAGGAGATGGACGTTTATGCAAGAATGTAGCTGGGTCGAGTGTGGTTGAGAGATTTATGGTTCCGGTTGGATGGGGGGGGACAAGAGCACAAGAGAATCTACTTCTGGGTGGTGTGGACAGGAACAATGGCCTGTGGAATAGGTTACTTGGTGATGACTCCAATGCCAAAAGTGGTCGAAGAGTTGTTTAAGGCACACGAGAGCCCGCACAATACCGAGGCAGAGGACGTTCTGTCTGACGAACCAAGAGATCTCAGAAATGGCTCAACAAACGACGGAGTACAAGTCCGAGGTCTTCAGAAGTGGGCTAGGAAGCATCAACTGCATTTCCAGAAAGCGAAGTCTTCGAATGAATTCCTTGGCGATTCATCCCTAGATGTCATCATTGCTACCTCGTGGACATGCAGTAGTGGAAGGCCTCGGCAACTTTTCCGCATGACGTCTGGGTCCGATTCGGAACACTGACAACGTTCATAACCCACAGTTCCACCTCTCTCTCGCCAATGCATTGCTCAACTGGCTAGAATTTGCTTCCAAATCTGGACTTTTGGAGACGGTGACATCGATTGTCTGCAAAACTCAAGCGGTTGCCACAAAACATATCCCAGGTCTTCATCGGTATTTCACTCTCTCTTGAATTCTTACTTCAAAAAAGGCAACAAAGAATGGGAACCAGAAGTAGATTCCGCAGGGTAGTGGTGTGAGTTCTGTACTATTTTCCAACTGCATTGTTTTTATTACACATTCCACAAAAATGGGAAGAAGAAGTTTATGCCTCAAGGGTGTGCTGTGAGTCCTATACTCCTTCATCGTTTTTACAACACATGCTACAAAAAATCATAAGGTGTAAACCTAGGTGCCTCAGGAGTGTGGTGTGAGTCCTTTGCTCCTTCGGCACTGCATCGTTTCTTACTACAGAGGAGACAAGGATTGGGTGCCGGAAGTAGGTGACTCAGGGTTGTGGTGTGAGTCCTGTTCTCCTTCGCAACTGCATCTTACTACACAGGCCACAAGGATTGGAAACCAGAAGTGGGTGCCTTAGGGTTGTGGTGTGACTCGTATACTCCTTAGCAACTGCATCGTTTCTTACTACACAGGCTACAAAGAATCGGAATCAAAAGTAGGTGCCACAGGGTTGTGATGTGAGTCCTATATTCCTTCGCATTTTTATACATCGGTTCAAGTTCATGTCAAGGCAAATTTTGTTGCAGTTGTTGTTCGTTCTTGGCAATGTTGGTTCTTAGCAAGGCGACGCATGAACTCAAGTGTATTCAGGGCAAGACCCCCTCCATCGTCTCATTCATGCGTCAACCCTTGCAGCACCTCAACTAGATCGCCCACGTTCTCCTTGACCACTAAAATCTCCAATTAAACCCGCACCCGGAACTCACCATATGCATCATCAAAGTGAAATTAACAAGACACTCAAGAGCCACAACTGAATGCCAACCGTTCGTCTGTACCTCCGCCGAAGCAATCAAAGTCATCGTCTTACCTGAAAGTAGAGAAAAACAAAACAAATCCATGAATACACAATCCACGAACCATAAACTTAAGATTTATTAAAAATTAATTCACTTCATTTACGTCCAAGCCCAGAGACCACACACAGGAGAGGCGCAACGTCACAAGCTCGTCTCCGCAATCGGAAGAGACAGAAAACAGGATGCGCGTTACTCAACGCGAAAGGAATTCGCCCGCAAAACCAGAACGAAGCGGGTGCTCAGCTCACTGTCTTGACCTGACATTCACATTCGCGCGCATGCAGCAAACGTCGTGCATTTTCCAGTTTCGCAACTGGGTCAATGGCAAACTTTTCTATGCAAAATCCAAGTGCGCACATCGCCACCGCCGGAGTGTTGTCATGCAAGTCATCCTCTGGTCGCGCACACCCAACCAAAGTCGAGGAGACCTCGTGGATGCTGCCGCGATGCCGATCAGTTGGGATGGCCAAAGTTGGTCTTAGCCAGTTTCTTAGCCGGACTGGTTCGATCGGATTCAGCACGGCGAGCGTGCTTTCTTTTCGCTTTACATACACTCTAATGATGTCGCAGCCCGCGCGGCACTTGGCTAAAAGTGAAAATGTAATCTGTTCCGTGCAAGCGAGAAGAAATGCGCCCGGACGAAAGTGCAAGCAAATGAAGAGGATCTCGAGCGAAATGGGGGAAATCTTCTTTCGCCTCGTGGCCCGTGTGTGAGTGTACGCGATGTGCTCGGGACGAGTTCTGAACGAGGGAATGGGGGAAATTGATTTACGGAGAGCGTGGATCGGCCAGATGGTGTGCGATGTCAGCGAAGGATGGCACATGACATGGTAGCACAATGATCAAGGGAGACAGCTGCGTCCAGCCGTGGTGTGGGTGACACTTTCGAAAGGAGGCGACTGCAGCAAGGTGCCTCATACGAAATCGAAGTGAAAGCGCGAAGGAAATCGAAACTGAATACAGATGTTGTTTGCACGGCAGCCTGAATCTGCTCAGTCCATTCGAATTCATCGCGAGGTCGAAGCAGATCTGGTGACGAGCATTCGTGGTGGATCCGCCTGTTCTGTTGGGTGCTGGCGTGGATTGCTAATTGTGGTGTGAGCTGTGGACGAGGCAACATGAGGTAACAAGACCTGTCATCGAGAACCTGACGAAAATGTACACACAAGGGCAAACATCTTCAAGCAAACCAGGTCGGGAATGACCAGAAAATCAATTTTGATGGCAACTGCTTTGGTTTGAGCTTATCACGTGGACTGATGTGCTCTTGAGTACGGAGAAGGTGGGTCTTGGTCTGCAGGAGAGTTTTGTTTCCGAGACGATTGCGGAGGAAGTAGCATCGGGAGACCTTTAATCTTGTGTGTCTCTCGCTGTGTCAGTAAAATCAGCCGTCAATGTTGCTGCTGCAAATTCTTCATCCGCCGGTGCTTACGAAGATGAAGTTGAACGGCTTGTCAGAAAACATTTTACTTCGGTTTTTTTTAAATCAGGAATGCTGAGATGCCAGGGATCTAGACAAGCTAGGCGTGTCTTCTAATCATCGTCGCCTGGATCGAATAGAAGACGAAGTCCAAACCTCGGTCACAAAAGTCTGGTGATCACGGGCCGAGCACAAGTTGGTCGCGATAATTGGAACCAGCGTGTTCATGATTGACAACAATGGAAGACAGGTTTAGCCTAGGCTCAGACCCTCCACACGAAGGCTATTAGCCGCAACACCTTTACTACCAATTTCCTTTGCCACCCTCGGTAGATCCACTCCTCTTCAACTTTCCAGTGAATCCGTCGTACCACCTCTGAGCGCTTGCCTACTTCTTGACACCCTTTATCACGCCCTTGCCTATCACACATCTTCCTCAAGCAAATTCCCCACTTAGTCCCATTAACAGCATCCCAAGCCTATAAGTCTTACCCTCGTCAAGGCGTCGAGTGCGATCGCAGACTTGACGGGCGTTTAATTTTCCTTATTACGTCTCATTTGTCACACCTTGTTGATTGCATGACACCAGCGACTACTGTATTTCTTCCCCACACACGAGCTCAGTTCAAAGTGTTTGCTATCAGCGCGGCAGAAGAAACCTGGTACGTGATTCGTGTTCGCTCGAAATCTGTGATGACTTTTATCGCCATGCTGTGGCGGCTGACACTTGACTGTCCTTTTGACATTTCTCAAGTGTCAAAACATTTTGTGGGTAGATTTCATCAGAAGCGCTCTCTAATCGTGATGTGCTCTGGAAGATGCGAGCAGAGAGTTGAATTTTGACGTTTGAACAGACAGACCAGATGACAGTTCAGGTGAGTCGTGACTAGATGTCATCGCAAAGTGAACAAACTTATGTTTCATTTCCATTTGCTATGACTGTCTTGGAAGTACTGGAATTGGCAGTGTGAACAATATTTAAAGCATTGCTTGCGTGGGAGTGTCAAATATCAAACGTCAGAGTCTCCACTCTTCCGTCCTCATTTTGTTTAAACAATTAACAATGAATGTATGGGACCAGAACTGAAGCTGATCCTGAGGTCGACAGATTACTGGATGCTGACAACGAATTGCCGCAAAGTTCCTCTTATGTTACTTTGACATGTGATGAAGCAACTGGTATGTTTTCGTTACTGAGTAACGAGTTCTCTTAAACATGATCTTCGTTGATCTTCACCGATGAATCTACACATGTCGAAAACGGAGTTCATTATTGAATGATACTGAAGCAAATCGTATGCACAGAGTAACGAGTATTTTGCTGTCCCTCAATTTATGTCGATACTTTCACGATTTCGCTACGCTTACTGTAAGCTTGTGTAACTAGGAATACGACACATAAATAAGGTACCATCAAAGTGCTCATGATACAAGATAGGCCTCCATCGGATATAATAAGGACATAAGGACATGCCAAGTTGAAGAAAAGTAACGTAAGTAACTAGTAACGAATTGTTTATGGCTAGTGTTCAGGTGCAGTTCTGTATACTCCAACTGCCTCAAACGCACACTTATACACAAAAACCAATTTTTAACGAAAGTAACGAATGTAAATACAGTGGATCCAGAATGGAATTTTTGTGGGGTGTCAAAATTTGTTAGAGTTAGTGGGATTTCGACTGGATGGTTGTTTTTTGTACAAACAATTGAGAAGATGCCAAAATTTCGTAGACAAAAACTTCGAATGAGTGAGAAATTCTACTTAGAGCGAGTTCAGTGTAGTTCCGACTTTTCACAACTAGTGTTCAGATGAAAAGACTTGCATACGCCAATTGCTTCTAACGAGCATCATCATCAGTATATGCAAAAATAACGAAATTAACTACAGAGTAACGACATTTTCCTAACGTGTGTCTATTTGGGTAAATAGTTTTGAGTATTCGTGTTGCTGGCAGCGTACTTACGTAAACCAATTTCAACAAAGGCAACTAGTAACGAAGTTTTTGTAACAGACATTCATACCAAAACTAACTTAAGTGTCCCTGTTTTCGTTTTTTCTCACAAGAGACTGCTTGGCGTAAACTTAACGTACACAGCTATTTCAAGAAAAGAAACTAGTAACGATATGCTTGAACTGAGTTTTCAGACCAAACGTAAAGCAATCATTTTCGTTGTCACCAGCTCGGTTTGAGACCACCGCACAACATCCAACAAATCGATCGTAAAAACTCCCATAAGGGCCTCCTAAACGACAAAAGACATCATAAATCAACTGACGACCACGGTCTAATCCACCACACAATTCCTTCGCGTTCACATTTCAATTCTCAGTTCCCTCCCATCAACCAAGAGTCCAAGGTCCCATTGGCCCATAAACCGATTTGATGGGCGAAAGAACGAGCTTGACATTTAAAAGCCAAACATCACCTAACGCCGCAATCAAAACCATGTCAACAGGACTTGGAATCACCTCATAAATCGACAAGTGACATAACCAATCAACGGAATCCGTCGCGACACTATGCTTGGCATACTTAAAGAACGAACGGCTTCTAAATACCCGCGGTGGAGCTCAAGTCAAAGCCACGTCGCAGACCAACGTGGCCCATCAACGAAGCAATAATTTATGCAAAAATCTACAGTAGTTAAAATGAAACATGTCGTTCCCGTGAATGTGCCCGTAAGGTACAGATGTTCGACAATAAATCACAAATGTAGGGCTAATTTATTTCTGGTTTCTTGTGTGGAACCCAGCTCTTAGTTGGCAGCCGGAACGTCATTCTTGGAATTTATTGCAGATCTGAGTGTCTCACTGGTACCCCTCCTGCCTATTGTCCGGCAGAACACGAGAAACACAGTTTCTGGTTCTTCACTCCATGCAGTCGGTCTACAGACAGTACTGTAAACAGTTTTATTATGAAAATAAAAGATGCAAGTCGATAAAAAGTTTATCTACCGATGGGACTGGGAGATTGCCTTTGTCACCGAGGAGAATAAACAAATTAAACTCGTGGCTTCGCGGCCCGGAGGGCAGTGTTGATCTTCTTGACTTTTGGCCGTGTTTGACAATAGCGACGAATAACACTTTCGAGCAGTAAACCGACAAAGGCCCGTCTCAAGTGTGATTGTAAGTAATTCGGACAAGTGGGGGCCACAGTGCCACTCTTGTGTCACTTCTGTCAGAAGGTTAGCCACGAAGTGAAGTGGCGAATGTAAACCAATTGAAAAGTGATATCTTCTCGAATTGACGGAAAAAGGTCGAGTGGATGTCGTCTATGATGGTTGGACGGTTTGCTTTCCTTTGTGTCGCACGTTGGGCGCCATTCGTGATGTAAGACGTGTGAGGCCTTCATCAGAACGAGTTCTTCATAAATTCCCGCCAACTGTCAACGGTGACAGCGTCAACTTGTCACTTTGAACGCCTTCGAATGATAACGGTCCGGATAAACAGGCGAGTGCAAAAAGCTGATCACATTTACTCCAGAAGTTGCATGGGACAAAAACACGTTCTTGCGGATTAATTGGCATGCAAATGCGCCACGAAGTCGTATCGCTTGCACAGCATTTACGCCGACTGCACGCCTTCGTGGGGTGAATCCTTGTACTTTTCCCGTTTCGTTTTGTTGCCGCACAGACTCCTTTCACTTGCGCGCATTATATCATCTCGAGCGTGTGGTAGCATTGAATCTGCATAAGGTGACCCTGATCTGCGCGCCGCCCTGACAGCACTTTCAACTTGATTTCATTTAAATCACTTAGTTCTGCAATTTTTCACTTAATTTGTCCGCTTTTTTTCCTGCTGTCGACTTGGAGCACTGGAAACGTGTTTCTTGTTTTTTTCTTTTTGGTTTGCCTTGACGCGTACTCCGAGCGGAATTGCGTCATTTGTGGGGTGAATTGTGGTTGATTTTAAATTACGCTCTAAACAGACGGTTTTTTTTTCCTCTGCGCAAAAATGGGGACAACAAATGCAGGCGATACTCGGTATCCGTTGAGTGTGACGGATAGTGTACCATCGGGGGGAGGGGAGTTGTGTAACGATTTGCCGCTCTGAAATTGGCATCTTGGCATGGTTGCGAACAAATCGCCTTTTTTTTCGTTGCCCCGCAAAGACGTGACAAGAACTTGCGCAATTGGGTGAACATTTGACACGCGGAGTATGGAATTGACTTGGAGTGCCGTTTAATGTAAGGAACTGCTGCTTTTGTCAGGCGGTGTGAAATGGACCGCACGAGATGTTTAACACGTTCTCATGATCGAGCACAGCTGAGACACCGATGACTTCCTTTGGTCATGGCTGGTCTTGAGCGGACATGGGAAAATCTCCTTAAGAGTGGTGAGTCGAAAAACTTCTTCATGTTGAGGGGACTGGGCTCTCTTTGACAGACAAGAAACTGATCTGTTGTTTGCTCAATGCTCAGCAAGAAGAAGTCGGTTAATTGAAGCTTACGTTTGTGTGTCCCTAAACATCGTCAAAACTTCGACGCTTTCCCAAGAGCGACTCTCGAATGAAGCGTCGTATCATAATGACCGAGTCGGGTCGGCTATTGGATGTAAGAAGAGACCTTGGACTTGTTGTTGAACACTTGAATACGGAAACAGAAGTGCTCGCCTTAGAATTTGATTAGAAATCCCGCTTCGAATAAAATTTGATCAACACACGATCATTTGATCAGAAAAGCGGCTTCACATCATAGGATAGCTTAAATTTCTAGTGGATAGCTGCAGCTTGGATATTCTTGGTCGCTTCGGTCCCGTATGTACGGATGGTGTTTGGACGAGGAGACTGAACGACGAGCTGTACGGGTTGTACAGCGACATCGACCTGGTCAAACGAGTTCGAATCTCTCGTCGCAGATGGCTAGGTCACGTCGAGTGAATGGACACCAATGCTCCGGCCCGGAGAGTCTTCGACTCCAACCCCGAGGGACAACGCGGTAAAGGAAGGCCACGCCTACGGTGACACACGCAGCTAGTTGAACGTGCGTGGCTAGAAGCAACTAGCACAATACCGAGCTAGATGGAGAGGTATGTTGGCTGAGGCCCAGGCCCACCCCGAGCTGTAGCGCCTGCCAAAGAAGAAGAAGAAGCTGTAGCTTGTGCAGAAGATGTCTCTTTGAGCAGGCGTAAGCTAAATGCATGAGTTTTAATGGTGCAGGGTCCAAGGATAACTGCGATATTCTGATCAGGGTGCGGCATCGCCACGGATCGACAGTAGGTCACAATAGTTTCGTGGTGATAAACCTAATGGCGGGACATATGCTAGACGCAACTCCCCAGTGTAGTAAGAGGCTGCTGAGTAGTCAGTAAATCATGAGAGGCTTTTGGTAGTAACCTCATCACGCCTCGCAAAGGCTTCCCACTCTGAGCCTTGGGGACAATGCATTAGGAATGTTATCGCGATGATTGGAGAGGCTTGTTGACGCCCTAGTTCACTCCGAGCTAGAACACCCCATAAAGAAGGCACATACAGTTCACACAAAGTCCCAAACTTGAAGCTTCTTAAACCTGCAACCGCGACTGCATGATGCATGCATGCGAGTCAAGCCAATCTTTAAGGGGGAACGGGGAAGAGTCCATAAGAAATAACCCAGCCTTCCATCCGACTCTGTTTCTAACAATCCACGTTGCACTCTACTTTCCTGCCAACCACACTGTGATGCCATTTGCCATACATATTCGCCGATAAAGATCGCCATTTCGAATTGCAATACCACGTTCGTCAGCAGAGCGATAAAACTCCCTCGTTAACCGCGAAATGGCAGCGTGTTGTCTGAGCACCTACATTCCGCAAAGACAATCATCTTAATCACAAAGCCACACAGCTGATATAATCTCCCAAGTACATCTTCACCGGCGAGGCATAAATAATTAGCAGCTCTCCACCGCCAGAAGTACGTCATTCACGAAATTCGCCCAAAATCCCGCCGCAATCCACTCCGAGCCGAGTTCACGTGAGACGACCTTGCACTTTATCAAATAAATAAACCGCGAATCTATCCGCCGAATGCCAGGCGAAATTAATTCAAGCGATCTGTCGCACTAAATCAATTTAACCGCCGCTTGGGAGACGCGAAGTGGCTAATATTCATAGCAGGTTGGCAAATTAAAATGAATAAGCGCATGTGATAATTTTTGGCATATTCTTATTGTGTTCATAAATCTTCTCAAAATCGACCTCCAAATCGCTGCTGAAGTTCAACGTTAGTTTTGCAATTCAAACTAGCCCCGCCGATGCCAGTCCGATTCTTGTTTGTCTTGCACTCGAGTCGATTTTGTTTTGATTGTTTAATTAGCCTAGACGCGTGGAGTTGTCCACAAATATTGCCCGATGAGCTGATTAGCTTGCCCGAAGGGAAATGTAAGGTGAACTTTGTTTTTCTTTCGTCGTCTTATCAGTGCATTATTGTAGGACTGTGAGGGTGCCACTATAGCCTCTGGTTACTGGTTGACCATGACGTGTAGTAAAGGACACGTTCCCTTGTCAGATATCAAATGAAGAAAGGAGCAGTCGTTCGGTCTTCCTCTCGGAGCCAGGAGGCTCGGATTCGAAGACCCTCTTTACTGGAGCGTTGTTGTCCATTCGCTTGATAAGGTCGACGGATTTTTGCCTTCCGGACTACGTCTACAGCTAGTAGAGTTCGCGGTTATGTCTTCTCCTAAATTCGCCTCCCTTGCAGACGATACCATACATCCGATTTTTTCTTCGAAGCCACCAAGAATCAGCTCTGCAGTCTTGCGTAGTGTCCAGCTTTCGGCTCCATAAAGCAGGAGTGGCAGACGGCCTCTCGCCTTTTACTGCTTAGAGAAAGCTTATCTTACTTCGACGCAGATTCTGTTGCGGCGCTACTGCCTTAATTTTGGAAAGTACCACGGGACCACCTTCCATCCATATAAAGTGTTAAGCACCTCCATTATCTATTTAGAGAAAGACTGGAGATGAAGGAAACAACAAGTGTTTTATGGAGGATTTCAAAAAAAGGGGGACGATCACAACTCGACCGCACTTAAGTCAGGATTGAGTGGGCTAAGCTTCAAGTCTCATGACTAAGCCTGCTTCACAAGTCAAGCAACGTAAATCAATGAAGTGGCTTCGACTCCAAGGATCAATCCCTGTTGCCTCCGTTCCCATAAAGTTGCCTCATTCTTTCTTGACACCTCCCCAATCACCGTACACTCAGAGACGTCCAAAACATCCGATCGAAACCAACTCAACTTCCCTCAGTGAAAGCACATCACCCGACGACCTTTAGCGACGATCACATGGCCTGCCTGCCTTCAAGTGCATTGCTTTCCAAAATCCATCAACTGGCCCGCAATCAGACATTAAATCCAAACACCACCACCGTGTACCCTCAACCGCTAATTAATTTGTATCGTCAATACATTTTACTGGCGAGCAGCCGGCCATTGATGTGAATTAATTGAAACGAGTCTGAAAGCCCAGCAAATGATTGCAAATAAACCGCTGACGTCTGCGCAACCATTAATCTCCGAAAAACAGCACACACTCTTACTTTCGGCGCACCAACGAATTTTTAGCCAGCTCCATTACCGCCATTAGAAGTACTCAATGCCGACAAAGTCTTTATCTCGCGCTTGATTAATGCCTTGAGTGGACCACTGGCCGTGTGCGGAGTGAATCACTTGGCCCCCTCGCTGAGTGATAAACGGCATTAATTTGTGAAATGCGAGCAATTTATGATTGATTCACCAGCGAGTAGGCTCGGTCGTCTGCTGGACCTTAAACGCTGACCTCGTTGCGCGCAAACAGAGCCTCAGGATCGGAAGTGTGTGGTCGCTTTCGTTGAATTTAACACTCATCAGTACCGGTCCGCTGATGGTCGAGTTTGCAATTCGCTAATTTATGAACGCAATGGCCTTTAAATAGTTGCACTGGTTGCGGTGGAACGTGCCTCGAAGCATTTATTAAGTGATAAACTACGGCAACCAGTTGGTGGGTAGGGTTCTCTATGAGCTGCTCTATAAATTGGTTGTCCATTCCGGAGACTGGTTGGAGAAAAAGGGAGTGGCAGCTGGCAAGTCTTTTTGACGCCAGCACGACTAGGTGCGAGATAGCTTATCAATCTGTGGTTGGGAATGGGTTCTAAAATAGCACATTATTCACATCCTGCTACACAGGTGGTCGGATTGGTAGGTACGTAGAAAGTTTCATTTGGTGGCACATAGGACAAAGTAGGAAGGGTGATTATGACTGTCAGCCAGTTTTGTCCGCAAATTTTTACTATTGTGTCGACTGGTATATAGCTCAGACCATTTAGGCTTTCATAGAAGTATGGGCAACAAGGAGGAAAGAAATGCCTATAAAGGCTTTTCTTTCCTCCTTGTTGCGCAGGACAGTCGAGAGAAGTTTCTGGATGCTTTCCTCCTCATCCTCATCGAGCCAGCTTCAACAAAAGACATAGGAGAAGACGCCCAGTCTATTTGTGGAGTCCGGGGACTATTCCCACTGCAGTGCCAATTTTTGATCCCCTTAGAGAGATCACACTGCTTTATCCTTTTGGATCAAGATGAGGCCACATTTGTTCTGTTCTTCGTTAGGTGCTGCCTGTCAACCATCTGGAATTTATTTTGTGAGTACACAGGTTATTGAGCTGTAACCTAGAGGCAGGGATACGTATGTTACAAGACATTCCATCAATTGGCAGTGTAGTAGCGTGTGAAGCGAGTTCGATAGCTCTACAGTTTCCTGGAATGTCTCTATGGTCTGGCACCGGACACAGGAGAATTTTGAACGACAGCCGATTACAATTTTTGAGTTTATAAAGAACAAGCTCTACAGGTGCACGTTGCTACCCATTTAAAAAAAAATATAAACAAAAAATTTGGTACCAAAATCTTGTTCAAAAAATTCTGAACCAAGTTGCCAAAGTTTTCGATGCTCTATCGCTTACCATTTAAGAGTCTAAAAAGGACATACAAGCAAATATTGATTTTTATTTATGGAGAAGAAGAAGGCGATAATATATAACAATAATATGGGTGGCGCCACAGCCCATAGAGGACCAGGGCCTAGTTTCTTAGCAACCACTCGTGGAAGGGACCTACAATTTTATACCGACTCCGAACGGCCAAGTTTGGGAAGCTTTTTCTAGACAGGATATACTAGTTGTGCATTGTTAGTGCCTCGAAAGAGGTGGGCCGTGAAAATTATTTTTCTCGTACAGAGCAGGAATCGAACCTAAGACGTGGAGGTTGGGGTCGACGCACATGCCCACAACTCAGGCGATGCCAGCGATTTAATTGCGTATGATCCATAAAGGTATCTCGGGCGGATATCACGTTCCACCTAAGCCAGGACAGGGCTTCTCTTATCGCAATTACTTCCGCTTGGAATACTTGGGAACTCTGAGAAAAATGTACGTCCTAGGTCGTCGGATAGAATCAGATAAAATTCTGATCTGGCTTAGGAGAATTTTCCAGAAACTCGTGGTCGGGGATCCTTGGACGAGGCCAAAAAAGGGGCCTCAACATCGGCCCGCTAGTGAACGGTCATCACCAGACCCAACAACACAGCTACATCCCATGATGCCAGGCAAGTAATCCTGAGGAAATTGAGGCAAAAAGTCGTGAATGCGTGATTCTGGGTAGACTCGGACCTCAGACAAATGGCCTTGCTAATAGCAATGGTAGTCGCTTGTCCCGCCTTCAGAAGCTAAGCTACAAACCCATTGTGTCTTGCGCTCATCCCAGTAAAGCAAGAATTCACAAGCAGAGTTAAGGGACAAGTTTGGATCTGACTGCCGGATGGTTGCTAATTCTAGTCAAGTAAGCCTCCACAAAGTGCATCGTCATCGTCTTCAGGTGGCAACACTGCAGTCTGGTTGCACTTGAACTTCAGACAAAATGACTCTGTTATCAACTCGAGTTGACTCATCTCTAGTCCGGGGTGAACCTGAGCCTCAACCAACAAGCGTCTCCTACTAGCACTAGCTCAGGCTAGCTGTCTGCAGTTTGGAGCGCCAATTTGGTTGAGGTCTTTCTCCACTTGGGTGCGCCACCTTCAAGCAGATGTCCTCTATTACGTTACCCAGGCTCAAATTCGAAGTCTCTTCGAGTCAGAGGTCCAACCTAGCTGGGTACCCATAAAGGAGGCTGTCATCTGTTGCTTTGTCCCACAGGCTCGGAGTGGAAGTGTCTTCAGGCGTTAGTCATTTCCTCTAGTCATCACTCGAATGCGCCCATCAGTAATCCTGTCAGTACACTCAGCGGTCACCAATTGAAACTGTGGGCGACCGTTTCAACTGTGCTCGCCCTTTCTCTAGGCGTTGCTACTGGTTCGCTTCGAGAGATATCCGCACACTCAGCTGTAGTGTCCATTTCACCAGGCGTTAGATTCATTTCAGAAATCACCTGCTCTATCATCGCTGCCACGGAATAGTCCTCTGGTTCGATAGCAAATCGTTTTTATTTTTTTTATAATTTGCTCCTTTAATTGTGCTGGGTTTGGACACAGCACAGTGTCCGTCATTGCACAAGACATGACAGAAGGCCTTGATGCCCAACTCTGTCAAATGCCTTATCTTGACCAGCGGACTTCATCCGATATCTGTGATACGCTCCTGTCACATCAGAAAATCCTGTCCGCCATTACATTCCACCTGCCATCATTCCGATCGCGATGGAATTTTCCATCAACACCACGTCCACTCCAGTGACCTTGTCAACCCGCTCGCCAGCGGATACGAACAAAGGCCAATCACTGCAAAAAACCCAACTTGATGCACATCAGCCTCGAAAATCGTAAAAATCTCGTTTGGTCTCGCACCCCAAGGCGACCAGGAAGGAAGTGCAGCCAGCCACCAGCCACCGTCCGTAATTACAGTTCAACTACCGCCGCGCCGCGATCGATTCACAGCTGAAAAGCATCTCGGCAGTGAGCACCAGCAGACCAAGAATCCAAAAGTCGACGAATGGCATGCATAATTGGAATCGCAAATCATCCGACACGCATCCGCGGCCATAACTTTGGCACGCTCGCGAGCGCTTAATTAGGAAGTGAACGCTCGCCGCACCGGACCGGTGGTGGCACTCTCACCATGTGACAACAATTGCCACAGATGTTGGGATGCTTCGGCAAAATGTGTGTTGCTTTATGGCGGAACGCGTTTGGTCACCTCGCCGCGCCGAGGCGAACGAACGAAAATTGTCACCCTGACGCATTTTAGAAAGGCTCCGCGCGACGATACCGAATCCAGCCGAAAGTTGAAAAGGAAAGACAAGCCGCGACTTAATTGTTTGCCGGACAGCCGCAGATGGAGCTGCTGATCTCGATGATGATCTTGGCGCGGCGCACCGCGTTGCAGACAGTAGTCCGCGCGTTGACCTTACGTCTCGTCCGGTCGGCAGATGTTCGGGCCTTTGTCTCGCCGAAACGATCCCGAATCATGGGGGTTTCCTTGGCGCGTCGCAATCACTTTCGAGGTCTGCTCGAGGTGAGAGGAACGCGAAAACGATGCCCTCCCTCGGTGTGTGGCTGGGACATCCTTCTCGACCGCAGACAACTTTTACTTTCGGCGTTCTGAGGAGCGCGCATCTGTGCCACGGACATAAACAATCGGCAGCCGCGTGTGTGTCTGTGTGTCGTAAACAAATTGCCCGAGACGCGAGACAATTGTTTCGTAAGGACGGATGCGAAAGGAAAGGCGGGCACATCGTGGCTCCGTGCAGATGGTTAATTATGAACGAGGCTCTCGGCGGCATGCAGGCCTCGGGGAGTGTGACCTTCGGTTCGGTTCACGAGATTGCAACCGATTCGTGGTCGGAGAATGGAATGCCGGCGAGGATATCCAGTCGGAAGACTTGTTGATTATGTCATCGCGCTGCGACGGGACAATCGGTTTTGATTTGGTCGCGGCTCCTGCGTGGAGGACGTGCCGTTGAATGAGTTGTTGACTGTTGGGATGGCTGCGACTGTGGCTCTGGCTCTGGCTCTGGCTCTGGCTCTGGCTCTGGCTCTGGCTCTGGCTCTGGCTCTGGCTCTGGCTCTGGCTCTGGCTCTGGCTCTGGCTCTGGCTCTGGCTCTGGCTCTGGCTCTGGCTCTGGCTCTGGCTCTGGCTCTGGCTCTGGCTCTGGCTCTGGCTCTGGCTCTGGCTCTGGCTCTGGCTCTGGCTCTGGCTCTGGCTCTGGCTCTGGCTCTGGCTCTGGCTCTGGCTCTGGCTCTGGCTCTGGCTCTGGCTCTGGCTCTGGCTCTGGCTCTGGCTCTGGCTCTGGCTCTGGCTCTGGCTCTGGCTCTGGCTCTGGCTCTGGCTCTGGCTCTGGCTCTGGCTCTGGCTCTGGCTCTGGCTCTGGCTTAATCTAATCTGCACGTTGTGCTGGAATGTGCATGTCTGAGACTGAAGCAGTCAGTCATCACTAGTCTGCCGCATTCTGAGTCAATCTTCAGTTCAGCAGAAGGGGGCTCCACAGAAATCTGGAAAGTGCCTTGTCGTGACCACTTTTGACACCAGGGTCAGGGCCTTGTCGCCACGTATGTGTCCGGCCTCCAGTCTCCGACATGATTCAACGCCTTCACCCGATGAACCCGACCGTCCTTCGTTCGCCTCGTTTGCGTCGATAACATTCTCTAGCCGAGTTCACGGACACAGCCTCTTCTTGGGATCGCCGTCAACGATCCATGTCCATAAATTCAATCTCAAAGAAGATTGCATTCCTCAACTCCATCCCAGATGCAAACAGGCCTCTCCCTCGTCTCCCCCAACCATCCACCAGCACCACGTCTTAATGACTCCATTCGGTCTTATCGAACACAGCCACTGCCAACATCTTGATCCCAGCGTCTTCATAAATTACCGCTAAAAATCAACAAGCGAAGAGTTGCCACACTCTGCGCCGCCACCGACAAGCGCGCACAACAATGCGCTCGGCGCGACGCCACTTTTGCTCTCACAAAAGAAAACAGCACACGACCACGGCACATCTGTCGCAGCAGCGCACAAATTTCACCCTCGCGCGACTATTGTCGTAGATTTGGTGGCAACTGCCACATTGCGACACCACACGAGCGGAATGGGACTTTCATTAGGACTTGTGACCCCTTAGCGTCGTCGTTGCGGTCTCTTTGAACATGCCCCGCGGCCATTCGGACTGTCAACTCGAGCAATTTGCCATCGAGCACGGTTTTATTGTGTCAATCATCGCGGGAGCGGGGCGTCATTCTTTGCATTGTGCCACAGCACCTTGAGACACTTTCATTTTCGACGTGATTATGCGCGAGCGCGCGTTCGGATTGAAACCAAGCCGATTGGCGTTGATACATTTACTTCCGCGAATTGTGTTCGGCGGTACGCGTTGCTTGACCGCAGAATGTCGTGTGATCGTATGGCGGATACCGATCCGCAGTCGAAGTGGGACTAATACCCCAATGATGTCCGCGCCATTGTGGTGCGGTAATCGATCTGGTCAATGACTGTGCGCTGGCTGCTGTCACACGCGGTGAAGGAAGTGCTTTGCTGTGGGGACAGCCATTGGTTTCCTGGTGCAGTTCCAATTTGAATTGTAGGTAACTGCCACAGCGACGGCTACAGCCGCCTCAGGGAATGACGGTAATTATCGCTTGATTTGCAAACAGACCGAAGGCATGTCATTGGTGTGGTAATTGTTGTGTTCTGAGTGAAAGGTGGTCGGCTGTGGTTGTTGGCAAGTAGGTGCGAGGATGTTGGTTGTGGACTCGGCTGATTGGCGACTTTAGTTAAAATTTGGGACTAACTGCGGTTTGCCAAGAAGTCAATTGGTTGCATTATTTGAAAGGGGGACAATATGACGACGCTGGCAAGTCAATGGCGAACAACATGGTGCAGAGAAGTAATTAGGCAAGGCTTGGTATAGAAGCGTGGGCTGCACAGTCGCCTAAATTCAGAGCAATTGGCAATCCTAACAACCTTACTTGGTAAAGCATGCGTTAGATCACAGAGACTGAGTCCGTCGTTAAAATTTGTGCAAGCTTGATCCCTCCAAAGATCAAACCTTCAGCACCGACGAGAAAACCGCCTCATCTTCCAACCGATATCCTTGGAATTCCCACCTCGACAAACACACGGCATCCCACTTGGACGCCCCTTCCCATGAGCAAGCGGCAATAATTTGTTTCTCCCACAAGATCCGCATTCATTGCGCTAATCTCTCAGCGAGCACACGTATCTGTCGCAACGTGAAACAAAAACAGAACATGTTGCGCGAAAACCGAAATTAGCTGTGCATCGCAAGCTCAACGCATTGCAGCACTGCAAGCCAAACGAACGGCAAGCGGATCTCTGCTGTGTACCAAATCCGGCTCCTTTGTTGTAGCCTGCCTAATTTTCAATTAAATTTCCTCCCATCCATCGGCGGCTCGGTGCATCTTCACACACTGCCTTCCGCGGCCGCGCTCTACTGCTGCCAGCTGCTTCAGCTCTTCGTGCTTATGACATATTTTCATCTCATGCACACATGCGCGCCGCGGTCTTCGTGTGTTCGCTCAAAAGTGAAGCAAAATTAATTTAATTTCATCCACCGCCGGGGTTACGCAATCGCCCAATCCATTCAAGATTTAAATGGGATTCCCCGACGCTCTGGCGCTCTGCCGCACTGACGCCCCGGCACACGGCGCGGCGGAGCGATGCGCTTTTTGGCACTTTCCGTGGGAAGAGAGTGGAACGGCGCTGCGCCAGGTGCCAGACTGTGCACAATTGAGTCAAATTGAGTAATGAAACGGCAGTAACACTGCGTAATCAATGATCTACTTAAGGTTGCCAGTGCTGTGGAGGCTCGGTGGCGGAGGACAAGTTGGAGAAGACAGACGACGAAAGAAAGTATCAGAAGTATCACTCGTCAATTGAGTTCTTGTGATTTATGCATCGATGCCGGATTCCGGATTTCCTGCTTCTTCGAGGGAACGACTGAACATTCCATTGGGTGATGGGTGAGTCACTCGGCTTTTTTTCTCGTGGAGGAATTCAATTCTGACGTGGTAAATGGAGGCAAGATGTGATACTTACGCGAGTAAACTGAGACGGAATTATGCGAGGCTTACCTGGAAAGAAAAACAAAGAATTGTTAAAATTAATTTTATGTGAAGAGGCAGATATGCATTTAATTTGTGTGTATTCAGAATTATGAAGGGGGGCACAGACTTAGTAAAAGTCCTGCTGCCATTTTTTTCAGGAGCTTACACCTGAAAGACCACAGATCTTGAAACTTTTAGTATAACAAGGAGGTACTGCAAGTTATTGCTTGCTTAATACAGGACCATGCTAGAAACTGAATCTTCATAAGTTCACATGGTTGTCTGTCTGTTGTTTCCCTAAAACCTGATTGAGTGGCATGTATATGGAAGCAATTTGATTCCATCAACGCATACTAATACAGGAAATGAAGCTCCTCTCGAAGCATGCTTAATCGCTCTCAACCTCCGCTTTGGTTAATGTCCATGCTTCTGCACAAACCTGAAGAGAGGAGTAGCAAATCAAAGCAGTCCAGCATCTGGTCAGCCGACCTCCAAGTCTGGCAGGAAAAAAATGGATTAATGAACAAGACTGGAAGGGCACTGGAAAGCCCCGAGTCTCACATACTTCTTTACCTGGCGCTACAGTCTGGGATGGATCTGCGCCTCAAACAACATGCCTCTCCAAATAGCCCACTCAAGCTGCTTCCAGCCACGTACATTCAACAGATCCCCTTCAAGCTCTGTGAGCCACCGGAGGCGTGGTCTTTCTATAACGCGTTGTCCCTTGGGTGGTTCCAATACAAAAGAATATGACAAGTTTTGCGGATGATGCATAGTTCGTGCATAGACGTTCATCGATTTGTTACCAAGTCATTCCGTTGGTAAATGTTAAAGCTACGAGTTACATTTTTGAATCAAACTCATTTAAAAGAACAGCACCGAGGGTCATGTAAAGGAGGCAAATGTGGCGTTCCAGATGTGCATAGTGTCCATTCGATCTACGTGACCTATCCATCTGAGACGTGAGATTCGAACTCGTTTAATCAGATCGACGTCGCTGTACAGCCCGTACAGTTCGTCACTCAGTCTCTTTTTCTACAAGCACCATTCGTACATACTCTCTCGACTGGAGACTAGTAAGTTAGGTTAGGTTATTGGTTCGACAGCTAAATCACGCTGACATCTAGTAATGCCGTGAGAAATGACCACAATTCACCTCAGCGTTACATAATGAATGCCTCCCGATGAAATAATAAAACTTTCAATTTCGTCGACGGGACCTTAAAAACAGACCGAGGTGACTTGAAATCTATTCCTAATTGGAGCCTTGTGATGCTTCTCAAATCCCTCGAAATGTCGCTCATCCTCTTTGGGAGTCAAAGCATTCGGGAGCACTACAAGTAGTTAACCTTGTCGCCCGGTATTGAGAGCCCTCTATCGGTTATTGCGGTTTAGCCACATATGCATTGCAGATAGTCTGAGGAAGTATTCATGGGTAAAGGAGCCTGCGATGAGACTACTTGCGTCCTTGGTTATTGCTTTCGGCGATGGTTGGGCCTCTCGACGGCACAACCTGAAATAGCATAGCTCTCCGAAACGTAGACAAACCAAGCCCGTGCTCTCTAACGTCTGTAAGAAATACGAACATAGCGACTAGGTCCTCTGCGATGTACGACTGGACTGTGAAGAAGACGAAGAGACTGCAGAGCCTTTCTTCTGGCACTGGCCTTTACTCGTATCAGATGGCAGCTTTTCGGTGTTGAGGTAAGAACTAATGATGTACGCTCCTCACCATAAAATCGCCTACTGGAATACCATGAAACTTCAGCAAACGTAGGCTATTTCCCAAGGAGACAGTTTTTGAGTCAGAGTCCTTCAACGAAGTGTTTAAGGAACCTCTGACAGAATTAAAGCATAAATGTTGGCAACCCTCACATCTACTGAAAAACCTGAAGAGACGAGGATGAAATCAATCATGCATCTGGTCAGCAGACATCCAGGTTAAGCCGTAAGATGATTTGGGTTTCGGGCACGACTTGAAAGGAACTGAAAGACCCTTGAGTCTTACAGTAGAGTGACAAGACTTGACTGACTGGAATAATCAGTGACTCAATTGACATGCATTCCAAGTCCACCTGCGCACCTAATCAATAATTGTAGTTCCAGCCGGTCCAACGACACTCTCAACTGCTCACCAGGCCACATCACCAAACGAACGGCTTCTTTCATATAAAAACAAAGGCTGCCCTTAGAATTCAAACCCAGTCGGAGAAGGTTAAAGAAAAGTGACGGAGACCAAGACGCCTAGTGTCTGCCAAAGTGCCATGGCTTCACTCAAGAGGGAAAAAATAGCTCGCCCAACACTAGTGGCTCCTGTGGAAGATAGGTTCAGGTGCACCTCGGATGGCAACTCCTTCGAATACAAAATTCGCCGGCACCTGAAGTGCGGAGGCTTTTTGCTTGAAACACCAGGTGTATTCCTCCGGTCTTTTTAAATTTGCGACCGTTCTTGTTTGTGCCTCAGGCCCTCCTGATGTCTGGTTAGAACGTGGTAAACTTGTTGTTTCTTTTCAAAGTGATGTGCAACGAAGCTAGACTGTGACTTCAAGAAGAACTTGGTCATCTCTACTCTAGACAGGAGCAGGGAAATAAAATATCAGTGTAAGACATTCTCGGCATTCGTCCAAACCAACCTCAATTAGAAGTCACTTCGCGCAGACACTGCCGATAGAGATAAGAAAAGCGCACGTGGATTAGCCCTTGATGATGCTCCACACTCCACGGTGGCTGGCGCCCGGCACTCAATAAACGTAAATCACGGCGGCCGTTAACGCCACCCAACGAAACCTGAACCGACTGCGGAATTTCTTTGGATTTTCTCCGCCATCAGCTCGACATCAAAACAAATTTTGATCTATTTCTGCCGTTTATGGATCGAAAGCGAGTGACGAATAATGTATGCTGATGGCACCCATAAAAGCCGGCAGACCGCGCACCTGGCTCAGGACGGCCCCAATGTGGGCCTCCGTCGGGCAAGTCCACCGCATCAATAGGCGGTTAACACAGAGTGTCTGATCAGCATGTTAAGACGGTCGGCTTATCTCGCTCAAATAAATCACCACTTCCCCCATGACCATGACCGGCACGGCGGTCTCGTAAATAGTTGCTTTCGAAAAACACTTTCATCTGGCACCGGACGCAGAGCACACGCCCTGCCCTGTGAGTTCCTGGCTGGCCGCACTTCCTGTGAGCGTTCGTCGGCTTCGAAGCTTACAAAGTTGCCTCCAAGAGCGATCTAATCGGACGCGAAAAATGGAAAATCCGATGACACCTGTCCATTGGCATTCACCACGGAACGCCAATGCCCAGGAGCCGTGCTTGTCATCCCAGAGCGCAGTCATCTCCGCGAGTGACGCAGATCTCCTCTCCCCAGGCGGGCATGTGTGTCGCGAGCCAAGCGCATTGTCAATGTCAATCGTCATTCCGCGGAAATTTGATGTGAATTATTGCGCGGCATACCGCAGCGGCCACCATCGGAGTGAGTGCATCATCGCTGGCCGTCCGTCGCCCGTTCCTCCTTAATTGCTGCCGTTTCTTGGTAATTTTTACCCACGAGCTGACTGATTTGCGAATGATGGCCAAATGAGATAGAAAATCTTGTTGTTGACTGAAACCTGTCGATGGATCGGCGCGCCGCCTCCAGGTACATCAAGCACACACTCGGTGTTCGGGTCGTTACTCGTAGCGTTATTACAGGTGAAAATTGAACGTGGTTTGGATACCTCATTTCTCCATTTGTCTAGTCTCGTCTCGATGGGAGGTACTCTGTGCATGAGGAAGGTTCCCGCCGGGCTGGTGCCAATGAGCGGCCATTTGGCGATGCACTTTTGGCAAGCCATCGGCCTCATCATCGATCCACCGCGCATCCGGATGGCAGAGACTTATGTGAAGTGGCGACGATACAAAGTGCTTGCATTTAATCGTCGACTCGCACTTGCACTTGAGATTCATCTTGAGTGGCCGTCCGATGGAGCGACGAGGAATTCAAGACACCTGATGGGCCCTAGTCGCGACGATGACGAACATCGGCGACTTAAGTGCCCGCGGTGGCAGTGAACTGAATTAAATCGCTTGGCAAAGGGAGTCGCTGGCAAACGCGCTGGCATTTCGTATTCCGCTTGGGTGAGAGGACTGTCGCAAAATGTGACATCGGTCGATCGGTGAATTTGAAAAGGATTCCGAGGTGTCAGCTGTCGCGTTAAATCAGAGAGAGTTGAGGTTTCTGTCGAGGCGATTGAATGTGACAGGAAGTGTGTGTGTGCTCAGTCGATTAACGAGTTTTTCGAGGAGAATGTGGATGGAAGAGGTGATGGTCTTGGACCTTATTGATCAATTAGAGCTTATGAATGAGCTGTGGCGCCAGATGTATAGAGTGACCTAGCCAGAGGTAACTTATGACCCACCCGCGAAGGGAACACATATCTTAGACTCAACTGAAGGCATTGGAGTCTCACAGGGTTGTGAGTGAATTTTGTATAAATGGCGCCCAAGAACCAGCTCAATTCCGTAGAGAGAGCTTCTTCTGCTTCTTTGATGTTCCGTGGTGGAACTGAGTTTCAATCAACATGCCTCATCAATCAGCTGACATTCTACCGGCTATCTCTAGTTCAGCGCGCCAAGTTGCTCCAGCGCCTTTTTCACTCTCGTGCGCCTGTCTAGGTTGCGTTGCGTTGACCCTTAGATCGAAAAGATGGCTGTTAATATCTTGGCTAACGTCGAGCGACTTATTAATGAGAAAGACTGCAGACTTTGCCTCTGCTCGAGGAGAGGCCGCTACAATCGCAAAGAAGTTGCGCAATGGTTTGATGCTTTTCGTCGTCTCTGCAGCGTATGGGAAAGTCGTTTTAGGGTAGACTCCAATGGGAGCAATGCATGTTAGTGGTGTTTCTTGCCCAAAATCTGTGTCCATGCGAGCAGTGGCCATGACGAGTAGGCTTCATCACCTGTCTTGGGTAACAAAGCAAGTTTTTTCAGAAGCGTCCAAGCCATGCCGAGCGGCTACCTTTCGTTGCATTACTTAGTTGCTGCAAGTAGAGCGGCAGAGTGGATCGTTGATCGCTTGAACAGTAAGCCCCGCCACCATCTTGGACCCATTTACTAAGAAGCCGAGTGAGGGTTGCTGGGGTATGTAGTATGAATAGCAATAGCCTGCCAGTTTACTGGCTAAGTCACACGAAGTGTCATGCTCTGGCAAAGTAGTCTCTTGAGCGTGGGTACGTCTCCGAAGTCCTTATCTTACAGTCGGTCTTGATCTATGAAGCTCAGTGATCGTACCCAAAATTAGGTCTTGATCACATTCTAGAATTGCTTAGCTGCTCTCAGGGTGGTGGCCCGTGGCGTTGTGGGTATGTGCGTCGACCTCGTGAGAGAACAATAGCACGCACAACACGAGTGGTTGTTGAGAAGCTAGGTCCTGGCCCCCTACGGGCTGTAGCGTCACCCATATTATTATTATTATTATTATTATCTGGTCTCAGGAAGGAACCTCATCCGGCTTGGTGTGCGAAACTGGACACTAGCACGTGGGTTGATGCCCAGGTCCACCTCGAAAGAAAAGTAAATTAGTCCCACAAGCTAGTAGACTTCTTGCCTTGCCACGCTATTTGAGGCAGCCATCAATATTTGAGGCAGTCAAATTTATTCTGAATGTCATGCACTTCTACACATTTCGAATTCTCCAAAAGTAATTGCGTCGTTCCTTTTAACACGATCCTCTAACCGACGAATGAATCATCATCAATCTGTTCAGCTAGTCAATTCAGTTCTCCCAAACAAGAACTTTCTTGTTCATTTGAAATCATATGTCGATTATATGGTAATTCACTGAACACAACGGAAACATAACTCACCTTTCTTTAACCCACAACATCACTGAACTTGGACTTGGAATGGTCATCGCCTTCGTGAGCGAAATAGTCGATGACGACAAAGTGGGGTTTTTTTTATTTGCTGTTACAAATCACACAGGGGCAGACACCAAAATTAGGAGAACTCGTTTCTCGCTGTAAGCCCACCCAACCAGCATTTCTCCTCTGAATTATAATTTAACCTTTAGGCGATGGATAGTCTGTTGCGCACCTTCGCAGATGGATGGAGGGGCACATGTGACACAGGATGGGCTTGTGAACTGAAAATAATTCGATCCACCTGGTCTATGCTGGCCAAATTGCTACCTCTGGTTCATTGGGACACTGGAGCCCGAAAAGGAGAAAGTCAACTAGTTTATGATACTCTCATTTGTTTTGCAAAATCAGCTCTTTCTTGGCTGCACACACAAAGCAGCGCAAAAGCTTAGAAATATTCACAAAGGTAGCAGAACAGGACCGCAAGTGCGGCTATCGAACGAGCAGGTCATTATGTGAGATTCTGGAACAGAGCGATGATGGACGCAAGAAGCTAGTGCACGTTTTTTATTTTCGAAAAATTGATACTTGTCATTGACCATCAGCTGAGGTACATGACTTTAGGAGGAAACTTTTTCCAGGGCTAGCCGGAACTAACTAACTGGGTCCTCTTAATCCCTTTTTTCAGGTTTAGAAAGATGTGAGCATTGTTGATGGGCACGAGAAAGATGTTCAGCTGTTCGTCCCTTAGAGGGGGCGCCAATTAAGACCAACGTGAGGCGTGCATTTGTGCCTCTAAACACTGATCTAACTTAATCATTGTCCAACATTTTGCAAAGGCTATGTAAGGCCTCAGACCTGGTCATTCATTGCAAATCAATGTCAGGACATGGTTGTCACCGATACACCATTAAGCAGTCCACACTGACGTGAGAAAATCGGGTTGCTTGCCGAGCTCTGGCTTCGAAACGGATGTTCTGATTTAGATTATGGATGATGAATTTGGTACACTGATTAATTATGTTTTACATGAGTACATATGAAGCTTGACATTAAGTAGATAACCGATCGTTTTTTGTGAACGTTCACTACAAGGAGTTATCAGCGAAATAACAAACAGTACGCTTTTAGCGGTCCACGAATTCAATTTTCCGATATTGTGCCCAACCACTAGAAGTCAATGATGGCGGAATTGAATGCAAAAAAATGAAAGATCCCAAGGACCAGCAACAGTGGGATATTCCGGCACTTGGCATGCTTCTACAGGCGAGGAAAATTATAGGTCATCACACAAAATATAGACATACGCTCAATTGAAGCAAATCGTCATTAATCCTCACCAACATCTGGATTTTATCCAGCTGGAATCAGAACTTTCACAGCCAATGCACGACGTTTCGTTTGATAAGTCTGTCACTTCTCAAATTTCACGCGCTGCCACTTTTAGCGCAACTCTGCCCTCGTCAACCGTCATTTACCGGACTGTTCCTAGATTTGCATTTCGCAGGCACACCTCGTGAATTTTAGCTTACCCCCCAAACGAGCCTCCTATCCAACTGTGCCTCCGAAACTTTCTTCTCAATTGAGCAATCGCTAAGCCGCCGCATGCGACTTAATCAATCTCCCTGCAACCCAAGTCACTGCCAACATTCGAACCCACTCGCAAATTGAAATGTCTTCCCGCGGGCCAAGTGTTACGTTCGTTTAATGGCCAGCACTCAAGGATTCTTAATTAAAACATGACAGCCAAAGCGAAATGTCCCATTACAAGCGCTAAGCACCCGTACCGACAAATTAAATCGCTGCTCTTTATGTGATTAAGTCCAATTACCTGCTGGGTTTTAATTGCCCCAGCAGCCGTACGTCCGCTCGATTCTACTTTTACTTTCTTGTGCGCGCACATTGTCTGTGCTTTGACGTCGTCGCGGATGTCTAGACGGAGAGTGTAACAATGGCAACTAATTCTGATTGTATTCCATATTCGTCGAAACAATCAAATGCATCACCGCCACCCAGCCAAGCGAGAGCGAAATTTGACATGAACCGAGAACATGCACCGACTCGGCTTTTTCTCATAGGAAAATCGAGCCGAAACGCAGACAAAAACAAACTCGAGGCTTGCCTCAGAGGCTGTGCGGGTCTCCTAAGCCGCTCTAATGTTGCGTGAAATGACTGCTGATTTTTCTATTAAGCAATTCCATCGGAATGGGAGCAAGACAAAAAACAAAATCCATTACCACTGTCTGAGGTCTGGCGCTGCCTGAGACTGGGTTTTGTGTGCGTGTGTCGTTTCTCTGTGTGTTCGCTCGCTTGATTTCACATGATTTGTGTGAATTAAAATTGGGTGGTAGGAAAACACGCATTTCATCAAATTGAGAAATATCCACACCACCGTGGTGCTGCTGTAATTCAAGGGGGCACTGTAGCCGATTGCATTTAAACTACTTGTGATTTATCGGGAAAACGCGATTAGTTCCCCGGCTGCTGATGAGTTGAGCAATTAGTTCGGTTCTCTTGAGGTGACCACCGTCCCGAAGTGGGTGAGTGGTTGTTAGACTAATTAAATCCAAGAAAAACAACACCAGTCATCAATTCAATTTCACTTTGAAAACAAACGAAAAATCGAAGACGAATCGAGGCACAATTGCAACATTCGAGGTTCGCCGGCCAACTCTTTTGTCTGACGCTGCTGCTGGGCTGCTTACAAATCTGTGTTGTGTGCTTACGCGAGAGAGGTACTTTCAATTTTCTTTCACTTGACAAGTGATTTGTTGTCTCGTTCGATATGAAGCGGCCATTCATCGTCAATCAATTGGTTTTTGATTGATTTTGATCGGCCGACGGTGCGCGTAACACGCAAGAGCGACGTGCTCGTCGAGTTTGTCTTCTAGCTGTTGAGCTCCGTCATTCGTTGACGTTGAGGGTGCGAGTGCAAATACAAAAGTTCAATTGGGAAATAACGTGTGTAGCTGTGTGGTGTGGATCAAGTTGGAATGCAAATTCAAACAGAAAACGATTGCCCGTGGATTCCATCGATATCCCCGACTTCATGAATTGCACAATTAAAATATCAGGTTTTGCAATTAAGAATTATTAAAAAATATTTGCTGCATAATTATCAAATTTACCCGCAGCCACGTCGAAATGTCAACGGTCCTGTTTTTTTTCGCGTTTTATCTCCGATCGGATGGTGGGCGCATAAAATACAAGTTCTAAAATCGGAGTCTGCGAAATAAAAGTGACGGCATTTGAATTATCCACTCGTTGGGGTAACAAAGGCAAGCTATACCCTCCCATGGGATCCAATTAGAACTGCAGACCGGTGCAAGAGGTCCAAAGTTGGCGCCAATTCGTTGGAATTTTATGGCGGTCTTCTGGAGTCTGAGCGAAATTCAGGTTCTGGGACGTTGGAAATTTTTCTGAGAGGATCTCCGCGCAAACCGGCTGCAGGGGGATCTGGTTTCAATAAGACGGACACTGATTCATTAATAAAATACACTTTCGATTGAGAACATGAGGGTACAGCAGGCCGCCAGTAGAGCCAGTAGCGCCATAATCAGGATTACAGGTGAACTCCTTCTACAAGTTAATCATGCCCCATGGATGCTACAAGCTTTACAAGTGGCGTCATCTGTCAAGCATATTTGACATTCGTGTACTAGACAGCTGCAGTATACAAACGAGACATGAAGAGTGTGGAGTGATGGAGAGATCTAATTCGCATGAACGTAAAGTAATTATGTCAATTTTCTTAGTAATAATCGGTCGGTGGTCTTAGCTCAGCGTGAATTTCGACGTCGTTTCCCTCATCTTGTCGGATCAATTGAGCAAACATTCCATCGCTTAGCCACCCAACTCCAGCAGACTGGAACCACAGGAGACAATGCCATCCGTTGCAGTCACTGGACTGGTGCTTCGGATGTGGCTCCCAATTTCGCGTAACATCAACACGACGACGACGGTCCACGCAATTGGGCATCACGGATCTTACAGAGAATTTTAGTAAAAAATTTAAGCTAGGTTAGGTCAAGTTTATGAAAAAGAGTGTGATGATTGAACATCACTTCCACTTGGAGGACAAAGGGTCCATTGTGAATCCCATCACTTGTGAGTACCCATTCTGTTAACCTGTCCCATCACCTTGCCGCTGAAACCACCCCGTGCTCTCTATGAATATTAGAAGACCGATCCCGACTTGCTAGATCCGCAGTCTCTGTGAAGAATCTATGACCCAGCGAAGTTAGGGACCAGTTTTGGAGAGCTGCGCAGTAGCAGAGCAGATTTTGGATCGTCACGATTTCTTTCTCGTCGTCGTTGCTACAGCAGAGATCACTGGGTTCCTGGTTACATTTCCGAAGCATTGTTCCGATGGGACAGTGTCCTGTGATCACTCTGACCACCATAATGATCTAGTTTCGGTCCAACGCCAGGTATTTCCTTGTTTTTCCGTTTTCAAGTTCCTGCCAAGAAAACTTGCAAACCAAGGCCAAGAAAATGTGGTTTCCGTATTTCATTGTGTCATGTATGATCCGGTATAATGCATTGATCGGTGGTTGCAGTGACGTGTCCCCATGTCCATTTCAGACCCTTGTCTGGCCAATTCGTCCGCTCTTTCGTTCACTGCGATTGAGCTGTGAACCGGGACCCGGTAGAATATGACCTTGTGGTGTCTGATAGACCTCAGTGAGTGGCTACATTTCACTATAGCCTCTGATCTTATTGTACAGGATCCTACTGAAAGAGTGGAAGACCTACGCAGGCTCCCCTACAAAGTGCACCTCCTGGTCTCCAGTCGCGTGTGAATTACTGTCAAGCCATCCTCAATCTAAAGAACGGGAAGGAACTGCAGATCGCCCGATTAAACCATCCCAAACGTATTTCTTTGGACCAACTTGAAGTCTTGTGCTAACATCAACAGGAAACAGATAATCGCAGCCCATAAGGAGACTATTCGACAGGAATGCCAAGAGTTGTCACCAGTAATCTTGCGAAAAGCCGTGTCAAATGCCATAACATCGGCACAACTGTGTATCAACATTCGCAGAAGTCTCTTGGTGGATATGATCTTAAAAGACAAAAGGTCCAAACAAAGATTGCCATCACTCTTTATCGACTTCGAGGAGACGATCGACAGCTTGAACAGAGATGCTATTTGGCTATCCCTGTGCAGGAGATGCATATCACGTACGAAGGCGGTATGTGTCATGGTAACGTCTCAGAAGAATCCGATGTCTAAAGTGTTGTACGTCAAGGATGCCTACTGTCACCACTATTATTCTTGCAGCGAAATTCGATTGACTAGGACGACTTACCTAAGGCGCCAAATTCACATTGACGACGTGTGCTTGCTGTCACTTCGGCAATGGAGCTTGGGTGAATCACAATCTTGAAGCTCAAGAAGGCTAGGTAGAGCTAAAAATAATAACAGCTCAAAAGCCCGCAGGCCCGTAGCGTTATGAATATATTCGTCGACACCAGCACACTTGAACCTCAATGTCTAGGTTCGAGCCCTGGTAACGACAAAAAAAACTGTTCTCGATCCCACCGTTTTCGATCCGCTGACAACGCTTAAAGAGTATTCTTTTCTAGAAAAAGCTTCGCAAACTTGGCCGTTCGACGTAGGAATAAAATATGAGGTGGCACCCATTTGTGAGAGATCAACAGTACGCACAACACGAGTGGTTGCTCAGAAGCTAAGCCCTGACCCTCTACGGGCTGTAGCGTCACCTAAAATTATTCCTTTAAAGACCACCTGCCACGTGCACCTGCCGAAGCACCTCGAATACTAGCGCCCCGCTTACCATTGCCGGACAGGAAGTCGATAATGTTGACAACTTTCTGTAACGAGGAAGTATGGCGTCGATTGACCGCTGTGGCACGGATTTAGATGTAAGCAGCAGGGGAGGGAAGGATAAAACTGCGCTTGAAATGCTATATGCAACCTGGAGCGACAACTGTTCCGCTGCTTTATGGGTGCAGTACCTGGAAGTGGGAAACCATTTACACACGAAGGCTGCAAGTCGTCGGAAGTAAATGCTTACGGGTCATCTTGAGGATCTTCTTCTTCCAAGCCGTATCTCAAGCCATACCAGATGAGATGAGAGTGGCAGAGAACACACTTTACTACGTGAATGTAATGGAATTCGGTAAGCCAAGTCGGTAGACTAGTGGGACATCATCTGGGCAAACATGGCGCAGAGCAGTCGAAGGCAATCAAGCGGCTTAGAGGCCGTTGCAGAGATTTGCAGACGATGTTTATTATTGCCGGCGGCGGTGATTGCTGAAGGACTTGGCATAAGCAAGCAGACGGTGTCGAGCATAAAGAAGAACGGCAATCAGACGTTCACCCCTTTGCCCTCCAAAACCTATTCATCACTCAAAATCATATTTTTGAGCCTTGGCCTTTTACCAGTTGAGTAAGAAAGTAGTTCATGAAGAAAATTGGAGGATTAACTTTGCGCCGCTTAGTCCTTGAAAGATCTTCCACCAGCAAATCAACCACAATTCCGATGTCAATCTGACGCGCTGTCCGAGTCACCATTCATCGACTCTACTTCCCCAAGGCTGATCAATGACACCCCAGCTATTCACCGAAGAGATCGCCGAAATCCCCATTACTCACGCGGCCAAAGATGCCAACCCATTCATCCGAGCGGCAAGCTCACCGCTCATTCGTTACGTCAGCTGGTGATTGTGTCTAGGCGAGCGTAACACAAGATCGCCTCCTGCTCATACTAATGACCGGACAAGCGTAGCGTCTAATCTCGCCAGTATCACTGCATGATGAATGCGAATGCTGATCCCCACAAGTTGTTGCACGAAAATTCGGCTGGCAGCGATTAGCATTCCACGTCGAACAGCCGAAGTGCAGCGCTGTGACATCCTCGTTCGGTTCTCTCGGTTAAGCGACTCGGCCTTCGCCAAGATAAATTGCCTAATCGGCTGGCGTTGGGGATTTTTCGGCACTATCGACCGTAGTCTTCCTCATGGTGATAAGAGAGCGCGGCCGCGTGCAGCGACTCGCCGCTGCCAGTTAGCATTCAGAGCGTCTCTCGAGACGGGATGCGTCATATGATGAATTTGAATTGGACGTCTTTACGCAACGATCTGGCGGTTTTGTTTTGTTTTCTTTCGAATTCAACGCGTGTAGACAGCATAGACAAATAGTCGCTTTTTATGTAATTAAACTATTTACGAGCGAGCAATACACAAGCAGGCGGCGCAAGAGTGAACTGGAACAGCACGGCGTGGCGCGGTGGCTGTCACCTCGAATGGGTGGCTTGGGTGTCGAAATGTTCTACTTAGCGATCGATAGCCTTCAACTTGTTTGGGTTAGATGAGAAGCAAACAAGAAGAGTGAAACCGAAAACCGCTCTGGTCACCAAAGGGAATGGCGTGCGTGTGTGCAAAAGTGGAACAGATGCCAGATGCACCTATGACATCGTTTTGAGAGTGAATTGCCCACGGATTGGATTACAATTTCGTGTTCCACTGTGCGGCGGCCATTTGAGATCACTGAGAGAGATCACATGCGGAGCCGAACATTGGAATCCACTTAATGACCTCTGAATCGGAGAGACCAAGCGTTTTGAAGCCGCAGTGCAGCGAGTGTCAGATGTGACACACTTGTGATATGTCACACGGCCCTGGGTCGGCGTTGGTTAATTCTTTTCGAATCGGCGTGCGAGCATGACTCTTTGGAAGAAAGTCGAGAGGAACCGCCGCGATGTCGTAAAGTGACTCGTGTGGTTTGATGGTTGCGTGATCGAAAGCTTGTGGTGCGTAATGCACCTCTGACCCGCGCGTATTTTATGGGCAGCTTGTCATATCCGTCGTGCTGTTTTTTTCTTGTTTTAATGACCCTTGTAACGAGTCTTGACTAACGAGCAGCTGTGGGAACTGGCCATGGTCTGACCAGGACTCCACAGAGTCTTGACTTCTCGGCCTGTACTGGTTTCACAGGTCATTAGAGAAATCAGCGGAAGCTGAGGTGATCACCTCAAGTGTGTCGCCATTGCCGCCCTGATGCAGATTATGGAGTCAAGGGAGTCCCTTTGAAATGGATCCTAGTCCATTCGAAGCCACCAATGTCTGACAAATTACTACCCACCAACGAAAGAGAATGTGCGTTACATGTTGCCAAACCACCAGTGGCCACCGACTGATGAAGAGATCATGACGAAACAAGAAAGATTCGATAATCTCACCATCAGTCAAAGGTTGATGAATTGCCTTGAGGATCGGCGAAAACACAACGCCGCGGGAGCGAGATGGTTGTCTACCGGCGCGGCTTCCATACCAGTTTTCGTGCCGATGTGTTCAGTAGCCAGTCGGGTACATTCGATGCCAATCAAACTGATAAGCACGCACAGAGATAAGTGAATGAAAAAGGTTGAAGTGGAGAGAAGAAAAGCCCAGATGTCTGTTTGGACATCCGGTAAGTGGTCTGACAGCAAGCACTTAGCGAGAGGTGGCACACTTGTCAGCCCTTGTGAATGAGGACTTGCCTTTGATGGACAGATGTCTTTGATCGATGAGTGTTGGGGGGGAGGAGCATCAAGCTCGAGTACAAATCGGACTAAAGTAGGCAAGAAGTTGGAAAGTCTGTTGGTAACCCAGTTGGCATCAGACAGTGAAGAGAACTTGCCTGCTTAGCAACCTCAAAGACACCCAGTCGCCGTTCAACAAGTCAGTCAGTTCGATAAGAGCCTCTGCAGTCCTCGGGTAGAGACTGTAGGTTTTGACTTGTTTCCTGATTTTGCTGAGGAAATATCGATGACCAGTAGGAGTTTATATTCTAGACGCACCATCGGGAGCAACATTTGATTAAATTGCAAAACTTTCAGTTCCATCATCGCCCAGGCTTTAATAATAATAACATGGGTGGAGCTACAGCCCATAAAGGGCCTGGGTCCAGGCTTTAGTGTAACTCTAATGACTGCTGACTTTGACGCTCCTACCCAACTGCTGTGTATCATCGAGGGACAGCCATCCGAGGCGCTGTCGATCTATGCAGATGGAAAGCAATGATAATCTACTTGGTGGCGGTACATGCTAGAGTCAAAGGGAATGATTGGGCATTAAATCAATTTATGGCCATTCCATCGCACAGCTTCAAGCACGTATAAAGGTTGAAGCCTTTGGAAGAGCTAACAAGCAGTGGCTGAGCATGGACATTGAATCAATAGTGTGGTGTGATTACAGTAGCTAGCACAGAACACCAAAAGAAAGCACTGACAACAGTCTGTTTTAGACCGATGGCGATCCTACTCTACTCTGGTGTGTACGCATAACGTCTAGACATGCTTCACAGGGACCATTGTAGACGCTGTCGAGTTGAAGTCGAAATCTGGCCCCTCCGACATTGACTATGCGACGGGAAGGAGATGGCATTTCAAGCAAAGAAGTGGATGATATTGGAGATTCAAAGTGCTGTGCAAAGTAGTTGAGACAAACACTTTCATGAACATAACTTAAGCACCAACCCAAAATTATGGTTTTTTTTTTTTGGGTTTGTACCTCTGACGGTCCTGGAAGTTTGAAGCCCGTAGAAGGTATGATAAATAGCTCCAAATATGCAGACGTTTTGACCCACATTCTCCTTCCTGCTATTCGAAGGAGACTTCCGATCGAAAATGCCATTTTGCAGCAGGCTCTCGCTCCATGGAACTCCTGAAGCAGTTCTTCACGGAGGATAATATAAATGTTCCGGAATGGCACGGCAACTCTCCAACCTCAGCCATTATTAAGACCAGGCTCAGCAAAAAAAATAAGCTAATTTCAGCAATTATGGTTCCACGCCTACGGTGGCTGGGCCATGTAGAGCGTATGGACAACTTAGCTGCGGCCGAAGAATCATTGAATCCGAACCTGTGGGGCAATGCAACAGAGGAAGCCCGCGCTTAAGGTGGCGCACCTAAGTGGAGAAGGACCTCAACCAACTTGGTGGGAGAAACTGAAGACAGCTAGCCAGAGATCGCGCTAGGTGGAGAAGCTTGTTGGTAGAAGCCCAGGTCCGTGGTGGACTGTACCGCCCCACAGAGAAGGACATGGGTCCATCCATGACGAACAACTCAAAAATATATGGGAAACATCAATATCCTTAGTTCCCAACAGGGTAGAAGACCTTATTAATGAATCAAGACCAAATTTATGTAACTTTTGCATAACTAGAGGGACCACTTCTAAAGACCAACCATTTTTATAAAACGTCATGACCGAACCAGAAGACAAACCACCATTTAAGCAGACTCATTGTTATACCATCTGTCCAAGCGATGTTTAACTGATGTGTCCTTTGAACAACAGCACTTGAATTCCTTCGAAAGGGTTTTTTAAGAACCAAGAAGGAGCTGTGAAGCATGCCAGACAAATTGGGTAAGGCCACGCGGTGAACGAATAACAATAGATTGGCTAGACTGAGCTGAACGACCGATCGATTAGCCGACTAAGCTACTCGAGGAGTAGGCGACTTGAAGACTGGAAGACTGGAAGACTGGAAGACTGGACGACTGGAAGGCTGGAAGACTGGAAGACTGGAAGACTGGAAGACTGGAAGACTTGAAGACTTGAAGACTCAAAGACTTGAGGACTGAGTGCATGAACTTTAATAAATTCTGAAATTTTTTAGTTTGTTCATTGAGTCGGTATCCAACAGAAATGTTCAAACAAACGCTGTGCTCGACCAAAAATGGACCTCATGCACCTCCGTCGAGGAACAGTATCATTCATCGTACTTCATCGAATGTCTCTCTATCGCAATGCTCAACTTCGTCCTGTCACTCATTGGACGGCTTTTGAGACGGAAAGCAGATGGATTTAATGGTGCTCATCTAGACCAACGATCTGCGTCCATACGGTGCTTGAGAGAACTGACCAATTCTGTAAAGCCGCAGGTCTTACATTTGTAGCCTTATCGATCATCTTGGGAAATTTCCTCTTTCTTCGGACTCGATTCGAGAGATTGCTACAGAGGATAGTACTTTAAGAAGAGTCCCTCAAAGGGAATGACTCGCGATCACTTGCTCAGTCAGTTTTGATGGCGATCTGTGTAGCGTCGTACTGCCTGATTACGTAGTTAGCCATCGAAAGCAGAAGGCAGAGGATCATCACACGGTCCCAGAGTCTAGCTATGACAGCAACGTTGCATGTAAGGGCAGCCATTGGAAGGTATTTCCCCATAGGGATGGGCATCACAGTCTGTCCAAATGGAGCACCCGCTGAGTCTACGGCCTAACCTAATATAAGGGCAGCCTTAATGCTGCCATCTCGACTTGATGCAAAAATCAGTCGACGACAAGCTAAGGACTGCTGCTGACTGGCTTCTACAATCGATGTGGTAGGAGGTGGATATCTGAAGGAGCCACCGCTTCCGAACTGAGTAGTCTTCGATTGGGTACAGAGAGCTACACATAGCGCCTCCCTGCTGAACGACCTCTGGTACAAAACTGACATTCTGGCCCCGATCCGATGGCTTCATTTCGAACGAAGTTGCTGTTGTCTTGGTCAACAGCTTAAGACTGTCATGGTTCCATGGTTTTACACCAGACATCCACATTTTTGCCGTGAATTTAACTTAATCCACCTCAAATACTCGTCACCATAAACATCACCCTCACTCTCCAGCTTACGACAGATTGTTAGTCTAGACACCTCGTCATGGCGGATGTGCCAATAGGAGTTACCACAAGCCATGACCCAATGATTTTCTGCACCTCTTAACGAGCTGCTCGTCGCCTGGCACCTAATGAAGATCGCACACACACAGCCGAGGTCAGCCGCTGGCCTGGAGTGAGAAAATGTGCCGAAAATTCACCCGCCATTAATTTTTTTGCAACAATGCCAGTTTCAGCTTCAGCAACTCTGCAGCTTCCTCTCTCTCCCTCGCACAAGAATAATGTTCTGGCCATTAGTCATGGTCATTCTGGCTTCTCCGCTTTCGAAACGTTCCATCAGCACGCGCACATGCCGCATGCCAGCGTTTAGTCAAAACATGGTTAGTGCCCCAAAACAACAAAACGGCTCGTACGATAAGATCACAACCCAATTGACCTTGGCTCGCATGCAGCCTCATCGCTGGCAAGGCACCCACCGCCTCGACTCGCAGCCAAACCGCAGACCGACCGACGAAAAAAGTGAAAGAAAACAAAATTATGAATAATGGAAAAAGAAAATCACTCCGACTGATGTACACCGATGTACACCGCACACAAGGGGGGCTACCCGTCACGGGCACTTTCTTCTTGTTCGGCGGCCGCGGCGGCGCTGCGACTCTTGTCATCGCCCCTGTTGTCTTCGGCATGTGGAATTAATTCAACGAAAATGTGTGTGCTTTGTGACCCATCACGTTGCCATAATCGAAATATTCATCATGGCGCACGGGCTTCCACTCAATGGCTTCCCACCCACCCACCGGCGGCGGCTTCTTCATTTCCCATCGAACACCCACGGTCGGTGTTGGAGGTGACGGATGGACAAGTGTAGCAGCGCCGGGGCGATTCCTTTGCGTAGACGGGTTGCAGCTAGCGCCGCGACCGAGGCGGAGGTGTGGTTGAACTTGCGATGATATTGTACACTCGACCGGAGATTATAAAATATTTTAACGAGGCTGGTTGCGATTGTTTTTCTCTCATTAATATTCAAACATGTGTTTTGTTGTATCACCAACCGTTCCTCGCGCGCCTCGTTCACTCTCACTTTCGACGACAGCGGGCGTCGGGCAAGTGGCCGCCGATTGTGTGCTGGGAGCGGCGGCGACACAGAAGAAATTGTTGTTAATTTTCTTTTCATTTGTTGCTGAGGAACTGTACTCTCGTTTTTTTGGTTTGTTGTTTTCCATGCAAGCGGAGGCCTGTGTGATTTCATTTTCATTGAGGCGTTAAGCGCGGCAGAGGCTGATGATTTCTCTCAGAGGGTGTGTGTGAGAAAGAGATGAGAAAAGAAACAGCAAACAGCAGTCAGATGTGGACTTAGATGAGGCCTGAGATTGATTAATTAATGGGTTCAATGGCACGGTGCACTCTTCGCTGCGGCGGCGGTGAGGGCGGCCCGGGAGGTAATGAGATGCAGCGCAGCGAGTTGCATGGCCCCGAGTGGAAATTAGTCCGAAGTGCGAAGTGCGAATATGCTGAAGATGTTGCAAGTGAAACTGGTTGGCTGCGGATGGTAGGTGGCCATAATTGCAGCTGCAGCTGCTTGTTCTTGCGAAGGACCAAGTGGACTGGGAATTAATGCATGCTGCCCGGAGGGCAGTTGAATAAGTGTGATCGGACAGCCTCGGTGGTTCTGCTGCGGATCAGAAGATGGGCTCGATCCACTTGCGTTGGCTGACGCCTGGTGGCTAGACAGAGGATGACTCGGCGATGTAATCTGGTTTGACGGGGAGTTGGGATTTATTTCTATTTTCATAGATGTTCGAGAGGAGCAGGCAAGTTTGCAGATCTGAGATCCGTGAGTCGTTTAATCAGTCTCAAGACAACGGATGAGGATCACAATCGTCCCCTTGCGAATTGCAAAGCGTGATATATGGCAAATGCACCTTCACCCAGAATTTGTTCATTCTTCAGAAAAAACACAAGCAACTTGCAAACGTGTATAAAATCTAGTTTGATTTCATAAATCAGTGCCCGCCATTTAGTTTCAAGTATCATTCTATGCAAATATTAACCACTTCCAAGTGGCCCCTGAAGGAAGTCCAATTTTTAGCCGCATTTTCAAGCATTTTGGATGACTTTTTGCCTAAGACACGTGTAATGTTGCCCCCCGAGGCTGCAATTGACATCGGCTTATCGACATCGACAATGGGTTTGCCAAAATCACACGGCGCAATCAGCTGTCAGTGTCACATGCAAACTGCCTTCAGCTCGTGACCAAGGAAGTTTCTTGATGTCCCACACGATTGAAGTCGCTGACTAATGCGACTAAAGATGTGATATCTCTTCTTTGTATAGCCCTACAGTACAGACCAATGAAAGATACGAGCGAAGCGGGACGAACAGAGTGCCATTCGAGCTGGGCACGTGGCTGGAAACTGCTCCCCAGGCACAATGGTCTTGCGGTGGGGATGCGATTCCCCAGAAATTTCCCTTGAATGTGAGCGGAAAGATGAATCAGCGGAAAGGTTTCCTTTGAAAAGAAATTGTCATGACCATCTTGCCGGGGGAGCGGCGGGGCATTGAAACATGCTTCGGTCGGTTCGAACGCATACTTGATGACATTTGGGATTGTCCTTCTATTTTGACCAAGGTCTGCAGAGGGTCATGATTTGGTCCGATTAGGATCTGGGACATTCTACTCAGCTAAAGCCTCAAATCTGCATTCTTCCACTAGTACAAGCAATATGGAATGAGGTCAGTCTCCACTTCACTGCAAGTTGGTTGAAGGCCTTAACTTAAACGCGGACTCTCTCCTCTGCATTGTCCTTCAGACCTGAAAGATGAACACTCTTCTGTTCTTCCGTCCAGTGCATGGTGTCCATGCGACTCTACAGGGTGGGCCAAGTAAAGGGTGGTTAAATTTTAAGGGCCGATGTTGAATGTGAACCACACCTAAACGTCAAGTTTCTTTCTGCATTTCATTTGACATTTCTTAATTTCAGAGCCATGAAAACATACACAATCCAGCAACACGTTAATGGTATTCAGGCTTTTTTTGAAAATGGGTGTTCAAATCAATCAGCACGATATGCATGTGCACTCCGTGATTTTTTCGGTCAATTTAATCTTCCAAATGTGCGTAAAATCGGAAGAATCGTGCAAAAATTTGAGCAAACCGGATCTGTAGGAGATGTGAAAACACCGGTGCATGCTCGTGCAGAAAATACTGCTGCTGTTCGCAATAGTGTGGCTGAAGAGGCGTCCACCTCAACTCGTCGTCGTGTCCAACAATTGAACCTCTCACGCTCGTCCTTGATGAACATTATGCATAAATACTTGCATTGACACGTTTAGAAAGTGCAATTGACTCAAGAACTAAAGCCTCTTGACCATTTCAAGCGTCGTCAGAACGGTGGCAAGAAATGGCAACAGTGGATGATCAATTTTTGAAGAATATCATCTTCGCTGATGAGGCACATTTCCACCTCAGTGGATTCGTCAATAAGCAGAATTGACTCGTTTCAAGCGCAGAATTACTCTTGCCAATCGCTGTTTCTTTGGGCTCAAGAGGCAATTGAGTAACAGAGCCATCTCTCGAAACACCAAACTGACCTTGTAGAAAACCCTGATCATCCCAGTCCTGCTCTATGGCGCAGAGACATGGACGCTATTGAAAGCGGATGAAGAAGCTCTTGGTTGTTTTGAGAGAAAAGTTCTGCGTACGATCTTTGGTCCTGTTTGCGTTGATGGCGTTTGGAGGAGAAGGTTCAGTCACGAACTGTACGGGCTGTACAGCGGCATGCACCTAGTTAAGCGTCTTCGGATCCAACGCTTAGGATGGCTAGGTCATGTAGAGCGGATGGACACCACAGCTCCGGCCCGAAGAGTCTTCGACACCGAGCCATTGGGACAGCGCAACAGAGGACGTCCTCGCACGAGATGGCGCACACAAGTGGAAAAGGACCTCAACCAACTTGGTGTGCGCAACTGGAGGCAGCTGGCGAAAGATCGTGCTGGCTGGAGAGGCATGTTGGTTGAGGCCCAGGTCCACCCTGAACTGTAACGCCAATCAAAAAAGAAGAAGAATTGCCGCATTTGGGCGAATGACAATCCAAGAGTGATTGTCGAAAAAACAATGTACCCACAAAGAGTGACTGTTTGGTGCGGTTTATGGGCATCATCGGACAGAATTTTTTTCCAAAATGTGGCCGGTCAGGCAGTTACTGTGAATGGTTTTCGCTATCGCGAAATGATAACAACCTTTTTATGGACCGAATTGGAAGATATGAATGTGGACGATACGTGGTTTCGACAGGACGGCGCCACTTGCAAAACATCTAACGAAACAATGGCTCTTTTGTGCGACAAATTCAATGGCCGTGTTATCTCACGTGGTGGCGATGTCAATTGTCCGCCAAGATCATGTGATTCGATTGGATCGATGGATGTTTTTCTTTGGGGTTATTTGAAAGAAAAGGTGTACGTCGATAAGCCAGCAACAATTCAATTGCTGAAGGATGAGATAATTCGGCACATTAACGGCATAGAACCTCAATTATGCTTCAGCGTCATCGAAAATGTGGATCATCGGATGGACTGTGTGCCGCCGAGATCGCGGCTGCCATTTGGCCGATATTTTGTTCCGTAAATAATTGAACCATACCAATATAATTATAATAAAAAGAAATGACAATAATTTCCTAAGTAATTTGTGTCTTATTCAAAATCAACATCGGTTCTCAAAATTTAGAACGTCGCTTCTCGGCTGGCTTTGTAGTAGAGTTCGCTTACCCCAATTTTCAAAGATCTTGTTGATGGTTTCAGACTGTAACTCATTGCTTGGATGATATTGGCTTCAAGTCATTAAGTTGGATTAATAAGGATTTTTGGCATAACATCGGTGTCGTCCACGGTTCCCCACAAAAACGAGACAAATAGCAGCTTCGATTCGTCCAATTGATGTCGCCAAGCTGAATTTGATGAGCTTTGAATTTGACTGACTCTGACGTAAACCAGAGACCGTCCAAATCTATGTCTTCAAAAATATCGGTTCACATGACTGTGCTACTTCCACCGTTGACGGAAATGTTGTTCCCAGCCTCATTTTCGAAAAAGAATTGGGCCAATTAATTGAGTCCCACACTCTCGGCCACAGCAGCTATGTACATTCTCATCTGTGCGCACCGTACAAAGACGGGGACAATGAGTGTTGTCCACTAGCACACCAGTCGCATTAGTTTTTTCCACAAACTTGCGTAGATCAGATGCGGTGGGTACTTCATTTCGGCCAAAAAAATCATTTAAAAAAGAACCACTGCTTGTGCTTCACAGCACTCACTTTGGAAGTAGGTTCGCAATATTTTCGAACGCAAAGCTAATCAATTTGTTTCACGGAGGTATGGCTTTCTGTCAAGATTTCTAGTAAGAAACAGCTGTCCGTGTCAAAATAACGTGTGATTTCAAGAATGGATGGTAGAACCAACTTCTACTCCAGATGCCCGGGTAGCAAGCTCAAAAATTTTTCTCTCGAAGTTGCTGAGGGCTCCTTCATCCGAGAGTCAGGTTAAGCCGCAACGGAGACATTTAATAATCAAGCCAACTAATGTGTGGCCAGTATGATGCTTCACCAAAGTTCGCAGTTGAACACTGGGAACAAACTTGGAGACTTGAACACATATTCTGACAATGGGTGCTAAAAGCAGCGATAATCACTGAAGCGACTGCCTTGGTGGCCATTTTTGACTGTGTTCTCGACTATTATCCATTAACCAGGATTGTAGTCACACCCTACCTTGGTGTAGGGCCAGCTTGATTTTCAGTATTCAACCGCACCAATGGCAAACGCGTCTCTTCTCTTCTCTCGATCACTATGTTGTGGGTTCATCGGCCAACAAAAATGCTCAAGAGGACTACCACATGACCGTCTCAGGAACTAAAGAGTGTAAAATCAAGAAAAGTGGCTTATGAACCTGGTGATGGCATTCGAACAGCCATGGATTGAGCAAATTTCAGCCGCCTGCTGTAGATCCTCGAGATATTCAGGCTGCCCTTTGAACATTCCAGCAATTTGTTTTAGTCGAACAACCGATTAACCACAAGAACCCACAGAAGCTGATGGCATCCACAATCCCAAGCGACCTCATCGCAACTAGCCCTAAGGACACAGGTAATTCCGATTACAAAAGCACCCACTGAGACGTCATGTATTTCATTAGGACCCAACCAGATTGCACCATCAGGCAAAGTACAAATGCCCAATCGAATCGAGTGCAATCAAGCCCTCCAGGCTGACTAATTAATTGAAAGAAAATGTTTAATCACAATCACCAACACCAGCCCCAGTCAGCAACACTAAACCAAGACAGTGTGTCATCGGCAATTACCGATTTCCCAAGCCATCAGCACCTCGTGCACATTTCCAATGAAATTCAGTTTTCCCTTTCTACGCTGCCGCATTGAAACAGAGAAGCGCACAGCACACACAACACTAATTAGCAGACGACAGTCTCGGCAGTCTCGTAGTCTCTTGCAATACTACAGGTTTGTTAATTCACTACGCATCGCAGTCAGCCACTGTGTGACACTTTTATTTTTAATTAAACGTCACGTACCAATTGAACTACTTTCAAATATTCCGTACGTACGCAGTCTACTCCTACCGCCACCGCCATCGGCCAACCGCTCTTTCTCTATGTCGACATACGAAAAAAAACAAAATCAGTGTTAAGGTGAAGGAAAGAAGACACGAATGAGAAAAAAAACGATAAAAAATAAAATTAAATGTTTGGTATTACGAAAGTTGTTTATTTTTTCATTCGCCTTCTTCTTCGCGTTGCTACCTTTGTTTTGGATTTTCAATTTTGTCAACGAGAAAGTACTTCCTATAAATTGTTTCGCAATAATTTTCTTCTTTTTTTTTTCTCTGCACAACAGAAGCACGGCTTTTGATTTTATAAGCGATTGACCATATTTGTTGCCTACCTACTCGAAGAAATGTTGTGTGTTGTGTTGTTGTGTGTGCTTAAATGATTTTGCTGCACGCTAATTTTGCATTGTATCCGAACGAGTGGGAGGGGGAGCCGGGGACTGTCAGTCAGTTTGCTTCGAATTAGTCGTTGACGGGGGATTTACATAATTTGGAGGTTTTGACTCGATGAGGATTTGACGAAATGGGAGCAGAGTGGTGGAGGGGAGTGGGGGAGGGGAGACGATTGAAATGAATGAACAAACATGAACGGTCTCGTAATGCGGATTTTGAGGATATTTTAAACAAATTTTTCGCATTTCATGGTTCGCACACCAACTCTTTTGTTTGGGCAGTGATCGTTCGAGTTATAAGGATGTGATTAGAAATCTGTTTTGTTCGATCGTGGAAACATTTCCGATTGCGAGTCTTGCTCTGTTTCGCAGTAAGACGTGACCGGGCTGCCTGATGGGTGATCATTTGCGGCCACTTGGGTGATCGTAGATTTCATCATGTGGTCGCCCGCAAGGTGTTTGTCTTTCAAGCACGCATTGCAGCCCTGTGCTGATGGCCGTGTGCTACAAGAGAAGACATGTTCGATTTGTTACACTTGCTAAGTGGATCAAAGGCGTTGTGACTTGTGAAATGATCGCGAGTGAGGGCTGGCATGACAGAGCTCAATTGCAGTTCCCACAGCTGTCTGACGTGAATCAGAGCTCAAGGCTGTGTCGCGAGTCAAGAAAGTTGAAGGAATGTCGCCCTGAGACCCGATTTGAAAAACCTGTACTCAGAGTTGAGACCTGTATTCAAGGTTGCTTGCAAGCTCTACCCTCTGAGCACTAGTTCACAATGATTTATGGACGCTTTCTGTCAAACCGCTGAGAATAAATTAGTTCTTTGAAATGAGTGCGAAACTTGTTGACTTCTAGGCCACCCACTTAGACGAGGCGAAGACAAAGTAACACGCAGGGGATGTGATGCATTCGGAGGGGTGTCAGAAGCACTTAGACAAGGCGACGACAAAGTAACACGCAGGGGATGTGATGCATTCTGAGGGCTGTCAGAACAGGTTGGAGTTTCTCTCTTGACACCTTTCATAATTATCCCATTTCCGTGTGCCTACTGGAGTGTAGCCTAAAACCACCCTCGAACGTACCCACAAGCAACTGACATCCGTTTCCCTCAAGATCTGCTCCAGAGCAACCGAATGTTGGCAGACAGCCCGTCTCGACATCTCACCAGGCACTCGTGGCGACGTGAAAGATGACAGAAGATGCCCTCAGCAGAATTTAACCCACTCACAAGGAGGCCCAGTGAAAGCGATCCTCAACCAAGTCTCAATTGAAAAACTCTCACATCGACGGCTGTTCCTCCAGGCTGAGCCGCTCGTTCCCAGACAGTAGCCCAATCGGCGAGCTGCCTGGACATGCATAACCTTCACCCGCGGCGGTACTCGCCAGTGAATCACTTTACCAACGACCTCTTATGCAAATCGAATTTCTTGAACCTTGAGACCGAAGCCTGTTCGGCAGCTAAAAATAAAAAAAAAAGATTCCACGACAAGTTCATCACTTGCGCGCACAATCGTCACCGCAAACCAGTTCCGCCCGCTAAACCGTCACCGATTGATGGACAAGGCCTAGATTTTAGGCAAATGCCAATAAAACGCTACCAAAATGTGCTAAAATCTCTTGAATGGCACTCTAGAGGAAGCTAACCAAACGCGCACACCGCTGCCACCATCATCTCGATCATCTCCCAGCACGACGATGACTAATAGAGACACCGCGACTAATTTATTCAAATCCGCCATAGAAGCCATAGGAGACCCAGTCAGAGAGGGCACCGGGCACCACTCAATCGCTTGCTTTGCCCGTTTGTTTACCTTGCTGTCTTTTTTTCGTATTTTTGGCGAACTCAAGATGAATTGCTTTCAGTGGATTATGCAATCCGAACTTCACGAATGTGTTATAACGATAATACGGCGCGGTATACACATGTTCGAAAATAATGAACGATTATTGCCTCGGCCTGATGATTGTGTAAACAGCGCCGCGCCGGTGGGTCTGCCGAGCTGATTAATCTTTATCACACCGAAATAGGTTATAAAGTGTTTTTGTTTCTCCTCCTTCTGGTAGAGCCGCATTTCTCTCGTGTGTTGAGTCAATAAATGGTGCTTTGGTTTTGAAAAATGACAATCGGGGCTGATTTGTAACGCCGCAGGCGGATCTTGAGACGAAACCCCGCAGAATTCGATCAAAATCTGCGGTGAAGGGATCGTTTTGTGGCCGGATCAGTGTTTGATTGGATGCGGATCGCTTTGAGAAAAATGGGCAAGTTGTCAGTGACGATCAATGAAAGTTGGAATTCAGATTTGGATCAGCGTTTGGATGAAAGCGGAATAAATTCGACGGGCTTTTGCGATTAGCTATCTTAATTTGAGTCAACAGTCGGGAGCCACTACGACTGTTAAGCGATATTGGACGAGGAATAGAAATGATCCCTTTCCTCAATCGATTTGAGTAGCAACAGGCTTAAGACCCTCTTGAGCTGGGTAGGGAGTGGGCAACGATCGGGTGAATCAGAGAGAACATGGATAAAGGGTGTGGTCGTGTTGGTTAGCTCGTGGTATAGATTCGATAATAATAGGAATGACTTTATGCTTCTCAAGCTGATGAGCCACCTTAGGCTAGAAAAACTGATAAAATGTGTCGAAAGTGGAAGGTTCATAAGGACTGTTCTAGGGTGCGAGCAATAGTTGACTTAAGCAAAGTGGGAGGAGAAGTGGAAGTGGAAGTGGAAATGGATGTGGAATTGTGAAACTCGCTCGTGTCGGGGGTCGGATCAAAGGAATGGACACATTTATGACGTTCTTAAGCATGTGCACTTGTTTCCAAGCTCAACTCACTCGATAATTGAAATACGACAACTCAACCTACAGTAGACATTCTTGCGTGGCAACACACTGCCCAGTCGGTCTTAGGTTCACTCTTGCTTAGGCGCACACTAAAACAAGACCATGCGCAAAGGCAATTCCATTCCCCTTGACGAATTCCTTCTCACTTTTGCCAAAAAACATTTTTTTTTGCTTAATTTATCACATTCTCCATAAAATGTGTACATTAACAATAAATTAAAAATAAATTCAAATACACACTGTACAACAAATTAATCATACAGGATCTCACACATGGCCTCCGTGGCGCAATTGGTTAGCGCGTTCGGCTGTTAACCGAAAGGTTGGTGGTTCGAGTCCACCCGGGGGCGATTGTTCTTTTTTTGCAAAATTTCCTTTTTTTTTCCAGAAATGATGTTGACTGAAGGACTGTCACTCCTCTAGCCATTGGGATTCTTCTGATATCCCA